>LNAC01000338.1:879610-953670 GCA_002007465.1 Ailurus styani
AAGGATGAGAGGGCAGGAGGAGGAGAGGAGAGAGGGCAGAGGGGGGGATGTGTGGGGAAGGAGGGAAGGAGGAGATGGGGGTGTGGAGGGGAGGGGGGATAAGAAACGGGAGATGCAGGCCTTGGGACGGGTGCCCGTGGACCCAGAGTGCCTCCTTCCTCCCAGTCCTTCCCATCTCAGGAAACGACACCCCCATGCTTCCAGCCACTGTGACCTAAACCACGGGTCTCCCTGTTCTGCGTCACACCCGCACTTCTGTCCCACTGGTCAGCACAAAATGTTGGTCCTGTACTTGAAATATAGCCCATTGTCACCCCCTCTGTCCCTCTCCCCCTGGTCCCAGTCCTCTCGTGAGGCTCCCGGGATCTCCCCTCCACCTCTCCGAACCCCCGCTCCCTGCCCTCCCAGCCCCGTGTCCTCCTTGTAGTTCCTCCGGGAGGGAGACCCTGCTCCAGCCCGAGGGATAGTCTGTCTCCCCGCTAAAAATGTGCACGAAGGAAGGGATTTGTGGGTTTTATTCGCTGCTGTATCTCTAGAACCTAGACCAAAGCCTGGCATGTAATACGTGCTCAGTAAGTAAGTGTTGAATAAATTCATGAATGCTATAACCACGCATGCGCCCCCCCCCCACACACACACGCACACGCACACTCCTGTGCACCTCCTGGCTGTCGAATCTTGAACTATCCACTTCGCCTCCCTCTGCTTCTTGTTTTTGTGTTTGCAAAGAGTAACACGACATAGCACGGTAAACACAGAACGTGGCGCCTGGCCACGTGGTCCTCATCAGTGGTTTCTTGGAGCCACCGTGGGAGCACACGAAAGAAAAGTTCACACGTAATGTGTGCTTTGCTGGTGCGAGGGCTCATCACAGGTCCTCTTTTGTGGGTGTGATATGCATTTCTGTCCATTATCCAATAGCCTGTATCTTATTAGTCTTTGTGGTGAGTCTGTGCGCTGAGTAAGGGTCGGTGTTATTCTCAAACCTGTATTGCAGAAAGACAATAAGAGTCAGATGGCTCTTTCAGCTAATAAGTAGCAGAACGAAAATTTGAATTTGGGCCTCCTGACTTAAGACTTTGCCTAATATATCATAGACATTTTATAATATACATGTATGTTTTGGGATGAATAAATGAGTGGAAGAAAATAATTAAGGATAGGCCTTCCTACTTTAAAAATAATCTTCAAGGGACGCCTGGGTGGCTCAGTCGGTTAAGCGTCTGCCTTCGGTTCGGGTCCTGATTGCAGGGTCCTGGGATGGAGCCCCGCATCAGGCTCCCTGATGAGCGGGAAATCTGCTTCTCTCCCTCTCCTTCTGCCTCTCTCGCCTGCTCCTGCCCTCTCTCTCTCTCTCTTATCTCTCCTTCTCTCTCAAATAAATAAATCAATAAAATCTTAAAAAATAAAAACTTTAAGGCAAAGCAAGACAGTCCTTTATTTGCTAGACATCTTAGTTTGCTGTTCAAGGGAATTTGATTATGGAACCTGAGCATCTTAGAACTTACAAAAGTGGTTCTTGACAAGTGTAACACTGCCCCCAAGGATACTGAAAATTCACGAGGACGTTCTGGGCAACCATGGTGGTAGGGGGGCAAGGATGCTACTGACAATTAGTGGAAAGAAGCCAGGAATATTAGTTGTTTGACAATGAGCAAGATAGTCCCACACAACAAGGAATTATCTCTCCTTCCCTCCCTCTGCTCCCTCCCTGCCCCTCCTCCCTCCCCCTCTCCCTCTCTCTCCTTTTCTGTAAAACAATACGGGAGTCCCACCGTAATTTAACTCCACTCACCACCACAGTCACCACCTGCAACTTACATGCCGCTTTGTTGTGTGTTTCAAGTCTCTGTATTTTCAAGTACCTCAAAGCATCACTATCATTTTCCATACCTAGAGCTCATTTCATCTGTCCGTGTACGTTCTTCACTGTCAGCTCTTTCCTACATCTCTAACCTTCCTCCTGGGATCATGTTCCTTCTTCCTGAAGTGTGTCCTGGAATGTTTGTTTTTTTGTTTGTTTGTTTGTTTGTTTTTCTGATGGTCTTCTGATAATGAGGTCTTAGTTTTTGTTGGCTTGAAAATGTCTTGATTTTACCTTCATTGTCAATTGATACTTTTGCTGGGTTGGCAGCCGTTTCAGGACACGGAAATTTATCACTCCATCTTCCGGGGTCACTAGTGAGAAGTCTCTCACTGTGGCACAGTCTAACTGTGGCTTCTTTGTAGGTAATCTGTCTTATTCCTCTGGCTGCGTTTATATTTTTCTCTTTGTCTTTGATTTTGTTTCATTTCTATCTGAGGTGTGTGGTTTTTTTTAAGATTTTATTTATTTATTTGACAGATAGAGAGAGCCAGAGAGCACCAGTGGGGTGCAGGGATGGCAGAGGGAGAAGGAGAAGCAGGCTTCCCATGAGCAGGGAGCCCGACACTGGGCTTAATCCCAGGACCCTGGGACCACGACCCAAGCCGTAGGCAGATGCTCAACCAACTGAGCCTCCCAGATGCCCCTGTCTGAAGTGTCTTAATGATGATTCCTTGTTCTCTTATCCTGCTTGGAGTTCACGGGGTCCTTCACTGGGATTCCTGAATCTGTGAATGGATATCTTTCATCAGTTTTGGAAACTCTCAGCCATTCTCCTAAAACACTGTCTTCCTCTCTCTTCCTTGCCTCCTGGAACGCCAATTAAATATGTGTTAGACCTCACTCTATCTACCATTATCTTTACACCCTTTCCCACATTTTCCATCTTTCTGCCTCTCCATGCTTTATTCTGAATTGTTTATTCTAACATACTCTCAGTTCACTAATTTCCCCCTTAACTGTGTCTAATTTGCAGCTGAGTTATTAATTACAGTTATTGTAAATTTTTGTTCAACAATTTCTATTTTATTCTTTTTCAGATATGATAAGTTACTTCTTGTGGCTTCTAATTTCCTATAGTTCAAGCTCTTCTTTTATTTCTACAAACAGAATGTTTTTATTTATTTTAAGGTCTCTATCTGATCCTTCAGTATTTAAAGTTTTGTGGACTTACTACTATTTTCACTTTTTTTTTCCTGGTTATTACTTTTGGTGTCTCATTTCCTTGTGTGCCCGGTTATTTATGTGCTGGTCATGGTACTTGAAAATTACTTGTGCAATCATTTGGGGCTTTGGGTTTCATATCTTACTCCAAAGGGAATTTTGTTTGGCTCAGGAATACTACAAGTTCTTCTTCTCAGTTAATTTTCACAGTATCCTTATGAGGTTGGTGCTGTTATGACCATTCACCTGGCAGGTGAGAAAAATGAGGCTACAAGAGTCTAAGTCATCTCCCGGAACTGGACCCTGATGGAGCCAGGACTCAAACCCACATCCCTCAGAATCCAGAGCCCAAGCTCTTACCCCAGGAGCCAGTAAACTTTTTTCCATAATGCCCTAGGTAGTAAGTATTTTAGATCTTGTGGGCCACATGGTGTCTGTCACAACTACTCAACTCTGTAGTATGAAAGCAGCCGTAGACGCCACGGGGATGAATGGGCATGGCTTTGCTGCACAGAAATGTGATTTGCAAAAGCAGAGGGCAGGCTGCATTTGGCCTTCGGGAAGCGTGCTTTCCGCCCCAGCTGGACAGGTGCACGTCTCTGATTCCTTTTTTCCTCCTCTCAGTGTAAGAAGCAGCTTGGGAAGCCAGTGCCGCAGCAATATGCCTTGGAGCTCCTGACAGTCTACGCCTGGGAGCAAGGCAGCAGGCAAACAGAGTTCAGCACGGCTCAGGGATTTCAGACCGTCTTGAAATTAGTCCTGAACTACAGGCAGCTTTGCATCTACTGGACAAAGTATTACAACTTTGAAAACCCGGTTATTAGACAATACCTGGAGAGGCAGCTTGCAAAACCCAGGTACTCCGTCTCTACATGGGTTAGCTCCCCACGTGAATGAAGCCCTGGGTGCAGCTGTGGGACCCTGGCAAGGAGGGCTGGCTCCTTGTTTGCTGGTCCTCTTCCATGGCCGGCCGTTGTGCCGAGCCTTTCCCTGCTGCCACCTGATTGAAACCGCAGCTCCCAACCCTGGGAGGCAGGCCCTCCGTAGTTACTGTGCACATGGGTAAACTGAGGTTCTGAGGGGGAAGGAACTACCCTTAACAGAAAATGAGTGGAAGAGCCGGAATTTGAACTAAAATAACAACAGCTAGAGCAATGATCCTAATTGCTGCCAGGGATTAAGAGCTTGCTGTAAGACTAATGCCCCAGGGAACAGCGCCCCGCTCCTGCCCTGAGTCCCAGGCCGTTTTGCCCTGGCGGGAGCATCTGAACCCCCCCAGACGCAGCCCTGGTTCCTCACCCGTCCCTTTCTCACTGTTACTCTGCAGGCCGGTGATTCTAGACCCAGCTGACCCGACTGGAAACGTGGCTGGTGGAGACTCGCTCGGCTGGCAGCGGCTGGCAGAGAAGGCCAGGGCCTGGCTGAGTTACCCATGCTTCAAGAAAGGGGATGGGTCTCCAGTGGGCTCCTGGAATGTGCCGGTGAGAACTCCTGCGTCCTCCCTGTCATCATTCTCTCATCCCCTCTATACAGCATGGGGCGTGTAAGACTAATGCACTCTAACATACTAGTATAGTAAACAGTTACACTCATTATCTGGTGTGTACTGACCTCTTATTACGTTCCAAGCCCTGTGCGGGCCATTTCACATGTTTTGTCTCGTCTCCAACCTCCCATCATGTCCTTTGAGATAGGCGTGTCCTGCGCTAACCATGTCACAGGTGAGGAAGCAGGCTCAGGGCCGTCAAGGGACCTCCATTCTCTCCAAAGAAATTGCTCCCTGCTAGAAGTCACATACCCGTAGAGTCTCAGGCTATGCTCCATAGTTTCAGTCATCTTGGCCCCATTCAAAGGGCTCCTGGGATTTGCATATCCCTTGTCCAGACTTCATTCTTCAGTTAACGTGACCCTGACCAGAGGCACCTCTTACTGACAGCCCAGTGGGCTCATTCCTCTATGAATAAGAATAAATCATAACAGCCACCATTTACTGAATGTTTGCTTTGGGCTCAGGTTCCGTCCTAAATGCTCCCTTATTTCATTAAATCATCATGATACCCTTTGAGGTGTGTGTGCTACTCCCAATCTTACATACGAGGAAAGAAGGCTCGGAGTGGGCGCCTGGGTGGCTCAGTGGGTTAAAGCCGCTGCCTTCGGCTCAGGTCATGATCCCAGGGTCCTGGGATCGAGGCCCACATCGGGCTCTCTGCTCAGCGGGGAGCCTGCTTCCTCCTCTCTCCTCTCTCTCTGCCTGCCTCTCTGCCTACTTGTAATCTCTCTCTCTGTGTCAAATGAATAAATAAAATCTTTAAAAAAAAAAAAAAGAAGGCTCGGAGAGGTGAAGTCACCTGCTCAAGGACATTTACTTAGGGAGTCCTAGAGCTAGGATCCGAAGCGGACTCCAAAAGCCAGTGCTCAGCCCCAGCCCGTGCTCCGCCCTCCCTGTGTGGGCCCCAGGGAGAAGTCCAGCCAGAGTGGAACCCTGTGACAGTCTTATCCCGCCCCTCTGGAACACCACTGACCTTCAGATTTGCCCTGCCCCCGTCTGGGGTGGTCAGATCCATCGCTGAATGTGGGTAAGTCAGGAAGGGGCATAGCCTTGAACGTGGGGTTCTCTGTCGTTGAGGCAAGCCTCAAGGGGCTGACTGCTGGCATCTGTCTGCTGACCCCCTCCCCAGCAGCTGAGACTTCTTTGTCCTTCCCCAAGGGGGACCCAGGGGGCCTGTCCCACAGTATCCACCCTAAATGCTCCCAGAGACGCGGTGCCCAGGTGGAAGAATCCGTTCTCCCAGGTGATCAGTGCTTTATGCTTTCAGCTTGCAGAGGACATGGAGTACAGAGGGATGACCTGTGAACACGTGATGTATCAATCCGAGGGTTATGGATGGCACCAGGGAGCCCCTGGGAGGAGCCTCAGCACAGGCATGACGTCATCCAGTGTCCCGAAGGAAGATGGGTGGGTGTGCGCCATCCTCTGAACGCCAGCGCACCTTGGGGGAAAGGCTCCAGAATCATCCAGGCCTGCCCCCCTCATCTCAGGGGGCGGGGGACATCCCTTGATCCGGGGGGCGGAAGAGTGCGCCGATCCCAACCGTGAGTTGGGATCAGAATCCAGGTCTCCCGACCTCCCCCCTTCCCCTGTCCTGTGCTCCTTCTCCTCTCATAGGGACGGTTTCCCCGCAGCCTCACCTGCCCCAGCCTGTTCTCCGGCAATCAATCTCTGGGAGACAACCAGAGAGCCTTAACTTTCTTCTGTGTTCCTGGTGGGCGGCTTCGTGTCCAATGTATCATCAATAACAATAAAGAGAATAGCAAATACTATGTGTTGGGTGTTTATTAACTGCAAGTCCCATAGCCAAGAGGTACATATATATCTGCGTGTTCTAGGTGTGTACATATGAATCGATTCAACTAGAGTATGTATTGAGTACCTGCTGTATTCCAAGCATTGTCCTGGGCGCTGGGAGCCCTGCCTCCTGGTCTTGACATTTGCATGCACTGACTTTTAATATTGGATCGTTTTGGATCCTTCTAACTTTCAGAAGGATCTAAGACCGGCACCTTTGATTCATCCTCTGTCTACACTTCTGATTATTTGTGGAGGAAAAGTTTCAGAACCGCCCTATCTGGTGCAGTATGCTCGAGTCCCACGTGGCTTCCTGGGCAATGGAAATGCAGCTGGGCCAGTTCCAGATGTGCTGGGGGTCCGTGGTCGTCAAACACATGCCTGGTTTCAGAGACTTAGCGTGCACACACCGAAAAGAAGAAGGTCGCATTCTCTCTCTTTTTTAAAGGACTATTTATTTATGAGAGAGAGAGAGAGAGAGAGAGAGAGAGCATGAGTGGCCCGGAGGGTGGGTCAGAAAGAGAGGGAGAAGCAGATTCCCCCCTGAGCAGGGAGCTCGATGTGGGGCTCGATCCCAGGACCCCGGGGTTGCAACCAGAGCCAAAAGCAGACGCTTAACCCATTGAGCCACCCAGGCACCCCAAGAACGTCGCATTCTTGACAACTGATCATTTTTTATATGATTGTGTGTTGAAGTGACAAAACTTTTTGAGATATTGAGTTAAATCAGAGTGGACTTCTCTGTTTCTTTTTGCTTTTACTGTGGCTCCTACAAATGTTAAAATTACACCCTGTGGCACACATTTGATTTCTATATGTTCCACAGCTCTGTCCCAGAAGGTGAATCACTGCATTAAAGAATATGCTAGGTCGGGGTGCCTGGGTGGCTCAGTCGTTAAGCGTCTGCCTTTGGCTCAGGACATGATCCCAGGGTCCTGGGATCGAGCCCTGCATTGGGCTTCCTACTTGGCGGGAAGCCTGCTTCTCCCTCTCCCACTCCCCCTGCTTGTGTTCCCTCTTTCACTGTGTCTCTCTCTGTCGAATAAATAAAATAAAATAAAGAATACGCTAGGTCGACAGACATTGTCACACTGTCTCATTCTTGGTACCAAGAAACAGCATTTCATTTACAAGGCTCCGAAATATAAAAACTCCAAGACCAAGCATGCTCTTGTCACCTGAGTCGCCGGTCACCTCGAATGGCTGACAAAGTTTTGGGCTTGTCCATCTCCCTAGTCCTCCTTTTAAGTCTCCAGCATCCCCACGAGATGGGTTTTATTCTTGTTGCCCTAGTCATGCACTGAGGTCAAGGTATTTGCTTGGGGTCACCTGGCAAGCGAGAGACAGAGCCTGAACTTGAACCCTAGTCCTCGCTCTGAATCTCATGCTCTTGATCACTACCGCATGGTCTTAATGCATCTTCGTTCCCCACTCTGGCGACCCCGAGAAGGTACTTAGCCGAGGAAGCTCCCAGGAGAGGGGGTCCCAGCTGCTGCACTTCCAAATCCATCCACACGTTGACAGCGAAGTCAGCCCGCACACGCACTCGGGCTGCTGAGTGAGGCAGGGACACGGAGGCAGCCCCGGTCCTGGGAGACACGGGGTTCCTTTGACAAGTCACAGGGCTAAAGGACCCCTCCATTGCTCTGGCTGACCTTCTCTAGACTGCAAAGCCAGCTCTTCTAACTTCTTGCCTTGGTTCAGTATCAGACTCAGACTCAATAGATCAGGGTCAACCCGCTTTCCCGGAGGCTCCCAGCTTCCTCCCCAGTTTCTCTTGCACATTTACTCCTACGCCGGCTTCATGGAGTTACCCAGACCACTAGGTATTTACCCAAAGAATACAAAAACACTAATTCGAAAAGATACATGCATCCCTATGTGTATTGCAGCACTAGTTACAATGGCCAAGTTATGGAAGCAGCCCAAGTGTCCATCGACTGAAGAATGGATAAAGAAGGTCTGGTCTATATACACAACAGAGTATCACTCAGCCATACAACAATCTTGCCATTTGCCACAACATGGATGGGTCTAGAGACTATAATACTAAGTGAAATAAGCCAGTCAGAGAAAGACAAATACCATATGATTTCACTACTATGTGGAATTGAAGAAACAAAACAAAGGACAAAAAGATACAAACCAAAACAGACCGGTAACTATAGAGAACAAACAGGTGGTTGCCAGAGGGGAGGGGGGAGAGGGGGTGGGGTGAATTAGGCGAAAGAGATTAAGAGCACACTTACCTTGATGAGCGCTGAGTAATGTACAGAATGACTGAACCTCTAAACTAATGAATCTGAATCTTTACTGAATCTCTAAACTAACTGAACCTCTAAAACTAATGTAACACTGTATGTTAAATACACTGAAATTAAAAATAATAATTTTAGGGGCACCTGGGTGGCTCAGTTGGTTAAGTCGCTGCCTTCGGCTCGGGTCATGGTCCCGGGGTCCTGGGATCGAGTCCCATATCAGGCTCCCTGCTCGGCGGAGAGCCTGCTTCTCCCTCTCCCTCTGCCTGTCGCTCTGCCTGCTTATGTTCTCTAACTCTCTGTCAAATAGATAAATAAAGTCTTGGAAAAAAAATAAAAAATAAAAAATAAAAAATAAAAATAAAAATAATAATTTTAAAAAGTAATCCAGAATTGGAATCAGTAGTTGGAATCTAAACTCAATACGTTTTCCCCTTTTTTCTAGCCAAATACACTTATCCCAATCATTCTGCTTCCAACAGTGAAAGCAATTAATTTTTGTAAATCCACCAGAGAGTCTCCTGGAAATCACGGTTACTATTAAAAAGCAATAATAAATAAATCTTATATTGGGAGGGGAAAGTCCTGGCCTCCCGTGGCTCTCTCTATTTCTATGTTAATTTTCACTCAATGTATGAAGTTCCACCCAAAAAAGGGGAGGCATTGGATTGGAATCATATAAATTAGTTTAGGAAGAATGACATCGATGTTCTAGTGAGAATGCCATCCATGAACTTGGAGTTTCTCTTCACTAATTTTAATTTTCCTTAATGACACTGTAACTATTATAATTTTTCACTGCATACATCTCTCAGGTCCTCTGTCATATTATTCTTACATATTTGTTTCTATGTTACTGTGCTCAGTATGTTTTCTTTAATTATATTTTGTAGCATTTGGTTCCTGGAAGACCTAAATGTCTTCTTAAAAATTTTTAATTATTATTTATTTGAGAAAGAGAGAGTGCAAGATAGCACAAGTGGGGGGAGGAGTAGAGAGAGAGGGAGAAGCAGACTCCCCACTGAACAGGGAGCAATTCCAAGACCCTGAGGTCAGGATCGGAGCCAAAGGCAGACACTTAGCCGACTGAGCCACCCAGGCGCCCCTGACTTCATCAATTTTGTGCAATAAACCTGTATTATCCTAAGATCACAATAAAGCAATCTTTCTTGGAAAAATAATAAAGTGTTTTGGATAAGAATTTCTCTCTTGCTAAGCTCTGGTAGCTTACGCAAAGCCGGCAGGCCTGGGGTTATAGAAAGTTCTAAGCCTGGTATGTGGAGCTGCGGGTTCCAGCACAAATTCATGAGGTTTGGAAACAGAGGGGTAGGTGTGTAAGGAGGAAGGAAGTGATCAGATGAAAATCACAGCATCTGAGTCACACATTTCTACATCCTGAGAGATCTTACCCCACTTCCTGGTGAGGAAATGGAGCTGAGAAGGGTACCTTTTAGCCCACAGAGATGAGGGCACAGCTAGAAGGCCAGCAAAGCGAGGAAACGTGTGGTGTGAAACTGGAGGTCCAGGATTGATGCTGAGGTTCCCCCAGCTTAGGAAAAGGGGAATTTTTAAGTAATGCCACCTTTGAAGGCCAGAGCAAGTGCTCCCAGATGCCCCCCCCCACAACCCCCCCCTTCCCCGCACACCCTTCCCTCCAGCTCCTCAGAGCCCTTCCCAACCTGCAGAAGTTCGTCTTCCTTCCGTGTTTCAGGTCGAAGTTCTCCTCCATCCTGTCCGGCACCTGGGGCAGGGGCTCACAGCTACCGCTCCCCAGCGGCGCCTCCACCTGGAGTCCAGCAGCGTCAGTGCATGTTTCCCTCCCTGCCCTATGATTTCTGGAGTCTAGGGCAGTAGCGGAAGGCTAGTGTACGTGACCAGCCCACCATCTCCATCCAGTCTTGACCCTCTGCTTTCTCCCTTCCCAACATTCCTCAAATGTTCTGGTCCCTTGAGAGCGGTCTTTCTTGATTTCCAACCCACCGAGTGAGTCGCACGATACTTTTAACACATCTTTGCTGTCACTTCAGTAGGATCTCGAGGGTGTGTTCAGCATACCATCTCACATGGGGGATTTCTAAAGTGACCTGTGCATCAAGAAGATGACTGACTGATGGGAGAGCATGAAACCATGGCTTTATGGCCGAGAGCACCTGGCTTGAATCCCCCCCCCCACAACATCGAGCCTACAAAACAGTCTTCTTCCTACACTTGAATACCTCCCCGTGATGAGGCACTCACTACCCAAAATACAAACCAGGTACACACAGTGGTAGTCTGGCACCTCTTCCTCTGGTCACTATGAACTCTGAAGTTCACCCTGTTTCCTTTAGGTTAAGGCAGACTTCAGGAAGTCCTCATTAACATTCATTGCTACTAGAGATACACTCTGAGTCAGAGTATATCCCTGAGTGATGGGACAGAGGACTAGTGAAGTTTTGAGTGACAGGGAGGAGCGGTGGACTGGGAATGAGCTCAGGTTCTGGTCCACTGGGTAGAGGAGGAACAGCAAAGCCACCAGAAAGGGAGAAGACAGGCGTGAGGACAGAAACATCACGAGCTACCTGGTAGATTCAGGTCTCCACTCCGCTGCTTACTATCCGCCTAGTTTTGTGCGGGTCCCCAAGCGACTTAACTCCCCTCATAGCTTTATAACGTCTTAAGATGTAGTATTGTGTGACGCCTCATTCTACACTGAACTTCCTTCCTCTTTTCTCCTCCTCGAAATAATTCTTAATTCTTACTGACAGACGCCAGAATGATATGTTTGAAGTTTTAAAAAATGGAATTCTAAACATTTTGGAATTGCATTAAATACATACATTATTTAGGAGGAGCTGGCTTCTGTAGGAACCCAGCACTGGTACTGATAGCTTGCGTCGGGTTTGGGTACAGTCTGAAAACCTCCCAGCTGTGTATGTGACCTTGGCCAAGATGCCTCTGATCTCTGTACCTTAACCTCCTCGTCTATCAAATGGGTCTGGTACGAATAGCACTGACATCCTGGTTGTTGGAAGGACTCAATGCGATGAAAGACAAAACAGGAGGGACACATGTTCCTGGGGGTTTAGAATGCCTCCTTCAGCCAGAGAGCCAGCCAGGGGCTCTCTTTTTGGGGGAACCTCCTCCAGGCTGCTCAGTTGGAGGTGTGACCACGTCCTCCCATGAATCCGATACGTTTCCTTTTTTTTTCTTTTAAAGATTTTATTTATTTATTTGACAGAGAGAGAGATCACAAGTAGGCAGAGAGGCAGGCAGAGAAAGAGGGTTAAGCAGGCTCTCTGCTGAGCAGAGAGCTCAAAGAGGGACTCAATCCCAGGAATTTGGGATCATGACCTGAGCTGAAAGCAGAGGCTTTAACCCACTGAGCCACCTAGGCGCCCTCCAGCACGTTTCTTAAGTGCTCACGGTCGGTGGCTCGGTGAGAGCGCCGGCGCCCTGTGCACCTGCTGCTGGCCAGGCGCAGATGTGAGCACTTCATCGGAGCTGGCGGCGGGGCGGGTCCAAGGGAGGCGGGCCCAGTGCTGGAAGCCAGGAGGCGGAGGAAAAGAAGAAACGAGACCTGGGAAGGGAAAGGGGAAGTGTGGGCCAAAGCCCCGAGCTGCTCGAAAGAAATGAAACTGAAAGCCGGAGGGGAGGGGCATGGCTGTGAAGTTGGAAGGAGAGACTCCGGGAGGAGCCCGGGGCCGCAGCGTCGCCCACTCCCTGGCCTCCGGGCGCAGGGCCCAGGCCTGGGCGTTGCGGGCACCGGGGAGCGCGCGCAGCACCAGCGGGAAGCCGGGGCGCACCAGGCTACCAGGGCCGGGCCATGGACGTGTACCGCACCCCCGCCGCCGCGCTGGACGGCCTGGTGGCCCGCAGCCTGCAGCCGTCCCCCGAGTTCCTGGCGGCTGCGCGCCGCGCCCTGGGCGACCTGGCAGCCTCCCTGCGGGAGCGCGGGGGCCACGCGGCTGCCCGGCCTTGGAGGGTGCTGAAAATCGCCAAGGTAGGCGCCCCGGGAAGGAGGGGGGCACCTAGAAATCCTCGGAGGATGTTGGCGCATTACCACGGGCTTTGTGGCCCCGGGTGGTTTCTACCGGCTCTTTTCATTCATGTCTTTGACATTTAAGCAGCACGCTTGCTATGCGCCAGGGGCCAGGGCCTTTGGAAGTGCCCTGAAAATAGCCGGGTAGGGACAATTAACCCCACCGGACACAGGGGAAACTGAGACACGGAGACGAAATAATGTGTCCGAGCTTGTAAGAAATCCAGCCAAGATTCAAAGCCGGGCGGTCTGATTCTTGCTTGCACTAATGCTCCTAAGGGCTGCCTCTCATTGGTTCATTCATTGACCCGCTCAGTCCTTTACCTGCTCCAGACTCCAGTCCTCCGTGCCTGATCCGAAGGGGGCAGAAACACGAGTATTCTATCATAGCCATAATACCCTAATTTACTGAGCAACTACCCAATAGCAATAAACGCTGTCTCGTTAAATGAGTCATCTCGCTCAATCCTCCCATTCAGTGAAGTAGGGGTTATTGTCCCTGTTTTAGGACTTGGGAAACTGGGACTGGGTATGGGTGAGCCACTGCCCCAGGCCACTTTTTGTCACTTAAATGCTTCGCTGCCGTTGTGACCTCAGGATGCCCACAGACTCAGGGAGGAGACGGGCGTCACCCACTATACCCTCAGCACGATCTCGGGGGCGCCAGGGCTGCATCGAGGGAAGCTAGCCGGAGTAGAGGGGACTTGGAGGTCGTCGGGAAGGGATGAGCAGGGGATGACCCCAGAGCAGCTAGTGGTTTCCTAGGGCTGAGTCTTAGCTTGGGGAAAGGGGAAAGAGAAGGAAAGATTCGCAGCCTATGAAATGGGGAGGCAGATTTCTGCCTTGGGGGTGGACAGGAAGAATTTCTTTGGAGCAAGAGTTGAAGAATCCCTAAAGCTCTGGCATCCTTTGCTTCCCCGGAAAACCTGGAAACAGCTCTCATGGTTGAATGTAGCTTATGGCCCTCTGATCATTCCAGGCTTTGAAGGAGGCCGTGGTGAAGTAGGTAGGACTACGGACCCCCTTTCCAGTATTGAGATGCTGCTCCCTGTGGAAAGGGCTCCTTGGAAGAATGACTGATTCCAGGGCTGGGGCAAGATGTGCAAGACGAGCCTGGGGCTTCTAGGTGGACCAGAAAGCAAGGAAGGGGTGGCATGCCTCTGGAGTCCCATCAGAAGACACCCCCTCCCCCAGGGCCAACATGAAGGGGCTCCCCTGTTCCAGTGAGGACCACCAAAATCATCTCTCAGCATTCCCAAAGGTCCCCTGGGACAAATGTCACCACCCCCATTGGGGATCACCATGTTCGAGATGCCCATGAAAGTGTATGTGGATGAAATGACACAGGGGCTGGAATTTCTTTTTAAATTGCATAAGGAAGAAAACAGGGGTCGAATGAATGGAGCAAATGTAGCAAAAGTCTTTTTTACAACCCTCTCTTCTTCTGTGTAGGTTTAGAAACGTTCATAATAAAAAGTATTTTTTAGTGAATTAATCTATGGGGATGGGGGTGCCGGAAGAATGCAGGCTTGGAGCCCAACCTCCCGACCTCCCAACCTCCCAAGCTGACCTCTTGAGTTAAAACCACCCGGTGCTGCCAATCTGGGCGGGGTGTTGGGAAACAACCTTCCCTGCACTTTCGTTTCCCGGTTTCCTCCTTGGTAAAGTGAGAGCAATGACAGTACCTTTTCCCCAGGCTTGTTAGGGAGCCTCAGTAAGAGGTTCGTATGCAAAAGTGCGGAGTCGACAATATTTCTCTTTGTTCTGCCCCTTCCCCCACCTTGGTTGGCAGGCCCCCATGTGAGGAACTGGCGGCAAAGGTAGTGGGCTACCGCTGGGGTAATGAGCCCAATATGAGCTTGGAGCCGGGGGGGGGGGTCCCCCTGGAGGGCTAACCCTGGTTCTTATCTTTTCCCGTCTCTGTTACTCACTCCACCGCCCTGAGCCTCACTGTCTCGCATAACCACAAGTAAACCACATCAGAGGTATTGCTTAGAAGTGAGATTACATTTAGCAGACGTTGGACTGGGGAGAGACTCTGATCGTGTGTGAGTTTCCTTCCCCAGTCCTCGGCGGACAGCTCTATAGAAAGAAACGCTAGTCAGAAAAGTCCTGAAAATTCAGGGAGTCATATCATAGCTCTGGACCAAATCCCAGGCAAAGGTCACAAACGTGTTCTGCAAAACAGAATTTGTTTCACCCGCGGTTTTAATTTTTTAAAAAAATAAAAAATTTTAGACTCGCAAGAATGTTCGACGTTGGTTGCCAACATTTAGAAATCACAGCTTTGCAAATGAAATTGGCTTTTCTGGAATATTCAGAGCTGGCTGCGCTCGATCTGCATTTCTGCATGGCATCAAATGCCAGGAGCTGCGCGCCCATGGTCTCCCCTTTCTTTGTAGGGAGGCTCCGTCGGCCGGGGCACAGCTCTGAGGAGTGGCTGTGATTCCGAACTCGTCATCTTCCTCAACTGCTTCAAGAGCTACGAGGATGTCGGTGCTCACCGGGCGGAGATCCTCAGCGAGCTGAAGACCTTGCTACTATCCTGGTGGCAGAAACCCATCTGCGGTCTGAGCTTTGAGCTTCCTTGGCAGGACAGGCCCGGGGTCCTACGGTTCCGCCTGGCATCCACGGACCTTGAAAACTGGATGGATGTTAGCTTGGTGCCGGCCTTTGACGCTCTGGGTGAGGGGGTCTGGCCCATTCCGGGCTTGGGGACGAGACCATTAGGAGTAAGATGCAGCTTCCAGTTTGGGCCGTGCTCCCCCACCCCCCGACCGTCTGTGTGGCCTGGGCCACCCTCTCTGGGCTCCAGTTTCCTCACTGAACATACTGAGTCTGGGCCAAGAGAGCCCAGTTCCTCCTGGATCTGTGGTCTTGGTGTCCAGATGCTTGGCCCTCGCTCAAGCAGCTGGGGAGACTTTCCTTCAGCCACTGCCTAGAACGGCGCTGCTCAGCCCTTCCATAAACACCCCAAAGGAGAAGGCAAAGGGGCATGTGCCCGGCAGCAGGGGGCTGGGGACAAGGCCAGAATTCTGCAAAGTCTTGTCTTTATCTTAAAAGCATTGATGTGATCTTTGCGGTCCCCTTCCTAATATATCCATGCTTGATTTAATATAATAATGAGCCCCTGTGCCCATATCTATAAAATGAAGTGAATAATAATGGGACCCTAGTTATCCATCTCACGGAGTTTTTGGAAAGACTGTATGTGTTAATGTATGGGATAAATTTTGAACGGTGGCTGGGACAGGACGGGGCTATAGGCATAGGCATGCTTTTGCTCCTCCTCCTCCTCCTCCTCTTCTTCTTCTTCTTCTTACTATTATTATTTTCTGCTATTATTATTATCAACCATGATGCCCCGGGAGATAGCTGTCTTGAGTTCATCCAGTCATGAGGTCCTGGCAGAGAGCCCCACTCTCCCCCGTCTGGTACACCCATCCTATGGGTTCACAAACATTAATCATAATAGAGCTACTCCTTATTAAATGCTTCCCTATTCTAAGCACCCGACATATTTTATCTCCTTAATCCCTCCAAACAAACCTATGGGGCCTGTACTGTCTTAGCTTCCTTTTTACCAAGAGGGACGCTGAGGCACAGAGACAGACAGTAACTCACCCAAAGTCACACAGCAAGTAAGCGGTGTCAGGAACCTGGGAAATTATGGAGTGTGCTTACTTTTCCCAGGCCGGGCCCACGGGAAGCAGTGGAGGGAGAGGCACACACCGTAAACTCGGCCAGCTTTAGGTTCCAATCCTATTTCCGTCACTGGCCGGCTGTGTGACCTTGGGAAGAGTACTGAGTGACTCTGTGCCTTGGGGTCCTCAGCTGTGAAATGAGGTGAAGAACACGTGCCTGATCGGGTTTTGGTGGGGCTGTGTGGGACTCATGTGAAACTTCCAGCCTGGTGCCTGCCTGGCTTGTCGTGGGCACTCAGTGTTAGCCGTCAATCGCTGCTAAGGCATCAGGACCTTTTTGCCTTCTATTTTTCCAGCTCTGTTTCCTTTCCCTAAGGCACCGATTAATTAAAGGTATGTACCGAGGTATTCTAGTGCTACTGCGAGGTTTTAAGTACTCCCCACTCAGCTGGAAGCATCATTCCTGTTTAGCTACCTTGGAATACGGCTGCTCTCCTTCAGCCTGGGCCTGGGTTTGGAAGGAAGGGACCCTTCCTTCTGGTCTGGAGCTTTCCTCTCTGCCTCCTGAGAAGCTTCAGGCTCTCTTCCTCATCCTCCAAACCTCCATGCTAGTGGATCCCCTGCCCCCGCCACCAAATTCCCCCCAGTTTCTCCATCCTGTGCCTCAGAACCCTTCCTGACTCACAGCACTTCCCACCCCCCAGGGCAGCTCAGTTCCAATGCCAAACCTGCGCCCCGGGTCTACTCGACCCTCCTCAACAGCGGCTGCCAGGGAGGCGAGCAGGCGGCCTGCTTCTCAGAGCTGCGGAGGAACTTCGTGAACACTCGCCCGGCAAAGGTGAAGAACCTGATCCTGCTGGTGAAGCACTGGTACCGTCAGGTGAGGCCGCCACTGAGGGTCCTTGCTCCAGGCGCTCGAGGCTCTTTGAATTTGTGATTTTAGGCCAGTGAGAATATTTTCTTAGGCTTCTCAGCCATTCATGTGTCTCTTTATGGGAATTGCCTGTTCCTATAATTTGTTTATTATTTTCTAGTGTATTAGCTGTCTTCTTGTTGTTGGTTTGTTGGAGCTCTTTATATATTCTGGGTGCTAGTCCTTTTTGAGTTGATATAATGCAAACCTAGTCCCCTAGTCCGAGGCTTGTACTTTCACTTTGTTCATAGGTCTTTTGTCACAGGAAATGTTTGAGTTTTAATGTAATCAGGTGCCTTCATCTTTTCTTTATGTGATTTGTACTTTATGTGTCTTGTGTAAGAAGGCTCTGCCTAGCCTGACTTTCTAAAATTATTATTTCTCAATTATTTCTAAAATAATTATTCTTCTGTGTTTCCTTTCAAAAGGTTTTAAGATTTTTCTTTTCCTGTGGTTTTAGAGCTTTGAAACCATGTGGAATATTTAACGTATAGCATGAAGTAGCACACAGTTTGTACACCTCCTGTCGGAGCCTCAGGAATAACACCCTCTCTCCGAAATATTCATGTTTGTGGGTAGACTCTTGTGTATTGAGGAAGAGGGGCCCAGCCTGTGCCTGGAGGGGAGGGGTCAGGGCCCGCAAAATCTTAGGGCACATGGCTTGGCCCTTCTGCTGAACCACTCATCATTAAGCAAGTCTGGTACAAGGAGGTCCCGGATTCCTGTTCTTTCTCAGTCACTGACTTGCCCTCTGACCCCGGGGCAAGTTCTGCCGTGCTTTCATTGGGGGGAATCAGTAACAGCCTCCCACGACCTGCTGGCCTCTCTCTGACTGCTCCCCAGTCCCAGGAGCTGGGATCTCACATGAGCCCACGACTTTGCTGAAGCTCCTAGACTGGGGGCAGATGAGAAAGATGAGTTTGCTCCTAGAACCCAGCATCTCGTCCCCGGCTTCAGCCTGTGGGCTCCGCGCCCCCGACACTGAGCGATCCAGCCAAGTTCTGCAGAAAGCTCTCTCTTTCCCCTCCCCTTCGCCCTCTTACAGGTGTGCCCGGAGGAGGCAAGGAGGGAGATGCTGCCCCCAGCCTATGCCCTGGAGCTGCTGACCATCTTCGCCTGGGAGCAGGGCTGTGGGGAGAATGCCTTCAGCCTGGCGCAAGGCCTCCGGACGGTGCTGGGGCTGATCCAGCACTATCGGCACCTGTGTGTTTTCTGGACCCTCCACTATGGCTTCGAGGAGGCTGCGGTGAGCCAGTTCTTGAGGCGGCAGCTCCAGAGACCCAGGTACCTCCCCACACCCCCTCCCCACTCTCCTGGGCTCGGGCCCCGGGAGATAACGAACAATCATAAAACAAGTCTCCTCTACTGAGGGCCTGCATGGGGCCACCCGAGCCGTCCTGATCCCACAGATGTGGCCCCAGAGGGAAATTACAATCACCTGGGGCAGCTTTGTTTTAAAGATTTTATTTGAGAGAGAGAGAGAGAGCACAAGGGGGGGTGCAGGGGCAGAGGCAGAAGCAGACTCCCCGCTGAGCAGGGAGCCCAATGCGGGGCTCGATTCCGGAACCCCGAGATCGTGACCTGAGCCGAAGGCAGACGCTTCACTGACGGAGCCACCCAGGCGCCCCTCTTGGGGCAGTGTTTCAAAAAGACTTTTCTTGTGCGAACATATGGTATGCGTGAACATTTTAGCGACGCACAGTAAACCCATCCAAAGGGCACATTTCGATGACTGGTATAAAGTAAACGTCCCCGTGAAACCACCACCAGATCAAGGGAGACTATTTCCAGGGCCCCAGGAGCTTCCCTTTTCTCTCTCCCGCTCAGTGACATCCCCAAGGTGACCCCATTCTGTTACCTTTCCAGTCCTATTTTAAAATCTTACTGAAAGGGGATCATAGGGCACGTGCTTTTGGGTCTGGCATCTCTTTCTCAACGTTAAGTTTTTGAGATCCTGCCGTATCGTTGTGTGTACTTGTTTGTTGTTGTTTATTGTGTATGCGGCTGAATTGGGTTCCATCGTGGGAGTTTATTGCACTTTGCTTCCCAGTGTGCCGATGATGGCTCTTGGGTGGTTTCTGCCCTGGGGCTGTTGGGGAAGGCTGGTTGGAGCGCTTCTGTGCACATGCTCCGTTGCATACATGCGGAGGGATGAGCTTGTAACTCATCGCCCGCAACTCTCGAGACCCTGGGGGTGGAGCCTCCCATCTTAGGATTCTAATGTGCAGCCGGAGTTGAGGACCGTTGCTCCAACTTAATCTCCACAACAGCCCCCGAAGCAGGCACCGTTGTCATCCCCGCTTTGCACAAAAGGAAACAGGCTCAGAGGAGGGAAGTCATCGACCCCAGGTCACACAGCTGGAAAGTAGAAGAGTGGGGATTGGAACCAGGTCGGCTTGACCTCAGAAGCCCCGGTCTTGACCATCATACTAACCAGAACCTTCCTGTCCCTCTGGATTTGCAGGCCTGTGATCCTGGACCCAGCGGACCCCACGTGGGATGTGGGGAACGGAGCCGCGTGGCGCTGGGATATACTGGCCCAGGAGGCAGGGTCCTGCTACGAGCACCCGTGCTTTCTGCAGGCGGCAGGGGGCGCTGTGCAGCCCTGGGAGGGGCCTGTGAGTGAGGGGCTCCAGGGATCCGTGTTAGGTGTAAAGCCACACCTATTTCACAAGCTCAGTGTTTCCTGAGCTTCTACCGGGCGCTGGGGCCGTGGGGTGTGGGGCAGAGTGGGGAGCTGGGGCCGTGGGCACGCAAACAAGCTGTTCACCAAGCCGAGCCTGCTTGGAGGAACACTTTGTGCTCGCGGGGTTATTGTCTGCTTGCCACACGGTGTCAGCCCAGCACAGAGGTCCTTTCTAGAACTGATCCCGTCTGTAAGCGCACCCTTTTCTAATCTGCACACAGGCACCCTGTGGGCTGGCGGTGCCCCTCCTGCTTCCCCGCTCTGAGTCAGTCACCCTGACTGTCCATTGGGAGGGGGCTGCCTAGAGAAGCGATGGGGAAACTTCTAGGCCTGTAAGACACTCCTTCTACACATTTCCAGGGCCTTCCACGTGCTGGGGGCTCAGGTTTAGACCACCCCATCCAGCGAGGCTCTGCCCAGAGGCCCCCTGAGGACAGCAGCCGTCTCCACGCTGTGCGCCCCGGGGAAGGGAGGAGGCAGCCCTCAGGCTCAGGTCCCGGCCCCTCGGGGGCAGCCAGCATCATCCCTTCCACGCTGGGGACGACCTTGGATCTGTCCCAGATTGCTGCCAAGGACCTGGACTGCTTCGTCCAGGACCACCTGAAACCAAACCCTCAGTTCCAGAAGCAGGTCAGCAAGGCCTTCGATGTCATCTTGGGTTGCCTTCGTGAGAAGTGTGTCTACAAGGTGTCGAGAGTCAGCAAGGTGAGTCAGTGGGTGGAGACACGGATGGCACCCTCCTGGGGCACGGCAGTGAGGGGGACAGGAGCGGAGGGCCGGCGGGCAAGGAGACATCCGTGGAAGGGCAGTTTGCTGCCCTCCAAGGTATATGTCTGAGTGCCAGCTTTTTGAAAAGTTTTAATGATAGTTTTTTAAACCGCTATTACCATACATAAGACCACTTCCCTCCTCTGCTCAAAAGCCTCTGCAGTTTCATGGAGTGTAATAGCTTCACGGCCCATAGGATCTGGTCCTGGTCTTTCTCTGACCTTCACTTACTCCATACTGGCCTTCTGTCTGCTTCTTGAACTCACCTGGCATGGTCTGCACTGGCTGATGTCTCTTTTCTGGAAGGCTCTTCCTCCCATCCACTTGGCTCCCTCCCCTCCTTTAAGTCTGGGACCCAAGTCCCCTTCTCACAGAGGCCCGGCTGGCCAATCTACAATTGCCACCTCCCTCCCACCCCTGGTCCCCTTCCTGACTGATTCGCCTCCACATGGCACTTAGCAGTTTCCAGGGGCTGTTGTCTCCGACTGTTCCTCCCTCCTCTCCTCCCCCCCCACCCCCCTCGCTGCTAGAATATAAGTTCCAGGAGAGCGGGGACCTTTTATGTACTCCCATATCTTGGTACATAGAGTGCTCAATAAATATGTGTTGAATGAATGAATGAATGAATGAATGAATGGATTGATTGGTTGGTTGATTGAAACAGGCCAACAGAGCACATCTGCAGGCCCCGTCTGGCCCTGGGACCTCAATTTGCAACCTGTGGTCCAGATGTGCCATCAGTAGGTGCTGCAGATGTTTGGCTAAAATCTTTAATACTTCCCCCCGCCTTCACTGCGCCCCCCCCCATTATCTGTTGCTGCACCTTGGTCTGATTTTGCCCAGGACCCCGGGGGTCAGAGCGCAGGTGCGGACAGATGTGGTCAGTCTCTGCCGGGCTTCCAGGAGTCAGAGCTCGAAGCCCTGGTGCAGCCTGCCCTATCCCGGTGCCCCCAGACCTGGCATCGGTGAGACAGGTCTGGGCTGCAGATGGGGGCCAGCCATCGGGGTCAGAGTCTGACCCCTGAGCTCAGGGACCCTCGAGGGTCTGAGATGGTTCTTCCTCTGCAGGGGGGCTCCTTTGGCCGCGGCACAGACCTGAGGGGCGGCTGCGATGCCGAACTCATCATCTTCCTCAACTGCTTCGACAATTACGAGGACCAAAGGGCCTGCACCCCAGAGATCCTTAGCGAGATGCGGGCACAGCTGGAATCCTGGTGGCAGGACCCAGTCCCTGGCCTGAGCCTCAGGTTTCCTGAGCGGACCGTGCCCGGGGCTTTGCAGTTCCAGCTGGTGTCCAGCGCCCTAAAAAGCTGGATGGATGTGACCCTGCTGCCCGTCTTTGACGCCGTGGGTGAGGCCTGCTTCCAGCCTGTGCCTTAGAGATTAATTCCCTTACCCGCTATGCTACATAGCTTGTCCGGGGTCAAGATCACCCGCTTGGCAGAGTTACTGGGTAGATTAGTGAAAATTACTGAAAAACACCCAGCATACTTGGTGCTTTAAAAAAAAACGTTCCATCGCCATTCTAAGTTGTAGATTGTATATAATTGATTGCAGTGCTATGTAATTCATGTTCAAATATTAATAAAGGCTGGTGAGTGGCTGGGTTGGGACAAGCAGATGTCTTCGTTAGAGCTCTGCGCTCAGAGTATTTCAAATTTCCACAGGGCGACTCTGCTGTGGCGCCAAACCTGCGCCCCAGGTCTACTCGACCCTCCTCAACAGCGGCTGCCAGGGGGGCGAGCAGGCGGCCTGCTTCTCAGAGCTGCGGAGGAACTTCGTGAACACTCGCCCAGCCAAGCTGAAGAGCCTGATCCTGCTAGTGAAGCAATGGTACCGTCAGGTGAGGCCGCCATACCCCCTTGCTCTGCTCAGGAAGCAGCTGCTGTCATGACAGCTGCCTCAGCCAATCAGCTCCTCTCCTAGGCAGACGTATCCCTTCCTTCGCTTCTTATTGGCCATCCCAAGTAGAAGGACCACCTCCTCCATCCTCCACTTCCTGCCCAGACCGGAAGCCCATAGCTAAGAGAAAGTCTTTTCTCCATCAGGCCCCAGCTGCTCATTTCTTGTGGCTGGGTTTCACCGTCCCACTGTAGCTTATCAGTTTCTTCTCCCTCCTCACACTGCTGAAGCTTTCCCTGCTCTTGCCCACCTCCAAGCCCTAGCTTATGCTGTTCCGCCATCGCTCTCCTCTGTGCACATTGTATTAAATACTCACTGAGTATCTTCCAGAGCGTCCCCACCAAACACTTCTCTGAAAGCACTCGTGGTCATGTACTCATTCAACAAACATCTACTGAGCACTCACTGCTGCCAACGTTACCGCTGTGATGGATGTTGGCATCCCAAGCTGAATATATTGCAGCCATCATTCCTTTACACCCTTTGAGGGGAGACTCCAGCAAAGATCAAGTCTGAGATTCTTAGTCTCAGGTCACTGTGTGACCTTGGACAAGTCACTACCCCACCCCAGGCCTCAGTTTACCCACCTGTAAAGTGAGAAGGATTCTGTTTTTTCTGTGGCTTTATTTTTATATTCCCCTCCCTCTCCAAGTACCTAGGGCCATGCTTAGCACATAGTAGGTGCTCATGTCCACTCATTCTTTGATTGGCTTTGGATGACATAGGTCGCAACTAAGAACAAAGGACGGCAGCCAGCCTGTGCCTCTCTGCCGCCAGTCTATGCCCTGGAGCTGCTGACCATCTTCGCCTGGGAGCAAGGCTGTGGTAAAGACTCTTTCAAAATGGCCGAAGGCCTGAAGACGGTGCTAGACCTTGTCCAGCAGCACCAGCAGCTCTGTGTCTACTGGACGGTCAACTATAGCTTTGAGGACCCGGCTATCAGAACACACCTTGGCCAGCTTCAGAGAAAGAGGTACAGACCCACTTCCTCATTGCCTTCCCTGCATCATCCTTCCCCTCCCCCACTGTCACCCTGGAGGCATTGTGTCCAGGAGGGGTCCAGGGTGGGATCTGGGTGCCCCAACCCCATTTGTCACTCTGCTTCCTTCCAGACTCTTTACTGAGGAAGCATGGACACAAGGAGCCCCCAGAGAGGCCTGGGCCATTTTCATTAACACAATAAAATATCATTTCTGAAATTAAGGGACCACCCAATCCCTTCCTGACTGAGGCGACTAGGCAGGAACCCTACTGTGCTTGGGAGAGATTGGGCCGGCCCTAAGGTGCTCCCTCCCCTCCAGCTCCCACACCCTTTCCTAATCCTTCCCATCCCCACGCTCCTTCACTGATTCCCACCTTCCCCACCTGCCTGCGCATCCGCTCTGCCCCTCCCCCCCAGGCCCCTGGTCCTGGATCCTGCTGACCCCACCTGGAATGTGGGCCAGGGTAGCTGGGAGCTGTTGGCCCAGGAAGCAGCAGCTCTGGGGACGCAGGCCTGCTTTCGGAGTAGAGAAGGGACATCTGTGCAGCCCTGGGATGTGTTGGTAAGAGGGGAGTCCCGGGGTGGCGGCTGCTCTTGGGACCTCCTCCCAGCTCGCCTTTCCCTGCTGGTGCACACATCCCCAGCTGCTGGGAGTGTTCATTGCTGATGGCTTACAGCTGAGACACAGGCGGTTTGGTCCCAGCCAATGCTTGAATGACATGGGGTGCAAAAGGCCCACCCTTGTTTGAAGGCGAGACCAGCTCTGTGATGCAGTTCTTAGTCCAGCATTCCCCGTGGGGTCAGGAAAAGCTTTCTCCAGCTGGAGCTTCCCTTAGCTCCTTCTCCGGCCCTCTCCTGCTTCCCTTACCCCACCCCCCTTCTCCTGCAGACACCACCCCCAGTTAGTCCGTGCACAGGAATCCCCATCACGGGCCCTGCTTCTAGGGAACCCCATTTAAGATAATAGTCAGTTCCCAAAGGGACATGACTTTATAGCATTTGCTATTTTTCAGCAGGATCTCATAACCAGTGCCTAATAATACAGTCCAGTGAGGCACTGGCTTTGTTCTTGCCCCCATTCAAAGCGGGGAGACCAAGGCTGTGTGTTGGTTGTGGAACCAGAACTCGAACTCAGATCCTGCTGACGCTACCACCAGCTGAGGCCTCCCAGCCAGCTGACAAAGAAAAAGGTTATGGGAGATAGAGTCTCAGGATATCAAGAGTCAGGGCTGGGTCAGTCATAGGGAATCCTGTCTCAAGCTGGCCCTACCCGGATTCTTTCCCTAGCCTGCTCTCCTTTACCAAACCCCAGCTGGGGACCTCGACAAGTTCGTCAGTGAATTTCTCCAGCCCAACCGCCAGTTCTTGGCTCAGGTGAGCAAGGCCGTTGATGCCATCTGCTCATTCCTGAGGGAGAACTGCTTCCAGAATTCTGCCATCAAAGTGCTCAAGGTGGTCAAGGTAAGTCCCCGGAGAGCTGTGGGCAAGGTCCTGCAGGCTGGTGACCTTTCTTAGAACAGGGCCAGGCCTGATCCGCTTCTATCATCCTTACAACAATCAGCACAAGGCCAAGCATAGAAAAGAAACCAGAATATGGTTGTGGGTGGATGGCAGAGAGAGGACCCAGACATGTCTGACACATCTCTTTTGGTTGCTTGTGACAACCAACTCAAAAGGAGGAACAAAAGATATATATTGGCTAATGCAAATGGAAAGCCATGGAGTAGGTCTGCCATCAGGTACAGCTAGATCTAGGAGCCCATGCAGAGTCATCAGGACGCAGCTTTTCATCCCAGCTCTTCGCTCTGCCATCTTCTGTTTTGTACCGGCCCTTTCCATATGATGGTCCTTAGCATCCCTAAACTTCCAGAAAGGGGAATTCTGTTTTCTTAAAGTTCAAATAGAAGTCTTGGAATTGAGTCTCATTGGCCTGGCTCGGCTTTATACCCATCCCCAAACTAATCCGTGGGGCCAGAGAGACATGCTCTGACTGGACAAGCCTGGCTCATATGATTGAGTCTGCTCAACCTGAGTATCGGGGAGGAGTGATTCCCCCAGAGAAAACCAGGATGCTGATCTCAGAAGGAAGAAGGGATGCTGAGGGTGTATAAAAAGTCACATTATCCACTATATCAGATACAACCTCAGTTCACAATTGAAGTCACAAGTGAGACCCAGGTCAGCTCCAGAAGATTATCAGCATAGAGTCAGCCAATGAAAAGTTCCAGGGCTGGTGTTGCTCTGTGACCTCAGGCAAATACCTTCCCCTCTCTGATCCTTACCTTCCTCACCCATAAACTTGAAGATGTTCAATGGTTCACTGTTTGTCTGCCATGGCCTCACTTAGAGTCACTTAAAAAATTATGCTGATACCCAGTCCGCCTCCCAGGCCAATTAAATCACAGTCTCTGGGGCATAGGAGCCAGACATCAGTCATTTTTAAAAAACTCTCCTGATGCAGACAAGCTTGAGAACCACAGGCCAAAAAGAAAAAAAAATCCCTCAAATTTCTCCCAGCCCCAAAACTTGATGGGATGAGAAAGTTTACATTTGTTGAAGGGTTTAAACTTCTGTCTTGCACATTTCTTTTTGTCATCATCATACTATGTATTAATGCCATATGAAAAAGGTAAAACAGAGAGGTTAGGTGACTTGCCCAAGGTCACACAGCAAGTTTCTGACCCATAGGCTCTAGCAGGAGTCCTTCAGGGGTCAAGCCACCACTTTGTCCTCCCCAGGGTGGCTCTTTAGCCAAAGGCACAGCTCTGCGAGGCCGCTCGGATGCGGATCTAGTGGTGTTCCTCACCTGCTTCAGCCAGTTCACCGAGCAAGGGAACAGGCGGGCTGAGATCATCTCGGAGATCCGAGCCCAGCTGGAGGCGTGTCAGCAGGAGATGCAGTTCGAGGTGAAGTTCGAGATCCCCAAGTGGGAGAATTCCCGAGTGCTGAGCTTCTCCCTGACTTCCCAGACGATGCTGGATCAGAGTGTGGACTTTGATGTGCTGCCAGCCTTTGACGCCTTAGGTGAGATACCCAGGCATAGTCCTGAGAAGGGGAAAAGTGGAGGCCGGGCTGCCAGGGACAGTATTTGGGGTTGTGCATTGCACAAGAGCACACCTGTTCACAGCATAGGCCTTGTACATATGCAGGTTTATCACCACTCTCCTGCAAAGTGTCTGGAGAAAAGGACACCTTTCTCTAATTCACGCAACAGTGTTACATGGTCTAACAGGGGCTCTGGCTTGGGTCCTAGTGTCAGCAGTTGCACCGACATGGTGGTTGACCTTGAGCGAGGGACTTCCTTGCCTCAAGCACCAGGGTCTCTGCCCGACGATGCGGGTATCAGGGTGTCGCTGTGCATCCCGGCTTTGCGTACCTGTGCACTGGCTCCCCCACCAGCCACAGACCCGTAGGACCCATGAGTTCTATAAATCCACTGAGGATGTGCCCAGCATTCTCCGGGCACCGAGGATAAATCCCTGAACAGAACAGATACAGACTTTTTTTGCATCGGTTCAGTTCTGAGCTTGCTTAGGCGAGTTAGCAGACGGAGGGCATCCCCAGTATCTGAATGTATTTGGTTCCCGAAGTTGGGAAAAAAAGTGACAAGGAGGGGGTTCATCCAGAAAGGTATCCGAATCCACATGGGGCCTTGAAAGCAAGAGTTTGAATGTCAAGGAATGCCTTTAAGTGCAACGAAACCAGAAGGCGACGGCAGCTCGCTGCATGCGGTCCTACTGGATGCTCTGAGACCGAGGCTCTCCCGTAGTTAGAGACGCATGAGCAGGCATCCAGAGCCCTTCGGGATGTGTTAGCTCCCAGCCCAGACTTTCCTTGTGGTAGGTAAACAGAAGGCTTGAGAGGAGGCAGAAGGAAAATAAGATATTTTAACTCTGGGTCATGCCATGCGTGTGCTCCAACTAAAATCACCCTGGCACTCCACCCACCCCCACCCCGCCCAGCTGTCTCTGTTCTGTGCCCTCTAGATGTGGGAGAGTGAGCGACCCCATCTCTGAGACTCTGTGACGTCTGGGCTGGGAGCCAGTGGGTCCCCGCCCAGCAGGTAGGGAAATGCCCCAGTAGGAGATCCTGGAAGTCCTCACTCAGTTGGCCACAGCAGGACTCTGGGGAACAAACTGATGGTGGCCTCCTCCCTTTCTCCAGGCCAGCTGGTCCCCGGCTACAGGCCCCCATCGCGAGTCTACGTCGACCTCATCCACAGCTACAACCACGCGGGCGAGTACTCCACCTGCTTCACGGAGCTGCAGCGGGACTTCATCATCTCTCGGCCCACCAAGCTCAAGAGTCTGATCCGACTGGTGAAACACTGGTACCGGCAGGTGCGGCGTGAGGACGGGCCCTCCCCCCCTTACCACCGAGGTCCTGGGCAGGGGCAGGGGCCAGAACCCTGGGTTAGTGGAGCAGAAGGAGCGGTACTCCCTAGCCCGTGGGACCTTAGCTGGCTTACCTGGAAAATTGGGCTGGTGTCACTTCCAGGTCACAGGATTTGAAGGGATAAGGCATGCCCAGGCATCTGACACGTGGAGGTGCTCTGTAAAATTTGGGGGTGGGCTTGGCAGCTCTGGAAGGGTCCCTCCTGCACCTCTTCGTTGCCAGTGTGAACGCACACACCCTCTTTCCCCTTACTCCCCAGGGCAACAAGATGCCCAAGGGGCAAGGCTCCCTGCCCCCCCAGCACGGGCTGGAACTCCTGACGGTGTACGCCTGGGAGCAGGGCAGCCGGGACGCCCAGTTCGACATGGCCCAGGGCTTCCGCACTGTCCTAGAGCTGGTCACCCAGTACCGCCAGCTCTGTGTCTACTGGACCGTCAACTACAACGACAAGGACGAGACTGTCAGAGACTTCCTGAACCGGCAGCTTCGGCATCCCAGGTTCTGGTCCACCCTCACCGTCACAGAGTCTCAGAGATGGGGTCGCTCACTCTCCCACATCTAGAGGGCACAGAACAGAGACGGCAAAATCCTCTTCCTAGGACTGGGCTCCTTTCTAACAGGAATCCCCTTAGCACCTGAGGCACCACAGGCAGTCCGTTTCCTCACCCCCTGTAAATGGGGTTGCCAGATGAAATGCAAGGCTCCGAGTCAAGTTTGAATTTCAGATAGGGAATCGCTTTTTAG
The DNA here is from genome assembly GCA_002007465.1 of Ailurus styani. NCBI lineage: Eukaryota > Metazoa > Chordata > Mammalia > Carnivora > Ailuridae > Ailurus > Ailurus styani. Next base: position 908,298 of record LNAC01000338.1, read on the forward strand.
GATAAGTATATCCCATGCCGCATTGGGGGATATACTTATGTTTATCAAAACTCAAATTTAACTCGGAGTCCTCTGCTTGTATTTGTTAAATCTGGCAACCCTACCTGTGAACCCACCAGGTAACGTAAGCATGTCTTATTCTTTGGGATTTTGGCTCCCTCTCAAATGGTGCAGAGAGAACAGAGAGGCTTTCAGAAATTCGTGATCATCTCCAGTCCATGGGTGATGACAACTTAGCATGGGGTGTTGAAAAAGACTCTGAGGTGGTGCCATCTGCCACAGATGTAAGAAGGGGGAGTGGTAGGACCAGTACCGTGATCAGATACCGATGCCAGCTTCTTGCTGCGGGGGTGTGGCCCAGATGAACACAGTGATCGATTAGTGATGTCTGCCCTGGATGCAGAAGGGAGAAGCGGCCTGTGCAGAGTGCTGGCTGAGGGAGGAGACTAGTCCAACTACCGATGCTACCAGGAATAAGCCTGACTCTAACGGCAATTGCAGGCCCATCATCCTGGATCCAGCTGACCCGACAGGCAACCTCGGCCACAATGCCCGCTGGGACCTGCTGGCCAAGGAGGCTGCCGCCTGCATGTCTGCCCCGTGCTGCATGAGCAGGGATGGCACCCCCATCCAGCCGTGGCCAGTGAAGGTAAGAGAGCTGTGGGGCTGCAGGGACAGGCTTCACTGGGGGAAGTGTGCTCAGAGAGGGCCGTGACTCCGGCCAGAGGAGCAGGCCCAGCCACGGCCCCATGTGTGCCCCCTGCCCCATGTGCTGGCTGTCCCTGTGGTCTCAGCTTTGCCAGGAAGGTTAGGGCTAACCAACTTCTTCTACCACCTTCCCCCAGGCTGCTGTGTGAAGGCCAGAGAATCCATGTTGGTACCAGATGGACAGAAGGACACCAGCCCTTGGCATGAGGAGACTCAGGGTCACCTACAATGTGTGTGTGTGTGTGTGTGTGTGTGAGAGAGAGAGAGAGAGAGAGACACTGATCCAGCCTCTCTGTCCAGCCTCCCCACTCTGTGCTCTCCTCCTGCTCTGTGTAGCCAGCCTGCCTGATTCCCCTTGTATCAGATGGGCACTGGCCACCTCGCAGACTCCCTGCCTCCTGCGGGTCCACGGGCTGGCAGCAGCCTGGCTTCCCAGCCTCCCCACCGTGCCCCTGCTCTCAGACAGCAACGGCTGTGTCCCGCACTGCCCCCGCCGAGAACATCCTCCTCCTTCCTGACTTCTCTGCCCGTCCACACCAGCTCACGTGTCCTGCCGAAACCCCTCCTGTCCTCCCAGTGGCCTCTCCTTCTTCACCAATCCAACAGCTTCTCACAGAGAGGACAGTCTTCATGCCATTTGTCAGCCATGGTAGTGGCTGCCTGGAGCCCTGTGTTCTGGTGGATTCTGGAGAATGGATACATACCTGGAAAGAGTGACCTAATCAATTAGTGATGTCTGCCATGGATGCAGCGGAGGGGTCATGGCATGAGTGCTGTGATTGATTAGCAGTGTCTGGGCTGGATGCAGGAAGAGGGTGCTCACGGGCCTACAGTGGCTAAGCTACTGAGGAGGCTCTGAGCTCAGCCGCTGGCAGAGCATGCCCAGATGGGCTAGTTTTGTCTGTCACACACGGAGTGGGGACATGTGTGCCATGCAGTCCCTGTTGTGGGACGCCTCACTGAACGCCTTTTCCCTAGAGCCTCAGTTTTCTTCCCCCTTCCTATCGCACTCATTCCCCGTGTGTGCACCCCGAGACCATGCCGTTTGCCTTCCTGAATTTTTACCGGGCTCTTGTCTTCTCTCCTGACCCGCGGGAACACCGCCAGTGGGATTCCCCATCTCCAGAGCCTGAACGTGAGCCGGTGCCCCAACAACAGTGCTCAGCCTGCTTCTCTCTGCCCTGCGGAGCAAAGGCACCGGGCCCGTGCAAGGGGCATTCCTGACCTCCGGGCCAGCAACAGTGTCCCTCTTAGTCATGACTCAGCACGGAGAACAAGATAGTCCAAGAATCGTAAGCAGCAAGGACTTCCATCTAAATCCCTGGGTGGTCTGGAGGAGTGGAAGGCAGGGGCCGCGACTGGACTGTTGGCTTCGAGGTTAGACCTGCGTGGCTGAAGCAGAGGTCAGGGGGCCGCCGCCGCGGACACACCCGCCAAGCGGGGGCCAGACCCAGAAAGTGGGCTCCGGTGGCCACAGGCGTCACTCGGGGCTTGCTGGCCACCAGCACGGCAGGAAGGTGCCCTCTGTCCCCCTCTGTCAGCACGGTCTAGATTACAGCCAGAACTCGGGCAGCGGGGCAGGCTGGAGGGGGCTCGCGTCCCCCCCCCCGCCCCCCCATAGCACAGGGAGGAGCAGGTGCCCGGCACCGACAGCCCGAGTTGGGGACAGCAGCCCCGGCAGATGCCCTGGGAACGTCTGTTGGGTGGCTGAGCGGGTGGTCCATCCCAGGGGGAGGAGCAGGAGGAGACCGAAGGGGAGGGGCCACGAGGCATCCCCTCTGTGCACCCCCCGCCGGTGTCACGGTGCTGCCTCGGTGCTCTAGCAAAGGACCTCAGATCTGCTCTCTAGAAGGGAGACCGTGCCCCAGAGCCGTTCCTCTGCTGCCCCTGGGACCAGGGCGGCGGCAGCCGAACCTGCTAGCACCTCCTGTGCGCCCCCATCTGGGGCTGAGGGCACATGGTGCTACTAAAGTCTTAGACTCACCTCCCTGACTACCTGCATATGGGGGGGGTGCTCTCAGGACCCCAAGTTACACCTTTGGGGTTGGCCAGTTCCTAGAGCTCAGGACAGATACTTGTGAGCAGCAGAGACCTGTTCGCCAAGCATCCAGCAGCAGGTGGGGACCTGGCCTTGACCTTGCTCATCCTGGGAGGAACCAGTGGTGGGTCTCGATTCAGTAACTCCCATCTTCATGACACAGACTCTAGCCCTCCCCCCTCAAAATGACTCTTGAATGAGGGGAATTGGGAGGTGGTGGGAATTGAGGTAGCCCCAGGAGGCAGAAGGTAAGGAGGACCTGTCACCTGGGCTGGGCTGGGCTGATCCTAGCGGGGATTTATTTTACTCGAGCTCCTTGGTCTCTGACAGTGGCCACCCTGGTATTGACATAGTGACCCCACTGTGACTTTTGAGGGCTTAGTCACATCTTTGGATGGATGTCAGTTCCAACTTGATGTCTACATTTAATGGCTCTAAAGATACTCACAAAAACGCCCACAAGCACTTTTCTCTGGAACTAGACAAACTGTTACTAAAGGTCTTACAGAAACATACACGTTCAAGGGAAGTTCAGATAATGCAGGAAAAAAGAGCTCTATTTTAATAATTACTATTAATTATTACTATTAATAATTACTATTAATAATTACTGGGGTAGGAGACGCCTGGGTGGCCCAGTTGGTTAAGTGTCTGCCTTNGAGGAGGGAGTAGCCCCAGGCACTATTAATAATTACTGGGGTAGGAGACGCCTGGGTGGCCCAGTTGGTTAAGTGTCTGCCTTTAGCTCAGGTCATGATCCCAGAGTCCTGGGACTGAGCCCCACATTGGGCTCCCTGCTCAGCGAGGAGTCTGCTTCTCCTCCCTGTACTGCTCCTCCTGCTGCTTTCTGTCTGTCTCTTTCAAATAAAAAAATAAAATCTTAAAAAAAAAAAAACTTACTAGGAAACCAGCGCCTTAGGGAATGAAAAAATCGAAAAGCTAAATGTGGTCAATCAGCAACTGCAAGCTAAGCCGCAAGCCAGAGGTCCTCCTTGGTAGCACACAGAGGCTCCACCCATCTCCTGCAGCCAGAAGGCAGAGCAGAATGCGGACCCAGTCCAGAAAGGCAGCACGCATGTAATGTAAGACTCCAAAAAAAGTGTTGGTTTTTTTTAAATTTAATTTTTAATTTTTAAAAAGTTGTCATTGAGATGTAATTCACACACTATGAATTTCGACTTTTAAAGTGCACAGCTCAGCGGTTTGGGGATAGTCACAAAGTTTGTATGTAGGATACTCAGCAGGTGAGCCATGTCACAAGGGGCATCCATGATCCTGATTCCAGAACATTTTCACCAGCCCCAAGGGAAACCCGAAACCCATTAGCACTCACTTGGCATTCCCTGTGCGCCTCCCCTCCCACCCCTGGCCACCACTGATCTGCTTTCTGTCTCTATTATCGACACTTCCTACAAATGGCATCACACCGTATTTGTCCTTTTGTGTCCGGCTTCTTTCACTTAGCATCACGTGCTCAAGGCCAGTCCATGTTGTAGCTTTTAGGTCCGTGCTTCATGCCTTATGATCACCGGACGATATTCCACTGTGTGGAGAGACCACGCCGTGTTTAACCAGTCATCCACTGGTGGGCGTTTGCACTGTTTCCACTTTGGGGCTGTTAGGAAGAATGCTGCTATGAACGTTGGCATGTGATTTTCTGCAAACATATTTTCATTTCCCTTGGGTGTATCTAGCTAGGAGTGGAATTGCTGGCTTATGTGATAACTCCGGGTTTAACCGTGACGACGCACCCCGTTGTGTTCCCGGGCGCTGTGCCATCGCCACGCCTCCAGCAATGTGGGGGGGCTGGCTCTCCGCATCCTCCCCAACACTTGCTATTCCCTGTCATTTTGATGATAGCCCCCTCTAGTGGGTAATCAGGTCTGCTAACCAAGGTCAGGACCCTGCTTGGGAAAGAAGGGGACTCTTGACACACAGCCCGGGGACATGAGGGGTGGAGGTTGATCTTGAGTCCCCTGATTCCTCTGAACCCTCAGAGCCGCACCCCTCCTGTTAAAAGCTAGCGCCTTCCCCCCTTTATCGAGGGGGCCCTGCAGACGCCTCTCTTCTATAAATCATCCCCCTGCCCCACCAACGGGACCCACATCCCCTCCTGCCCGGTGGGTCTAGGACTAGGTTAAGGCCCAGAATAACCGAGCTGGGAATGCTGGGCCAAATAAGGGACGGATGGACCTGTACCCCAAACAGCAGGAAAACCCAGCCAGCGTGTACCAAGAAAAGCCAGCTGGGTGTGAGTGGGAGTGGACCCAAGCGTGCTTGGTCAAGGGGTTGCTGTATAAGACCGGATGAGGAAGAGTTTATGGATTAGGAAATCCCTCCAAAGTGGTGGAATTCAGGACTTCATACCCTGGCCAGGAGCCCAGGAGAAGGTGCAAGCTTGCTGCTAGCAAGGCTTCTAGAAAAATGGAAAAGGCGTATAAGAGCTGTGCTGAGTGGGGTCCGAGTGACAATATTGCCTGAAGGATGGGAGAAGATGGGGCTCAAAGGTCGGGGGGTGGGCATGCGGGGGTGGGATATGCCACCTAAGGCCAGAAGAGTCACCAAATTATCTCCTGTGGAAAAGCAGAGAACACACCTTTACCAAGGCCAGGAGGAATAGGCCAGGGACCAGGCCTGGCGTCACTAAGAATCTCAAGTGGCCCCTCCACAGAAGACATCGTCACGGCCCCCTGAACAGCACCGGGGATGGGGGGACCTTGAACTGGTATCAGCCATGAGACAACACTGACCCATCAGCTGGGCACAATCCTCCTGTGAGGGGCAGCCGTGAGGCCCTGAGCCCCAAAGAGTTAAAGAGCTGGTCATAAAATAGGGCGTCCCTGGGAGCAGACTAAATGGCTCACAAACCAGGGAACTACTCAATTTGCACCATCAAAATACTCCGAAGACAGATAATTAGGACACAGGGAGCTTCCCCCTCAAATGACACCGTCCCTTCCCTAGTGCTTCCCAGTAATCCTGTCTGGGACCCATGACAACTCCAGAAAACCTATGATCCTAGAGTGGGGAGGCGGTAAAGATCAGTATTAGAATAACTGTTAAAATTTGAATATAAGGATCTATTCTTTATATGCTACAAGAAATGATACATTATATCAGTGTTCAAATTCTAAATCACATCACTGCTCTGTGTTTATGTAACAAGATAGCCACGTGTTTAGGGGATACATATGGAAGTATTTAGGAGGAAAGGGGTCTGCAGGATTTTGACATGTAAATATGGGTTCATCAGTTCAAACAAACATTCCAGTCTGGTGGGGGCGGTGTTGATAGTGGGGGAGGCTGTGCCTAGGAGGGCAGGGGGTCTCTGGGGAGTCTCAGGCCTTCTGCTTAACTTTACTTTAAAATACAAAGTCTACTTAAAAAAAGAGAGAGAGGGCGCCTGGGTGGCTCAGTGGGTTAAAGCCGCTGCCTTCGGCTCAGGTCATGATCCCAGGGTCCTGGGATCGAGGCCCACATCGGGCTCTCTGCACAGCAGGGAGCCTGCTTCCTCCTCTCTCCTCTCTCTCTGCCTGCCTCTCTGCCTACTTATAATCTCTCTCTCTCTGTGTCAAATGAATAAATTAAAAAAAAAAGAGAGAGAGAGAGAGATGGGGCGCCTGGGTGGTTCCGTCGGTTAAGCATCTGCCTTCGGCTCAGGTCGTGATCCCAGGGTCCTGGGATCGAGCCCTGAGTCTGGGTCCCGCTCAGCAAACGTGCATAATATCTGCAACCTGCACTCAAACGGCAGGATCGTAATAATAATATGTCCATGTGGAGAGAAGAGGAACCAATGTGGTAGATATTCTGGCATAAGGGCGGAAGGGATTTCTTTGTACTCATCTTGCACATTCTCTCAGGGTTTCAAATTATTTCAAAATAAGATGTTTTAAAAATGATAATAAAGCATGGACTTTGGAATCAGGTCATGCGGAGTTAGAGCCTAACCAGACAACCTACGGCCTGTGGGACTTCCCATCTCTCTCCCCGCTTTCCTGTTCTCTAGAAAGGAGCCTGCTGACCCCTGAGCAGCCTGCCTCTAGATGTGGCAGGAACAGTCCTAAGGACAAGGAAAGACGCTTACTGGGCAGCTGTGGTACTTAAGATTCTCTGGAGAAACAGAACCAGGGGAACATAGAGATCCAGTTCAGGAATTGGCTCCGGCTGTTGTGAAGGCAAGCAAGTCCAAATTCTGTAGGGGGGAGGCTGGAGACCCAGAAAGAAGTCGATGTTGCAGCTTGAGTCTGAAGGCCATCTGCTGGTGAATTTCCTTCTTCCTCAGGAGACGGTAGTCTTTTTTCTATTAAGGCCTTCAACTGATTGAACGAGACCCACCCTTGTTATGAAAAGTCTACTGCTGTATTCAAAGTCTACTGATTGAAATGTTCATCTCACCTGGGAAAAGAAAAAAAGAAAAAAAAAACCTTCACAGATCTTTGGAGTTGGGGAAAGTAAAACTAAGGCAAGTTCCAAAGGTATTTTCTTTTTTTTTTTTTTAAGATTTTATTTTTTATTTGAAAGAAAGAGAGAGTGAGAGAGCACAAGCAGGGGGAGTGGCAGAGGGAGAGGGAGAAGCAAGCTCCCCGTTGAGCAGGGAGCCTGACGCAGGGCTCGGTCCCAGGGCCCTGACATCACAACCTGAGAAGGAGACAGCTGCTTAACCGACTGAGCCCCCCAGGCGCCCCCCAAAGGATTTCATACGCTGAAGGGGACTCACAGCCTCCTGGAGGCCTTGCCATTGTCAAGCGGAGGTAGTTTTTCCCTCTAGCAAAGCACTAAGGTTAAGGCAGTTGGGGGTTTCCCGGAGGAATGTTATACTCCCCCTGCCTCCTCAAGTATTTGTCAGGCTGCAGGTTAGAAGGTATTTAATTTTATCTACATTTCCCTCTGCCTTTGTGTCCCATATCACCCAGCAGCAGAATCATAACCTGAGTCTAGCTCAGACTTTGCCTTTCTGCGTGTCCCTGAGGAAATCAATCCCCTCTCTGGATCCCTTTCTCCTCCCTGCTCTCATTGACTCGGACTTCCCAGGCCCTGGACTTGATCCCGGGACCCTGGGATCATGACCTGAGCTGAAGGTAGATGCTCAACGACCGAGCCACCCAGGCGCCCCCTTAATTATAGGTTGGTTTTTTTTTTTAAGATTTTATTTATTTATTTGACACAGAGAGAGAGATCACAAGTAGGCAGAGAGGCAGGCAGAGAGAGAGGAGAGAGGAGGAAGCAGGCCGCCCGCTGAGCAGAGAGCCTGATGCGGGCCTTGATCCCAGGACCCTGAGACCATGACCTGAGCCAAAGGCAGAGGCATTAACCCACTGAGCCACCCAGGCGCCCCTTTAATTATAGTTTTAACCTATGCCTGGAATGTGACCTTTGAAGAGTCAGCCTGAGAATTCCCCGTCAGCACTAGTGATGTCATCTGCAGGATAAATACACTGCCGGCTCAGTCCCTTGGCCCCAAAAAGGGGCCTGAAATGGTCCTTTCTTTTCCTGTTACCAGCTTCTTGCCCCGCCCTCCTTTCCATAAAAAACCTTCCATCGTGTAACAACTTCTGGAGCTCTTTCTACTTTCTAGGTGGGCTGCTGCCTGATTTACGAAGCACTTAATGAAGCCAATTAGATCTTCAAATTTATGCCATTGAATTTTGTTTTTTAACAAGGGAAGGAGGGAAAGAGCCTCGAAAGATGACCTCAATCCCCTGCAAACGGTGATTTGCTTAACAACTTCTTAAATAGCATTTGCCAAGTGCCCCCTCCCCATTCTAAGATGAACCCTACGGGACAGCTACCCTTGGTATGCCATTTCACAGATGGGGACGTTGAGGCACAAATAGAGCAGGTAACGTGCTCAAGGACACGCTAGCATGGATCAAGCCATCCTAAGGGGGCCTCCAGAGTCTGCTTAAGTACAAGTACACATGGGGATGGGGCGCCTGGGGGGCTCAGTTGGTTAAGCATCCTGCCTTCGGCTCGGGTCATGATTCCAGGGTCCTGGGATCGAGCCCCCTGTCGGGCTCCCTGCTCAGCGGGGAGCCTGCTTCTCCCTGAGAGAGCTTATGCTCTCTCTCACTCGCTATTTCTCTCTCTGTCAAATAAATAAAATCTAAAAAAAAAAAAAAAAAGGACACCCAGGGAGGAGCTGACCGCGGGCTGCCCACCCTGCGGGGGTGGGCAGAGATCTCCACCAGGAAGTCAGCTGGGAGCATTCTGTGAGTTTCGGTTTCTAGGCTCTCGCCTGGTGATTTGCAGTTTCCTGGTTCTTGAATGTGAGTTTTGGTTTCCCGGCTGTAAGCAAGGGAGTGGCTCCTTCTCCTCTCCCTTCCGTCCCGTGAGCCGACACCGCCACCTCCGGCCGGAGCCATGGGGATCTGGGCCTCGAATCTGTACTCCGTGCAGCCTGAGAAGCTGGACGAACTGATCGAGAACTCCCTGAGGCCCTATGAGGAGTGTCAGAGGCAGATCCATGAGTCGGTGAACGCCATCTGTGCCTTCTTACAGCAAACGGAGCAGATCTTCCCCACGATAAGTGTGGTCAAAGTGAGTGGAGGAAGCCTGGGGGTCTAGGCTTCTGGGAGCCTGAGTTTCCATGGCCACCAGAAGGAGGAGTGACGTGGTGCTGATTGCCTTTTGGGTGAGAGGCTTTGGGTGCACAAGACATCCTCTTGCCCTCCCCACCCTTGAGGGAGGTTATGGAGCTTGGGTATAGGAGCAGCTCTGCCTTGACTGCTGTGCGTCCCAGGGCAGGTTGCTTAACCTCTCTGTGCTTCAGTCTCTGAATCTATAAAACGGGAGAGGAAGATAAGCTCAAACTAATGCGGCTTAAGTATATAATGTTCTTAGTATGGGACCTGGGACATAATTTGTGCTTGATAAATGAGCTGTGATTCCTCACCGTCATTGTTCTATCCTCCCATATTATGGAGGAGTAAACTGAGGCTGGATGATTTAGTAAAACTACCCAAAGGTCTCTCTGTGGTTTCTCAATGGCAGGAGGGGGTGGCTCTCATCAAGTAGAAATGTTTGGTGCTAGGGGTACAAATCCCAGGGCTGAGGCTGAAGATTCCGGGGCTTTGCGGGGAGGACAAAGTGCTGGGAAAGTGCTAGAACCCTAGGATGGGAGGGACTTAGAGGCCCGCTAGCCCCGGAGCCCCACTGCTCTGCACACATGGTGCCTCCGGTCCTCTGCCTCAGGTATGCCCAGCAGCCCTGGCAGTAAAGACACCTGATACTTGGTCTTGGCCTTGTATCTCTTGTATCCTTTGGCCTTGGCCCAGATAAGGAAACTGAGGCACAAGGAAGTGACTTAGTAGCTGGAGGCAGAGCTGGCCTTTTAGCCCAGAGAGTCTGCTTGGTAGCACACACCCTGAAGCACCACCTCTCAATATGTTCACTTTTTCCTAATGAAAATTAAAGATAGGAAAAGGGCACAGATCTAAGTGTACAGCCCAATGGATTGCCACAAACAACACACCTGTGTCACCTACGCCCAGATGGAGAAAGGAAACCTTCCCGGCCCCAAGAGCCCCAGGACCCTCGATCCAGTCCCCGGGACCCCCAGCCTTCCCCCAGCCACTCTCCAGACTTCTGACAGCCTAGATCCGTTTGGCTGGGTTTTTTAACTTTGTGTAATTGTGGGGTGACCAACCGTGGTGGTCTGCCCGGGACTGAGGGGTTTTCTGTGCTAAGACTAGAAATGTCCCGGGAAAACCAGACAGGTTGGTCGCCAGATAGGAAGGAAACTATGCACGGTGTGGCTTCATTGCGTGGCTTCTTTGAGCTCCTCTGCTTATGAAGGGCATGCTGTCATGTGCACGTGTTTGTTTATCGCTTCGACTGCGTAGTATCCCCGGGGAGTGAGGGCACCGCATTTGTCCATGCTACTGCTGATGGCCTTTGCACTGCCTCCTGTCGAGGCTCAGATGAGAGGGACTGCAATGGGCATCCTCGTTCAGGTCTTTCGGTGCACAAACGACGCCTGCTACTCAATTTTAAGACTCTGATGACACTTGTGGCTTTGGCTGGATTTGAGAAATACTATGGCCTGCCGGGGCATCCGGGGACCCCAGAGGGTCCAGAGTCTCACATCTGTGTCTCCGTCCCTGGCAGGGTGGTTCCTATGGCAGGAAAACGATGTTGAGGGGCAACTCCGATGGGACGATTGTCATCTTTGTCAGTGAGCTTGAACAGTTCCAGGATCAGATAAAAAACCAAGAGAAAATCCTTGGCAAGCTCTGGCAGTGTCTGAGTGCCTGTCAGTTCAACGTGAAGATGCCGGCCAAAATGGAGGTCCAGAGGTTGTCCAGTGGGCTCGCCTTCCAGCTGTCCACAAAATGGCAGAAGGTCACGTTTGAGGTGCTGCCTGCCTACAACGCTCTGGGTGAGTTGCTCCTGGGTGTGTGGAGGGCACTGGTCTGGAGAGATGTGTTGAGAGAGCAAAGCCAAAGAAAGGGGTGTCAGACAGCCATGGGGGTCCTCGAGGCTGGGGATGGGATAGACACCGCGGGTATGTTCCAAAGCCGGGGACCACATCCCTTCAAGAGAGGGGGGTCCCTCCTGCCCTAGGCTCACTCGCTTCTCTAGAACTTTCCCATCTCCTAACTGACTTTGGAGAGAATGTCATAGATTCCAGAATCTAGAGCAGAGTTTCTCAAACTATGACATGCACACAAATCACCAGGAAACCTTGTTAAAGTTTAGGCTCTGATTCAGGAGATTGGTGCTGGGCCACGGACTCTGTATGTCTATCCAAGGCCATGCTGCTGGTGCCGGTCCACACACCACCCCCCAGGGATTTAGGCTAGAATAAATGTTGGTTAGAGGAAGAGGACAGGGCAAGCATCTGGGAAAAGTTCAGCTGGGCCAGGCATTTGGAGTCTGCCTTCTGACCACATCAACATCAAGCCAACTGGTTGCCCTTCCATGGGCAACTGGTTGGACGAATGGATGGTTGGTTGGATGGATGGATGGACTGAAGGATGGATGGATGGATAGATGGAAGGAAGGAAGGAAGGAAGGAAGGAAGGAAGGAAGGAAGGNATGGACTGAAGGATGGATGGATGGATAGATGCAAGGAAGGAAGGAAGGAAGGAAGGAAGGAAGGAAGAAAGGAAAGGGATGGATGGATGGATATGATAGACTGGATAGATGAATGGATGGATGGATGGATGGAAGGAAGGAGGGAAGGAAAGGGATGGATGGATGGATATGATAGATTGGATAGATGAATGGATGGATGGATAGAAGAAAAGGAAGGAAGGAAGGAAGGAAGGAAGGAAGGAAGGAAGGAAGGAAGGAAAGGGATGGATGGATGGATATGATAGATTGGATAGATGAATGGATGGATGGAAGGAAGGAAAGATGGGTGGGTGTATGGATGGAAGGAAGGATGGATATGATTGGACGAATGGATGGATGGAAGGAAGGATAGATGGATGGATGGTAGCTAGGAAGGAAGGGTAAAGCTCAGTCTAGTGACAGCTTAGTCTCCAGCACAGGTGCATGTAATCACAAACTTAAATGCCACAGCTGAAAGTAAACCCCTCATTAAGCAAACAGGGAAACTGAAGGAAAGGAATGTCCCAGAGACACACATCAGTTACTGACAGAACTAGAAATAAAAGCCTTCTTCTAAACCCCAAGCCGGCATGCCTTTAAGATGAACACACACACACACACACACACACACACCCTCGGTGACTCGCAATCACAGGAAGGCAACCAAGTTAGAGAAAAGTACACCAGTCTGGACGGTAGGCAGCACTCACTTCTATCCTGGTCCCACCACTTATCCACTTTTGCCAACTCTGAGATCAGACTCAAAATGGCTAGTTTAGGGCGCCTGGGTGGCTCAGTGGGTTAAAGCCTCTGCCTTCGGCTCAGGTCATGATCTCAGGGTCCTGGGATCGAGCCCCAAATCGGGCTCCCTGCTCAGCGGGGAGCCTGCTTCCTCCACTCTCTCTGCCTGCCTCTCTGCCTACTTGTAATCTCTCTCTCTCTCTGTGTCAAATAAATAAATACAATCTTTTTTTAAAAATGGCTAGTTTACAGGGCCTTTAAGATGATAGGGACCGCCTCAAACAAGGGCTGGGGTCAAGGTGAAGAGACCCGTGTGACTCAGAATTCAGAGGAAATCGTATATTCTCTCTTGTTCAAAGTATGGTGGCTGGAGACTGAGCCAGAGAGCCCTCTGCTGGGTTCAACCCCAACATGCAAGGATGGCATGAAAACGACAAACACGCTCTTCCTCGCACGTGGTATCCAGACGCTGCCACTAGATGGCGCTAGAACTGCACATTCCCAACAGACACCCCTGGGGGAGGGACAGGATAAGGATTGCTTTCTGGAAAAAGTAATCTACTGCGGAATTCTTAAATATCTGTGGGAGTGAATGAAAGAAACAAGCTGGCTCCTACTGGCTCCTCTTGTTTATGTGTTTGTAAAATGTGCTTGTAAACAGTAGAGCTCAACTAGCAAGAGGGGAAATCCTGTTGAAATTCTGTGACCCTATTGCATCCTTCCCCTCCGTGGCATGTGCTTCTTTACCCCCCACAGCAGTGGTTCTCAGACTTCCCTGGGGATCGGCATCCCCTGAGAAACTTAACAAAAAAAAGAGAGGCCTGAGCTCTCTCCACTGGGGCGTCAGACCTCCTGCAAAGCTAATCTGGATTTGAGAGCCTCCCGGGCTCATCCTCTGGGTTAGCTGGGCCGCAGAATTCTGATGGGCTCCCAGTTTGAGAACCACTACCCAGCATCACAGGGTCCGGTTCTGAGGGGAGTGTGCCTGCCCACCGCCTCTAACCCCAGCCTCCAGCGCCCTGCCTTCCCCTTCCCCGCCTCCGCAGAGTCCCTGTCCCCCTGACTCTGGGACACGGAACATTCACCAGCTGAGCTCCAAAGCAGAATAAACCGTATGCAGTCTGTGGACCCTATTTTCTTCCAGGTCTATGGCAGCCGTGCCAACCCCATTTGTTCAAGAAGCTATCTTTCCCTCCTCACTCGGAGCTCCCCCTTCCTCATGTATAATTGTGTTTTCCATCATTACGTGTCTGTTGACCTTGCCTTGGGCCAGCATGGCGCGGTTTTCACAATGGTCATTTTATTATTGTGGGAGGCACACCTACCCTCGCCTTTTAGGCGAACACGCCGGGTCCCTGACAGATGAAGCCACCGACGTGCGCTCCTGAACCCCAGCAGACCTTCACTGCGGGCGGGCCCCCCAGACATCACCGGTTCTCCATCTCTCTTCTGCACCAGGCTTGAGCGAGAAGCCCAGCCCCCAGACCTACCGAGAGCTCAGAAGAGCCTTGGACATGACGAAAGCCCGGCCCGGCGAGTTCTCCGTCTGCTTCGCTGAACTCCAGCAGAGGTTTTTTCACAACTATCCCAGAAAGCTGAAGGATTTGATCCTCTTGGTAAAGCACTGGTACCAACAGGTAATTCTCAAATTCCACTTCTAGGGCTGTCGTCCGATTCCTTGTCTCTGAGATCATCCATGGCCAGGAAAGTAGGACTCTCTTAAGTATAGAGCTCAGTGCATTTTTTTTAAAGAAGATTTCATTTCTTTAGAGAGAGAGGGAGAGCGTGAGGGGGCAGGAGGCAGAGGGGGAGAGAGACTTTCAAGCAGACTCCCCGCTGAGCACAGTGCTCCATCTCAGGACCCTGAGATCATGAGCTGAGCCGAAATCTAGAGTCAGATGCTTAACTGACTGAGCCACCCAGGTGCCCCCAGCTCAGTGTATTTTTGTAACCTTTTGAGCAACACCCAGATCAAAATAGGGCACACTTCCTGCATCCCAGCAGCTGCCTCAAGCCCTTTCGCAGTGAATACTCCCGGCACACAACCACCGTCCTAACGACTGTCACCACCAATCAGTTCTGCTCATTTTTGAACTTGAAATCAGTGGAATGTGCCATCTGCTCCACGTGATGTCTAAGGGATCGGTCTCTGTTGTTGCACGTATTGTGGTGTTTTGTTGTCCTGTAGGATTCTGTTGTCTCGGTTTCCCACACTCTTATCCGTTCTGCTAATGGACATTTGGGTCGTGTCCAAATTGGGGCTGTTACGAATTAGGTTATTGTGGCTATTCCCCTACATGTCTTTTTGTGAGTTGAAGCACTCATTTCTCTTGGGTAAATATGCAGGAGTGGACGTGCTGGGTCATAAGTTACCTGAATACATAGATAGATAGATAGATAGATAGATAGATAGATAGATAGATAAATGGATACATATGTACGTGACATATTTATTTATGTATATACGTGCACATAATACATACATTTGCAGACTATATACTATATTGCTACATAGTATATAAAACATATACCATTACATAAATATATATAATAATATGTATATTGAACTTTTTTAAAAAAGATTTTTATTTATTTATTTGACAGAGAGAGAGATCACAAGGAGGCAGAGAGGCAGGCAGAGAGAGAGGGGGAAGCAGGCTCCCTGCTGAGCCGAGAGCCCAATGCAGGGCTCGATCCCAGGACCCTGAGATCACGACCTGAGCCGAAGGCAGAGGCTTAACCCACTGAGCCACCCAGGCGCCCCTATATATTGAACTTTAAGAAGTACTGCTAGTTTTCCCAAACGGTTGTACCTAATAACACTCCCACCAGCAACGTACAGCAGTTTCAGGTTCTCCACACCCTTGCCAACACTTGATACTAAAATCCATCAGATTGTAGGCATGTCCTCCTTTAGGCATGGCAGTGGCAGGGGAAGTGGGTCCCCAGATTAGCCACTGCCCCTTTCTTCTCCCACAGTGCCAGGAAAAGCTGAAAGTTCTGTCCCGACTGCCCGTGTATGCCTTGGAGCTGCTCACAGTCTATGCCTGGGAACAGGGGTGCAGAGCAGAAAACTTTGACATGGCAGAAGGCGTCCGCACCGTCCTGAAGTTAATTGGACAGCCGGAGCAGCTGTGTGTCTATTGGGTCGTCAACTACAACTTTGAGAACGACACGGTCCGGAACATTCTGCTGAGCCAGCTCCGGTCATCGAGGTAGCAAGCTTCCCTCCACCCTCTCTCTTTCCCTGTTCGCCTGCAAGCCAGGCTGCACCCCTTAGCGTGAGGGCTCAGCCCCGTCCCTCCCAGCCGGGGCTGCAGCAAGGGAACCCCAGCAACGGTGGGGAGGGAGGCAGGGCGGGGCGCACCTGAAAGAGGGGAACCTGACCGGTGCTTTTCACATTCAGACCATTGTTGTATGTTGTCCCCCAAACAAACACTCGAAACGTGCTTCCTCTTATAGAAGGAAGGGGCTAACCATTTTATTATGTTTCCAAGGGAGCATCTCTGCCAAACAGAGAGGGCGGGAGCAGAGGGTCTAGAAGTTTCAGACAAAGCGCAGGTCTGGGTTACCAGTCCTCCCTCCCCAGGGTGGATTTCTTCTTCCACTGATTTTTTTTTTTTTAATCTAATGGAATCCATAGGCCGGTAATCTTGGATCCAGCTGACCCAACCAATAACGTGAGCAAAGACAAGGCGTGTTGGCACCTGCTAAAGCAAGATGCTCAGAACTGGTTGTCTTCTCTCAGCCTGAATGAGTCACCCGCACTCTCATGGGATGTTCTGGTGAGAGAGCGCTGCGAATACAGCTCATGTCATGCTGCGGGGAGGCGTCCTGATGCCCAGGCCCCGGGCTTAGCCGAGAGCGCCATGTGCAGATTCCCCATAGCTGAGGTGACAAGTTGTCATACGCTGCTGGCTTACAGCAACAGAAATGTATGCTCTCGAAGATCTGGAGGCTAGAAATCCAAGGTCAAGGTGTGGGCTGGGTTCTCTGAAGGCTCCTGGGGGAGGATTCTTCCTTTTTCTGGTGGTCGCTGGTGCTCCTTGGCGCGTGGCTGCGTCCCTCCCATCTCTGCCTCTGTTGTCACGTGGCCTTCTGTGGTGTGTCTTCACGATGTCTCCCCTCCTCACATGTCTGTCTCCGTGTCTCCCTCCTCTTCTTATAGGGACGCCGGGCCTGTTGGATTAGCACTTACCCCAATGATCTCATCTTCACTTGATTACCTCATACAAAGGCCCTATGTCCAAATAAGGTCACATTCACAGGTACTGGAGGCTGGGACTTGAACAAATCCTTTAGGGAGACGCGGTTCGATCCATAACACACCACCAGGGGCCACCCTTTTCTGTTAAAATGATGGTAAAGAGCAAAACTGAGCAAAGGGAGAAGGGCACCTGCAGATTAAAGATTTCAGTGAATTGCTGCAGGAGGGAGAGCAGGTGGAGAGGTGGGGGCCGACCACGCGGAGCAGAGCCCAGGCGAGTGCCTGGCAGCCGCCCTCTCCCCAAACTGGAGCCCAGATCAAGGGGCCGGCTTCCCCTCCCATCCCCCAAAGAGAAGCCCGGCTACCACCGCGGAAAGTCCCTGCGCTCTCAGAACTTACTGGAGAAGGACGATTCAACAAGAAAATTATCAGTCTAGGCCACTGAATCCTTTCCGTTTATCTGGGGGTCATGGGATGGCATCATTTGAGACCACATAGGTCAACCCATTCCACGTTGCACAGACACGGGACTAATTTACACCCCAGGTACCGTAAGGGTGAATCTACTTTCCATTTGGCACAGAAAGTTGAAAGTCAACTAAGCAAAGATGGAATACAAGCGAGCCTCCCAAATGCCCTCCCTTGACCCAGAGGAACACGGCGCTCCAACGCCTTCTCCCGACTTTCCCTGGACTCTGGTCTTTGCTCCCTCAACTCAATTTTCTGGTTTCCTAAAAACCCCACCCCCAACTTTTTTCTGAAAACTTTCAAACGTATAGAAAAGTTGTAAAACTGTTCAGTGGACCGCTGACTCGACCTAGACACCCGAATGTTCAACCTCAGTGTTGTGTATGTTGTTTATACTGAGCCACTGGAGTTGGCCGCCAGAGAAGGACATTCTCTTAGCGAACCACACGCAATGAACGAATTCCAGAGATGAAGATGAATACATTATCACCGTCCAGCCATTTCCAGATCTCACCAATTATCTGAAGAATGTTTCTGATAGCCAGTTTTTCCCAGCCTACGCTGCTTTTAGTTCCCGGGCTGCCCCTAAGCCATTTTTTGATCCCTGCTTTTGTTCTGTTTTCTACCCAATCAACCACCTCTGTTTCCAGAACTAGGGGGCCACCCCTCTCAGGAGAGCGGTTGGAGGCCACTGAGGCCCACAGCCTGCTGCATCAGGGCATCTGGGCACCGGAGGGCACACACACACACGCACACACGCACGTGCACATGCACGCACACACGCACACGTGCACACACGCACGTGTGCACACACGCACGCACACACGCACGTGCACACACGCACACGTGCACACATGCACACACGCACGTACACGCGCACACGCATGCACACATGCACACACGCACACACGCATGTACACACGTACACACACGCACGTGCACACACGCACGTACACACGCACACATGCCCCCCATGATACTCAGCCGGGTGGGAAGGGCCGTACTGGCAATAAATTTGCCTTCAAGCAACAGTGAAGTCCACTGCGAACATCGGGAGGCCACCAAGGTTCAACTTTGAAGCTAACCAGCCCACCCCAGTCCCCAAGGAGCGCTGGCCTATCTTCTCTGTGCTCGCCGGCAAAGGGACAGTACCTATACAGAGCTGCGTGTTTGCTTCCTGTGACCGTTGGAAGGAGGGAAGGAAAGAAGGAAGGAAGGAGGGAAGGAAGGAGGGAAGGAAGGGAGGGAGGGAGGGAGGGAGGAAGGAGGGAAGGAAGGGAAAGAAGGAGGAAGGGGAAAGAAAGAAAAAGAAAAGGAAGGAAGAGGAAAGAAAACCACAAATCTCAAGGCTGAATAATATCACAAATTTAACTTAATTTAAAGCTTCTAGACTCTTCCATCTCTCTATATAACGTTGATCCTCCTGCGTCCCTCTTATAAGGATCCTGTGATGACATTGGGTGAACCCGGATAATCCAGGACAATTTCCGCATCTCAAGATCCTTAGCTTAACCACATCTGGAAAGTTCCACGTTCCGTATAAGGAAGCGGATGCACAGGTTCTGGGGATTTAGACGCGGACATGTGGGGAGGTGGGGCATGTCACCCCCCTCCAGGTCCGGGGACGGGGGCCTCTAGGGTAGACTGATCGGGCAGGTGGGGCCTCCCATGGGGCGTCATGACCCGTGACATGGAGTGGACCCCACAGCCTGAGCTTTTCTACTGAAGAGGAAAGAATTGCATTTCTGGGCAGGCCATACCCCGTTCAGAGATCAGAATATGCTTTCTTTCCAGAAGTGACCCCAGGTGCAAGGAAGGGGCATGTCCTACCCTCCATGACCCCTTTTGGAGCAGAGAAGTGTCCCTTCAGACTGAATCCACCGCCCCTCCGATCCCAGGCTGGCTGTCTCCTCAGCACACTGAGAACAGTGTCGAGGGTTGAATAGTGTCCCCCAAAACTCATGTCCGCCTGGATCCTCAGAATGGGACCTTCCTTAGAAGTAGGGTCTTGTAGGCATCATTAGTGGGATGAGGTCATCCAAGATTAGCATGGCTCTGACTCCAGAGACTGGTGTCCTCATAAGAAGGCACACGGAGACCCAGACACACCAGTGGCCAGAGTGGTGTATCTACAAGCCAGTGAAGGCTAGCTGTTGCTGGAGTCTCCAGAGGGGCAAGGAAGGGGCAAGGAAGGGGCAAGGAAGGGGCAAGGAAGTCTCCTGCCCTAGAACCTTCAGAGGGCGCCTGGCTCTGCCGACACTTTGAGCGCAGACGTTAGTCTCTGGAACACGAGAGAATATACATTTCTGTCGCTGGAAGCCCCCAGGGCTACATTGCTAGGGCAGCCCTGGGAAACCAATCCCCACACACGTGTGTGCAGCGGAAACATAGAAAGCCTGAGAAGGCTTGCGTGTCAGCGTTTCTCCAGAAATCCACAGTCCCTGGAGTCAACGGAAGAGAAAGGGGGACACAAAGGTTAAGGGGGGACCAGCCACAGAAGGCAGTGCCACACCCAGAACAGCTTTGAGTCCCGGGAAGGGTCAGATCTCTCTCGGGGATAGGAAGGAATGACTCACAGTTCGTGTTTTGGCTGGGGTGGGGGAGGGGGGGTCTTGGGCACCGCTCTGAACTCTCCCGAATGTTCTCGGGGTGTGTGGATGAAAGCCCTGAACACTGGTCCACCTTCCCAGCCAGCGCCGCTGTTCGCCACCCCGGGCCATCTTCTAGACAAGTTCATCAAGGACTTTCTCCAGCCCAACAAGCATTTCCTAGACCAGATCGCCGCAGCTGTTGACGTCATCTGTAAATTCCTTCAGCAAAATTGCTTCCGCCATTCAGCGACAAAGGTTCAGAAGACGGCGAAGGTGAGCGCTGGCCTTTCTCCTCCGCGGTTCCTGAGCTCTGCAGTGCCCGCCCGGGGACGGAGGGCAAGGGAGGAGGGAGGGGAGCGGGGGAGATGGGCACCCAGGACCGCGGCGCTCAGCGGGGTTGCCCGCACCCTGCTTTGGCTCTGTGTGAGCTTCTGGGGGCTGCCACGGCCCTTAGTGGCTTTGGCCTTGGATGTGCTCCTCCCCTAACTCTGCCTCTGTCTCTCCATCACCCCTTCTCTGCGGGTCTCCTAAGACACCTGCCACTGGATTTAGGGTCCGCAGACCCCTCACTCAATGACATCTACAAAGACCCCTTTTCCAAGTCAGGTCACCTTCTCAGGTTCCCAGCAGACATATCTATTGGGGGCTGGGAGCGGCTACCATTCAAACCACAGCATCTTCCAAGCTCAGTGTGTACTCAACAAAAACGTGACCCCTTTCTCGTTTTAATGACCACACCCCCATAAGTCCCATCAACTGAGCTGGAGGTTCAGTAGATTGGGTCCTTCTTGTCCATGGCCCAAGGCCATGGGCTCACACACTTCCTCGTCTGTTGGTCAGTGTCTGTTGATCACCAGGTGCCCACGGTCCCGAGGAGGGAGCCGGGAAGTGAGCATATGGTACCAAATAGACCCAGGAGCCTGCTGCCCTGAGACAGACCCGGGGACCGTTTCCAATATCCCACGAGTGTTGAGTAAAATGTCTCACTCAGGCTCGTTGGAGTGAGTTCATGGTCACAGGCTGAGTTCATGGTCAATGCTAGAATTGTCGAAGCTTGTTTTCTCCCTTCCTTCCTGAGACCCCCATTAACCTGACAGTAAAAGATAAGAAAATGTATGGTGGCGTATCACAGAAGAAAATAGGAAGAGAGCCGCCAGCGCATAGGACGTGGCTTTCTGTCTTCCCGAAGTTGGGAAGGGTTGTCTGCTGGGTGACGGGGGAGGCATCCCCTGAATGTGAGGAGGGGGCATGGAGCAGCCGGCCAAGGCCAACACTCACAGACAAGCCGCATGGACGAAGCAGGTTCGAGCACCTGTTTACAGGGAACAGAACACCCTCCCCTCGCCCCAACCCTCTGCCAGGCATTTACTACCCATGGGTGAAAAATTGAGATTTTGGGGGCAACCGGGGCAGCAAGTGTGAGGGTTGGTGCCCAGAGCAAAGCCCCCAGCATCATGCGTGGGGATGGTTCCCTGTGGGGAAGCTGGCTTCTCCCCCCGCTTGCCCTCAAAGCTGCCTGTCAGCCTGTCACTCTGCCTAATAGACTCTTTAGAGCAGAAGGGAGGAGGAGGGAGGGGGAAGTGGAGAAGTCTGTGTGGTAGGGACATACACAGCTCACATTTACTACCCGACCCCTTCCGGAAAGTTCTCCGAATACTGTACCTAAATCATGAATATTCATCCCCCGATCCGCAGCTTGCAAAAGGAAACAGATGAATCAGGGAACTTTCGATGCAATGATTGCATCCAGTTTGATTTCTCTCAGGCCACAGGAATTCGCACAAAGCTAAATTCTCTTTGGGAGAAATCTTGAGGAAGTCGACACGAGAAGTGGGTAATGGGAAACTAGCCCATCAGTTGTTCATGGATTAATAAGCACAACAAAGGGCGTGAGAAAACCTTTGGAACCAAACTATTCGTTTGAAAAATTGAACGCTCGGCTTTGGACTCAGCCCTAACTGAACCCTAACCTCGGCAACCTCATAAATGAGCCTACTGCTGCCAGCCCGTGGGGGTGAGGGGGCTCGGGATCTAGAAAATGCTGCATCTCAGCTTGCCTTTCTTCACTAGGGAGGGTCGACAGGCAAAGGCACGGCTCTGAAGACTGGCTCCGATGCCGACCTCGTCGTGTTCCCAGACTCGCTTAAAAGCTACGCCTCCCAAAAAAATGAGAGATGCCGTGTCATCAAGGAAATCCATAAACAGCTAGTAGCCTGTCAGCAGGAGAAAGAGTTCACGGTGAAGTTTGAGATTTCAAAATGGAAGGCTCCCAGGGTGCTGAGCTTCTCTCTGAAATCCAAAGTGCTCAACGAAAGCGTGAACTTTGATGTCCTGCCCGCGTTTAATGCCCTCGGTGAGACCCCTCCACCCCACCCCCTGCCAAGACCTTTGCTTCTGGAGAAGGAAGCCGGGTTCTAGGATGATGGGGCAAGGAGGATAGAGGGAAAGCCCTGTGACCTAGTAACGGCTCCCGGGTCTAGTGCCCCCAGCAGGCAGCACGAGGAATGGCAGCAACCCGTCACACCTGTGGACGGGTTCATTCTCCTTTCTCACTTAAAGGGTCCTGAGCATGGCCAGGACCATATTCCTTACATTCTTATATTCCTGTGGTATCACTCACAATACCTATCAAAGAATGGGGGCCACAGGAGTTCCGTGCACATTTATAGATAAAATGTCACAAGTAGTAGTGAAGGAAATGGAGGAACAGACTGGGGAGAATTCTGAGGCAAAGACAGGAAATCTGGGTGTCTTCAGTCTGCTTTGGAAATTCGGTTTGTGAACAACAGATACGTAATGTATTAAAATAAACCAAGACTATTTCAGGACTTTTTCAAATCAGAATCAAGAAGACTCTGATACCTTCCCTTTGAATGGATCTTAGTGCCTGTAGAGAGGAAATAAGCGTATAAACTGGGGGTCAACTATTTTTTTTTTTGTAAAAGGCAAGGTAGCAAGTATTTTCAGCTTTGAGGACCAGACAGTTTCTGTCACAACTACTCAACTCTGCCATTGTAACCTGAAGGCAGCCATAGACAATACATTAACATGGGAGCATGGGAGCGTTCCAATAAAACTTTATTTACAAAACAACAAGGGGGCCAGATTTGGCCGACCTTCCATAGTTAGCAAACTCCTGATCAGTGCTGCCTAAAACGGCTTTCTGTGATAATAACCACGTTCTATATCTACTGACAGCTTGAAATGTGGCTAATGGGACTGAGGGACTAAATTTTTAACTGCATTTCCGTTTAGTTAATTTGAATGCAAATAACCACATTGTTTGGTGCTTACCGTATCAGACAGTGCAAATCTAGATAATACCTTAATAATAGCATCTGTCCTCATACAGACAACATAATTTTTTCAACTATCCCATTACTACTGGTATCTTAGACCTTAATCGTTCAAATATACTAACAGAATTCAAAGTCATTGAATTAAATTATATTGGTCAAAAATGTTTGAAAAGTTTACTTGTATGCACAGCAAAGCGTAACCAAAATATCTCCCCCGTGCTAGGTCAGCTGAATTCTGGCTCCCCACCCAGCCCCAAGGTCTACGCTGAACTCATCGAACTGTATAAATCCTCAGAGGCCGAGGGGGGAGAATTTTCCACCTGTTTCACGGAGCTGCAGTGCAAATTCGTTGCCTCCCGACCCCCCAAATTGAAGGATCTAATTCGTCTGGTGAAATACTGGTACAAACAGGTATGCCAGGTCTCATTCCAGCTGTCTGGAATTGTTTTTACCGTGCTCTGTGCCCACGGAACCGGTTCCCATCAAGTGTTCCATGTGCCCACACTCTGCCGTGCTGGGGGCTGAGCCACCTTCAGGACTCTGTCCACTAATCCCGCATGTCTCTGTGGAGTCCCCATCACCAAACCCATGAAGCTGGGTGAGCTGTAGAGCACCCTCTCCCATCAAAACTGCCGCCTGTGTCTTATTTTGCCTCTGCTCTGACCCCCAGACAATTGAGCAGGAATCCAAGTTATTCTGCTACCCAGGGCAGGTGAATTGGGGTTTTCCATGCCCACAGGTCAGCAGCACGGCTTAGCAACCGCCCCCACCCCGCCCCCGCTCAGCGCCCCAGCACACACAGATGCCAGCCTTGGGTTTGCAAGCCACAGACAGGACCAGGGGGCTGCATTTCTATAACGGTTAGCCTCCCTTGGCTTCCATCACTATCTTGCACACAAGGGAGTATTTCCATGGTAGCAGACACCCACCCCAGCATCAGCTCTTTCCTGCATAAAGCTCCCTGAGCTCTGTGGTTTCCAACCCAGAAACTCAGAGAAATGGCCGTACCCCCAGCCCCAGGGTGCTCAGAGGGTGTGGGGCTACTGTGTGACCTTGATCGAGTCACTTCCCCTCCCCAAGCCTCACGTCTTCATCAGAAACATTGATCTACACCTGCTTGGTGGGGCAGTCGGAGGATTAGGAATGACACGTAACATGTCCCGCTGGGCAGTCAGCACCCAGTGGGTGTTCTGGACGTGGTCACTGTGGTATATCTCTAGGGAATCTACATGGCCGAGGCCCAACCCAGAAATCTGCAAGCCGCTAAGGGAGCCCCTGCTCAGACCTCCAGTGGCCCTGTCCCATCAGCACTGCGCCTTGTGCCTCAGTTGCCCCACTGTGGCCCCAGCGGCCATTAATGGGTGGTCTCTGCTGCTCTGAGCTCCCTGTACCTCCCCGCCCTCACCAGTACCGCCTGACCTTCCCCTCTTCCCTCAGTGCGAAAGGAAACTGAAGCAAAAGGGGTCTCTGCCCCCCAAGTACGCCTTGGAGCTGCTCACCATCTACTCCTGGGAGCAGGGGAGTGGGGCCGAGAATTTCGACACCGCGGAAGGTTTCCGGACAGTCCTGGAGTTGATCACAAAATATCGGCAGCTCTGTGTCTTCTGGACGGTCAATTACAACTTTGAGGATGAGACTGTGAGGAACTTCCTACTGACCCAGATCCAGAGGACCAGGTGCTCCAAACCCTGCCACCCCCTCCCCGCTGCTTTCTTAACCTGATTCCCTCCAACACTATTCCAGTGACCAGGATTCTCCTCTCTGGGCTCAGGAGTCGGTATTCCCCCACAAGAAACTGAGGACAGCAGCAGTTGGGGGTGGAAAGGTGCCAACCAGCAGAAGCTCCCATAGTCTCTGGGGAGGGAATCCTGGGGGTTAGAGAAGGCAGGCGAGAACGTCATCCAGGAGGATTAGCGAAGGAAGGACCAAGGTACAGGTCCTTGGGTTGCTTTTGTCTTCCTAGGTTGGAAGGAAAAGTGTGAATCCGTTAGCGGGTCTTAGAGGTGGAAGTCAGAAGTGTGTCCCCGAGAAATAAAGCTATCATTCCTTCATGGCCAATCCATCCTACAGGAGAATTAGATTGTATTCGATTTATTGGATCAGATTTTATCTGCCCTTTCAGACCTGCATCCCACAAAACTGCTATCTTTCAAGAATAGTGGGGCATCTTGGAGAGCCCATTGAGTGCTCCTGGCAGAGCACAAAAACAAGGGAGGCAAAAGGAAAGGAACAAGAGGAGAGAAAAGAGCTCTGAGAAAGAATAGAGGACAAGAAAGAGAGAATATGGTGCCACAGACTGGCTTCCACAGGTGCGGCTGACAAGACATCACAGTTGATTAAATTAGGCAGCGTAGTTCAGTCGATCTAACAGGAGGGAGAAGTTTCTATTATGCCATCCTGGGAACAATAATGAACAGCTTTCAAAATCCCATTGGCGAATGTAATCGAATCCTAGAAAAATCAGT
Organism: Ailurus styani; assembly: GCA_002007465.1. Classification (NCBI taxonomy): domain Eukaryota; kingdom Metazoa; phylum Chordata; class Mammalia; order Carnivora; family Ailuridae; genus Ailurus; species Ailurus styani. The sequence goes on from LNAC01000338.1 coordinate 933,869, forward strand.
TTGCACTCTATCAGTACGTTTGAGTTGCCGGCACCTTAAACACAGGACAGGTTGTTTCGGTGCCAGGAGTGGAATGGGCCCCTGATTCTGAGACCACTGGTTTTAAAAAGCATGTCATGCTTCGGACTATCCTCTAGGCCTGTGATCTTGGACCCAGCGGACCCCACCGGGGACGTGGGCGGAGGCGACCGATGGTGTTGGCATCTCCTAGCAAAAGAAGCTACCGAGTGGTTGTCCTCTTTCTGCTTCAAAGACGGGACTGGATATCCTGTGCGGTCGTGGAAAGTGCCAGTAAGGATAATCTAAAGGAAGCGTCCTCTGGAGATGTCCCCGTGACGTGCTTACATCTAAGAGTTTTTTTCCCCCATCGCAACATGGAATTCATTCCACCCTAAATAACACACAGCCCAACTCAGGAGCTGAGAACAAAACAAAACAGGATTTCTGTTGTTTTTGTTTTTGTTTTCCTTCCTGTTCCAAGCAATCCTAAGGCAGGTGACCCAGGATTCACGCAACAGCTCTCTGAGCGGGTTTTCTCTGTGAGTGGGTTTTCTCCACCAGGGCACGGCTGGCCTGTAGGGGTCGGCTGGTTCTTTGTGCGGTGGGGGATGGGCGGTGTCCTGAGCAGTGTCGGATGCTCGGCGGCATCCCTGGTCTCTATCCCCTGGAGGCCAGCAACAGCACCCGCCATCGAGGCCACCAGAAATGTGTGCAGACAGTGCCAAATGTCCCCGGGGGCATCCCCAGCTCTTTCTGGCCACACCTTCCTTAGTTGCTCATTTTCGTCCTGATCACACGGCATCTCCAGATGGCAAGTTCAGGTCCCAGCAGGAAGAACAGCGAGGGGAAATGTACTTACCCAGGATGCCTTACTAGAGCCCTCGTCCAGCAACTTCTCTTACATTTCATTGCCTGGGATGGTCATGAGGCTCCCCATAACTCCAGAAAGACGGGGTGTGTGCGGCTGGGTATTCACTGTGGATGCAGGTTGGCTCCGCTTCCTCAGAGTGTCCGTCACACCCATTCCAACCCCCGCCTCCTACTGAGATACCTGCTGCCGGTGTACGAGTTGTCCCACCAGGTTCTTTCTTGACGTTTTTCTAAGCAGATTTTCTCAGCCTGAGCAGCTACTGACATTTGGGCTGGATAATTCTTTGTTAGGGGGTGGGGGGCTATCCGTATGTGGCACGGTGTTGAGCAGCAACCCAGATCTCTACCCTCTAAACAGCACCCAATCATGACCGTTAAAAATGTCTCGAGACATGGCCTCGTGTCCTGGGGGAAGCAAAGTCGCCCCCGGGTGAGAACCCAGCTTGAGAAGACCCCCCCACCCCGACTCTGGAGTCCGCTTTAGTTATCCAGATCTGCCCTAGAACCAGTCCCCAAAATTTGCCCCCCGCCCCACCGTCATACTAACCGTCCTGGATACACTTCCTGCTTCTTTTTCTCTGACTCTTTTTAACTAGTGGTTTTAAGTGCTTGGGATCTGTCTTTTTCTGGCCCGTACATTTCTCTCTCTCTAGACAGTGCAGACACCAGGCCGCTGTGACGTGGGGATGCAGCCTATTGTCAATGAGATGCTCTCATTCAGAAGTCGTAGAATCCTGGAATGGTAATTCTAGAAGACACTTCTAGAGGTCATCTGGCAGCTGCTTTTTAAAGAATCAGTTCGCTGTCACCACCAGATCCGCTCTCCTCCACTCTCTTCACGCTTCTTTGACTCCTCTCGAAACCAAGACCGCCAAGTCCTTCACAGCATGACCCCGCCGAACCCTCGCTCCGCAAGTGACTCGTCCTCCCGGACACACCCGCCCTCCGCAGCTTCACGGGCGCCATCGCCATGTCAACCCTTGTGTGTTTTCCAATTAGCTCCTAGCTTTTCCTTCAAGGCTTCACAGAGGGATCTCTCCGTAGCCCCTGGGAAAGGGAGGCCCTTTTCCTGCCCCTGGGGTCCTGTCACTCCGCGATCCGGCTCTCACCCTCCTCCTTCTGGCCCAGCTCCTGCTTCTTTTCCTCCACACGCGAAACCCTGTCTGCACCTGCTGAGCCGAAGGTCTCCCCGGCTAGTGGTGAGCTGACATCTTTGTAACCCTTTAAACTCCCCGGAGGCCTGGACTATAACTGTCGCCTCGCTTACATGATAGCCTATTGTCTTTTCCTCCCGGGCCTCCCTCCCCGGCCCTTCCCCTGCAGCCACCGCCAGGATGAGTGTCTTCTTGCCAAATCTCAAGGCTTTATGCTCTGACTTTAGCTGCAGACATACTTGAATGTCTAAGTCTTTTAACCTCAAATACCCACTTAAAGTTTTATTCCCGCCACGTATACCCCTACACCAGCTGTCCCAGAATAAAGAGCATATCCAGTCTTTGTCCCCAGCTCCCGGCACGGAGCCTCAGAATCCCTGGGGTTTTCCGATAGGAGAGACCTTTGTGCTCCCAAGGAGCCACTTCCAACCATCCCTGAGTTTATCCTAACGAGGTTTGGGCCCTTTGGTGAGTTTCCAAGGAGGGGTTGCACTGCACGCTAGCCCAGCAATGCCAGGCATGTGATGAGAGGGTGGAAACTTTCAGCCCACCCTGCCCCAACCTCCCAAGAGCAGAGAAGGCTGCAGGCTGAATTCAAGCCCCTGGCCGATGGTTTAATTAATCATGCCTTTGTAATGAAACACCAATAAAGACTCTGGACAGCAAGGCTTGGAAAGCTTCCTGGTTGGTGAACAGAGCAGTGTGTTGTGATGATGATGCATCCCAACTCCAAGGGGAAGGGGCTTTGGTGCTCCGGAACTTTCTAGCCTCCCCTCCAGTGTATCTCTTCACCTGCCTGTTCACTTACATCCTTTATAACAAGATGGTGATGGTAAGTATGGCATTTTCCTGAGCACCGTCAGTCATTCCAGCAGGTTATTGAGCCGAAAGGGAGGCCATGGAAACCCCTGAATTTGTAGCCGAGTTGGGGGGCGGGGGGTCCCACTAGTCTGAGGCCCCCACTCACCACCGGCATCTGAGGAGGACCTCGCCCTTTCACTGTGAGGCCTGCACTGCCTCCAGGGTTGGAGTGACCTGTGGGACCCCCAGCTGGGGTCATGCCGTTGGGCTGGGGCCGGAATGCACCACCGCTCTTGTCCAGAACAAGGGCAAAGGAAAGAGCCCTTGACTCAGTCTACGACTAGATGCCAGACCCTTCTAGATGCCCCAGCTCACATTAGAGACATAGACAGGAGACAGAAAGACCATAAGACACTGCTCCAGCCTCAGAGGGCTTATGACGTACCTAGAGGTACATCACCTGCACCCCCTAAAGATGAACTACAGCCGCGTGGTCAGCGGGACGGGTGCGGTGGGCTCAGACCTGCCACAATAGATAAAGTAAGCGACGCAGAGCTCACGTCCCCAAGGAAGGAAGGAACCATCCTGGGCCTTCTGGGCCACTGTCTTCCCAGCACTCAGCAGACGTTTAAGCTCATTAAAAGTAAAGGTAAGAGTGTGTCCGCAGTGATCAAGAAACACGCCCCTGGCCAGCACTCGAAGGAACCTGAACATAACCCTTTTTTCCAGAAAATCGGCAGGTCCCGGCAATGAACAGGGTATAACTAAGCCCAGCCTTTCTTGTACAAACTGTATTTCCGGATAAACAGACAGCTATAACTAATAAGGAAAAACATCCTTTTTACAAAAGGATTCGACTTAATATTTGTTGAAAGGGTGAAAATGAGAAACATCGCCATTCGGCAACCTTCGCTGAAATGAACGATGAGGCAGAGACTACGGAAGGGAGGGACCAAGTATGAGATGGGGGGGCGCTCTGTGACAGAGTGGGCAGACCGTCACCTCCCAAGCCCTCAGTGGGATCAGGGCATCAGGAGGAGAGAGACATGGCGTGCCTGCCGGTGAGAGGCAGTGTGGGGCACCCAGCAACACCCATGAAATGTTTTTGCCAAGTCAAAAAAAAAAAAAAGTGGCCATAAGAACAAAAGGAATTGAGTTAGCAAATCCCAGAGAAAATGTGGGGGCTGGACACACTTCCTAGAGGAGAACATCAGAGTAAAAAGCCAGGAGAGGAACTATGTGTGGAAGGGACAGGAGCCAAGAACGTAGCAAGAGTCCAGTTAGGCAGAGTTAAAGGTCAAGGTCCCAGGCCCACTGGCCACTCTCAGTTACCCTGGCAACAAGACCCCCACTTCCCCCAAAGGACGTAAGCAATGATCAGAAGCAGGGCTACACGTGTTAAGTGGCCAGCGGCGCAGGAAGAGTTTGGGAAGAGTTTGAGGGGCAGACCTTAAATGAGGCCACCAGTGGGGACAACCTGCAGATAGAAGATCCTCTGGAGCCCGTCTGCTGGAGGCACTCAGCTGCTCTCAACGGAGGCTTCTCTAGCTAAGTTTGGTCAAGTCAGAGCAGGTGGAAAGTGGTACCACTCGGCTTCGGTTTCTTGACATCAGCACCTGGGATGAATCTCAAGGAAAAGACGCAGAAACTCACTGTCTGTCTTTCCTGGGGCTGCCCGGAGTGGGGTGTAGACCTGGAGGGAAGCCCAGGGAGCAGAATGTGAGGGCTCAGTAACCCAGCCCCACTGAGAGGGTTCTGTCTGAGCAGCCACGTGGAGTGCCTCCGAGATGCGGCCAACCCCGGGCCTTTCTCTTCCCTTTCCCTTCGTTGGGGGACCAGGCTGGGAATTGCAAGGGAGAAGCTCTCGTGTTCTTTTTTTTTTTTTTTTTTAAGATTTTATTTATTTATTTCACAGAGGGAGAGAGATCACAAGGAGGCAGAGAGGCAGGCAGAGAGAGAGGAGGAAGCAGGCTCCCTGCTGAGCCCGATTGAGCCCCATGTGGGCCAGGACCCTGAGATCATGACCCGAGCTGAAGGCAGAGGCTTTAACCCACTGAGCCACCCAGGTGCCCAAGCTCTCGTGTTCTAAGGGACAAGCCTCCAGCTGATGGAGCAGGAAGTCATCACCAGGAGAAGAGGAAAGACTCAGTTGCCGTAGTGTGTACATGGGGTGAGGGTTAGGGGGGCAGGAAAAGGAATCCTTCCCCAAGGTTTGGCCACTGTGATGGTGCAATAGTGGGAAAATGAGGAAGGGGCCACTGGGAGCTCGGACAGCGGAGGGGAAATGCCACTAAACCCACAGGAAGGCTGGGGAAGCCAGAAGGGGTGTGGCAGACAGAATAACGGCCCCCCGAAGATGCCCACGCCCTGATGGCTGGAGCCTGTAGGTGTGTTCCCTGATCTGGCAAAAGGGACTGTGCAGATGGGACCACGTAAAGGGTCTTGAGAGGGGGGAGAGGAATCTGGGTATTCACGTGGGCCCAGTCGGATCACACGAGCCCTTAAAAGCCCAGAGCCTTCCCCACCCAAAGCGGAGAGATTCCGCTGATGAAGACAAGACGCAGGAGGACGTGAGTGGCTGTTGCCGGTTTGGAGACGCAGAGGGTCCCGGGTCCGGGAACGCGGGTTCTCCAGATGCTGCAAGTCAGCAGGGCAGGGCCACCTCCCGTTTCCTCCCCGGCCCTCAGCGCCAGGTGTGGGGGGCTCCCACACCAGCGAGGGGACCGAGAGGGAGGAGGAGGGAGAGCGCCTTGCTCTCCCGGATCTCTCCTCGCTCCGGCCATTCGCAGCCTAAAAACTGGTTTTCTAACAATTGCGCGATCTCACTTGGAGCGTGCCCGCCCACTTGCACGGGGCAGGTTCACACTCCCGGTCCGTATCGCAGGCCTGCCGGGTGTGCGACTCCGGGGGTGCCGTCTGCACTGAGCTGTGTCTGTCGGGCTCACACCCTCACCCAAGTTTCTCCTTCCTTCCCCTCCTGTCTCGGCGGACCCTCCACTCCCGCAGCCTTTGCTCTTTGCTGCCATCTCGCGGTCATCGAGAGGATTACATCCGCAGGATGGGGACGCGAGAAAGTCCTGAAAAGCAGTTAAGTATGCTTAAAGCCCCTGGAGAGTGTTAGGGGGAGAGGGAGGTTCATCTGGAACCATGATCCAGACAATAAGGCATACTTAAGCAATCTGTTATTTCCACACCCTGCCCCCTGGCAAATAAGTAAATAAGTAAATAAATAAAATCTTAGAAAGAAAGAAGAAAGAAAGAAAGAAAGAAAGAAAGAAAGAAAGAAAGAAAGAAAGAAAGAAAGAAAGAAAGAAAGAAAGAAAGAACCTGGTCTTTCCCCTTGACCTCGAATGTGACCAAGAGGGAAAGATGAATTCAAGTCTTTGAATTTGGTTACCTTTCCCACTTTTAAAAACTCCCTATTAAAAGGTTAAGGCAGGAGATCTTAAAATATTAATGGAACTGTGTTTGTGGATTGGGAGGCTTAATATTGTTCAGATGACAATACTACCCAAGGCCAAACACAGATGTAAGGCTATCTCTATCAAAATCCTCATGGTATTTTTAATTAATTTTTAAAAATATTTTATGTATTTATTTGACAGAAATAGAACCAGAGAGCACAAGCGATGGGCATAGCAGAGGAAGAAGGAGAATCAGGCTCCCCGCTGAGCAGGGAGCCTGATGCTGGGCTCGATCCCAGGACCCTGGGATCGTGACCTGAGCCTAACGCAGATGCTTAACCAACTGAGCCACCCAGACACCCCCTCCCCATGGTTTTTTTTTTTTAAATGGGAATGGGAAATGGGAAAAACTCATCCTAAACTTCATAGGGAATTTTAAGGGATCCAGAATAGCCAAAACGATTTTGAAAAATAAGAACAAAGTCAGAGGACTCAGATTTTCTGACTTCAAAATGTGAGCAAAGTTACAGTAATTGGAACAATGTGGTGTCTGCATAAGAATAGACAGACAGACCAACAGAAGAGAATTGAGAGCCCAGAAATAACCCTTTACGTCGATGGTCCACTGGTTTCAACAAGGGTTCCAATGTCACCCTTCTACAGTGTCTTCCTTCTACGGAGGAGAAATTGGTCCCTCTGACACACAGTGCTGAGAAAACCAGTTGCACGTATGCTGAGAATAGACCTGGGCCATGACCATATACCATATGCAAAAATTATCTCAGAATTGATCGAAGACCCAAATTCTAGGAGCTAAAACTATAAAGCCGTCAGAAGAAAACAGGCACGGTCTTGTACTTAGCAATGACTTTTTACACTGTGACACCCAAACATAGTCAACCAAAATTGAAATAGATAAGCTGGACTTCATCAAGGTTAAAAACTGTGCATCAAAGGACACAACTGGGGAGCAAAAAGACCACCCGCATTCACAAATCCGATCCGATAAGCTTTCGTACCCAGAATATATGAAGAACAATGACTCCACAACAAAAAGACAAAACTGCCGATTTTAAAATGGGCAAAGGACTGGAAGATAAACAAATGGCTGGTAAGTACCTGGGAAGATGCTCCACGTCATTAGGGAAATGCAAATCAGCATCCTAACGGGCCACCTCTTGGCCCCCTGTAGGCTGCCTATCATCAAAAAGCCAGGGAAGACCAAGCACTGGGACGGGCGTGGGGAAGCCGGGACCCTCACCCGCTGCAGGGGGGATTTTAACACCGCGTGGCTGCCGTGGAAACAGTTCGGCAATTCTCCAAAAAGTTACATGCAGAATCACTGTCTGACCCAGCAATTCCGCCCCAAGGGATACACCCAAAAGAACTGACCACAGGCACTCCAGCAGCCCTAGTGGCATGATTCACGGCAGCCAAAAGGTAGAAACAGCCCACGTGTCCAGCAGCAGACCAATGCACGAGCAAACCATGGCCCATCCATGCAATGGGAGAGCAGTCAGCCATGGGAGAGAAACAGAGGTGATGATTGCAGAGTATTGGGCGTGTCATTATGAGTAATCGTACCCCCGACAGCAGCTGACGGGGTAGATCTTAGGTCGTGTATATTTTAACCACAATAAGAAAATCATAAAGAAATGCACACCCAACCTGGGAAAAGCCTATCTCAAGGAGTCTACTAAAAACAAGAGTCCAAACTGCTGTAATACATGGGGACAGGCTGGATTGCTGGATCTCGAGAAATGAGAAGAATGAAAACAAGCCCATAGGACATTTAACTTGCCTCACACTGTGTCCCAATGTGTTACTAACCCTTACATCCTGAGCCCATGGCTTCTCTAAGATCTTAAGTACGTGGAAAGTTGCAGATAGCCTGGACTCAGAAATTGTCACCTTAGCACCGTCCGTGGTAGACAGGACCAGCCCCATCTTCTTGCAGAGACCAGCACAAAATGAAAATGCAAGACCCCTTGTTCAAAAAACATGAGGAGTTTTTCAAGACCATGACATCAGAGCATCGAGCCAAACACACTTCAAGTGAGGGGCCCATGCAGCTGAGAACTAGCAGGTGCTGAGCAGGTGCTGGGAATGGAGGGGCGCCGGATGGACGTACAGAAGAGAGAAGAGGGGGGGGCGGGTGGTCCCAAGGTACCAGTGGGGTTAGCGTAGCCAAGGCAGGCCGAACAGGCATAAGACACTGCACCACACCCTCACCCCACTCTTCGCTCAGCCTTGGCCAGGCTGGGCTCAGCTCTGTGCATCCGGTGCCGGAAGGAACGGTCAGAAGCTGCTGAACATCACTGTGTCTGTGTGCTTGGCGCAGAGCTCTTCCTTTATCATCTCATTTGGTTTCTGCCTACGTGGTGGATACTTTCTCTCCATTCGACGGAGGGGGAAACTGAGGCTCAGAAGGGCTCTCTTGCTGCAGGGCACTGCCAGGTCCCCACCAGGAAGACTTCCCATGCTCACACCCGGGACACCCCCCCACCCCCCCCCCCCGCCACGAGGAGGCTCCGCCCTCACACTCAGCTGGAGTCTGGGAGCCTTGTACCTTCCACCAGCCTCTGCAGGGCTCCCGAAAGCAACGGAAGGCTCCATGTCCTTCTCCTCACTCCCTGCTCACATCCTCCAAGTCTCCTGCAATAAACAGCCCAGACAGGCCAAGTGCCGAGGCAGAAACTCCATTAGCAATCCTGATTCTAGGGGCACTGCCTGGCCCTGCTATTTCAAAGCTGCTCTGAGTCAAAATGTCCCCGCTAATGGGCAAAGCATGCCTCACTGCTCAGCCTGATTTAGAAGCCTTGGAGAATGGACGCCTCTGTTGCCGCAGCAGAAAGTCTGAGCCAAGAGGGCAGGAAGGGAAGGGACCCCGCTGCTGGCTCTGTCTGGCCTGGGGGGGGGGGGAGGAACATGGTAAGCACCTGCCAGCATGGACTGAGCCCTCGCTTCCCCTGGGCCAAGAATTGAGATAAGCGCCTCATCACCCTAAATCCTCCAAACTGCCTTCCGAGTTGCATACTGTGATTCCCATCTTACAAATAAGGAAACTGAGGCCCAGTGAAGCCACTTCCCTGGCCCAAGGGCCCTCAGCTGGTAAGGGGGCTGGTGGAATTTTACCCTGGGCTGCTCTGCCTCTAAATGTAAAGTTTTAACCCCTTAACTATATGGACTCCTGGAAACCCAGCCTTGGGGGGCGAGCGAACCATTGTGGATCTCAGCTTGCACCAAGAAAAGGTTGCAATGGCCACAAGTAATCAAGAACAAAAGATTCTCCTTGAGTGATAAGAAACCTACTTCCCAGCTAAGCTTCAGAGCCAGGCTGCAGCCCCCATTCAATGTGGGGCCAGCGATCCCCTGTCAGTTGTAATGACCCAGGACCCAAGGGAGGAGCCTCACCCACGGTGGGTCACCACGCCCACCTGAGAGCCTGGCAGACTCCCTAGCTACAGCTCCCAGGCCCCCTACCAATGAACCCAACCAGCAGGCGTTGGTTAAGATGAAGATTCCAGTCTAATTACTATCACGATTTGAAAGTAGTGATGAATAAAAGTGGGGTTTTTGGAGAGAGCTCCAACAAGGGAGATGTGAGGTGGAGGCTCTGTGATCTCTCCTGAGGTCATGGTCTTACCCACTGCCCTGTGCTTTGTTGCCTGTGTTCGTAGCAGGAAGAAATGCTACATTGCAGTTAAAGGTTAATGAGAATAAAGATAATCATTTTTTTCCATCCAAGTTCAAGGGGTCAATGGTCCCGGTCTATAGGGTCTCCAGGTTCACCAAATCCTCAATGAATCACCCCACTTCTGCCCCATCCTTCTTCCTCCAGACTAACCCCAGATTCCATTTCCCATCCTGAATGTGAATGTTGAAACCCGTGGCCCCTACAAGGTTTTTCCTTGGCCACACCCAGGATCATCATGGACAGGTTCTTGTTCAAGATTGTTCCTCGAAGCCTCCAGAATGAACTTGGGCCAGCCAGCACCTGGACTGTGACCTCCAGAGCTCTAAGATTATAAATCTGTGTTGCTTGAAGCCACTCAGTTTTTCATCATTTGTTAAAGCAGCCATAGGAAGCTCATACAGTGATCTTGACGATGACCTTTTGGTTTTATGGGTCTCTGGTGCCTCATCTATGCAACGAGGAGAATGATGTCAGTCTCCCCCACCCGTGGGCAGATTTAAACAAGATAATAAATATAAAAAGGCTTGGAAAGTGTCCTATAAGTGAGATTGGATTTTTTGATCCATTACAGTGTATCCTTGACCTCCCCTCTCTCCGGCTGTTAGTTTTGGGGTCAAAAACTCCTCCTCCTCCTCTTCTCTCCTTCTACCGCCTCTTCTGTCCTGGGGAAATCTCCTGTTGTATCTTCTGTGGTCTCCCATTGCAGATTCAGCTTCTAGATGAAGAGCAGGTGGCCGGCCAGGGGTGAGTGGGTTGGCCAGAGCCCAGGCTGGGAGGCCGTGGGACAAAAACAGAGTGTCACACTGGAGAGGACAACAGCTGGTGGCTGCCACTTCCTTGTCTGCAGCTGGGCTGCCCTGACTCCCTGACCAGTGAAGTCCCCCCAATAGCTCACGAACCACCAAAGGCACTGGGCAAGCCTGGACAAGGAATCCCGCTCACGAAACTCAAGCCTGCTCTCTACATGCTTGTCTTTCTTGGTGGGAACCTTGGCTCTACCAGAATTCATTTGTCATGCCTTCACTGGCCATGTACAGGCTGAAGTGTGCAACATCAAGTACGTGACAACGCTGTTGGTTGCCCAACCTGCGGCCACTCTGCCCTTCTTCCCTGCTCACAAAACTGTCCACCCTGTCCCAGGGGATGAAGCTTGATTGGTCCAAGCTAATCCTGGCATCCTGTGCCATTTTTTCTCCTATCTATGCTGTACCCTGTTGTCTGAGGTTGGTGATTTCTAGAGCTTCAACTGCCATCTTTTGACTTTGAAGTGACCATGCTAAGGCTGAAATATCAATATGTCTAGGAAGGAAAGGCTGAAGGATGAAAGAGCCTTGCGAGCTGGAGTGGTTGATTTTATGTGTTCCCTTAACTAGGTTACGATGCCCAGATGTTTGTTCACCCACCAGTCTAGATGTTGCTGTGAAGGCGTTTTTAGATGTGATTAGCATTGAAATCAGTAGACTGATTGAGCAGATTACTCTCCATAATGAGGGTGGGCCTCATCCAATCAGTTGAAGGGGAGCAGGATGGGGAAGGGAAAGAGCAAATACAGTAAAAATGTTAATATTTGAAGAATCTGCGTGAAGGGTATACAAGAATTTATTACATTCTTCCCAATGTCTCATATGCCCCAAGTGAATTTAAAATAAAATTCTAAACTGAAAAAAGGATGGGGGGTAGGGAGCCAGGTTCAAACTTGGTTTATCTCACCTAATGCCTGGACTTTCCTGGGGAACCTGGGGTCAGATTACCAGGTTTTAGATGCCCAGAAACCAGCTCAGGTCAGTTACGGTCCCTCTCATTCTCAAAACCAGTGTCTCCGGGGGCACCTGGGTGGCTCAGTCGGTTAAGCATTTGCCTTCAGCTCAGGTCATGATCTCAGGGTCCCGGGATCAAGCCCTGCATTGGGCTCCCGGCTCAGCAGGGAGCCTGCTTCTCCCTCTGCCCCTCCCCCCTGCTTGTGTGCGCTTTCATAAATAAAATCTTTTTAAAAAACCCCAAACAGTGCCTCCGTGAATCTATGAGGGTTAATCCCACCAAGCCATGGAAGTCTTTTCCAAATGGTACAGCACCACGTACGCACCAGCTGAGCTACGACGGTGAAGTTTTTACAGCAGCAGAACCTCCCTCGCTCGTGGAGACTTCGGGAGAATTTGGATTTTCGTAGGCGAGATTTGCTTGGAGCTGTGTGTGCTCCTACTGCCGCAGAATGGGACACTAGATTCAAATCCGGGCTGTCCTGCTTAGTGGCCATGTGATCCTGGGCGGGCACTTGGGTTTTCTGTGCCTCAGTTTCCTTACCTGGAAAATGAGGATAATAATAGCACAGCGCTCCTAGGAGCGTTTGTGAAGGTCAAGGGCAGTGCCTGGCGCAGGAATGAAGCCCTGGAGCCACGAGCTATCATCCTCACCAACCGTCATGGTCCTGTGCCTGGGATTTGCTGGCTGATGACACTAAGTTAGTGACTTGTCCCTTCCAACCTCTGTGTCTTCCTCCATATATGCGGACAGTGCTACAGTGAGGATTAGATCATGCCAAGGATGCGACACGCTTAGCCCAGTGCTCGGCACACTGGAAGCCCTCCTTGAAGGGCCGGGGGGGACAAAATGACTTGCAACGCCCACTAGGATGACTACCATTAAGACAAAGCAAAATAGCAAGTACTGCTGTTGAGGATGCAGAGAAATCGGAACCGCTGGGCACGGTTGGTGGGAAGGTCGTGCAGCTATCGTGGGGATCAGCATGGCAACTCCCCCCCAAATCAAGACAGAATCCCCATAGGGTATTATTCAGCCCAGGCTGCCATCACAAAACACCATAGTCTGGGGGATTCAAACAGCAGACATTTATTTTCTGGCTGCGCTGGAGGCTGGAAGTCTGAGAGGAGGGTACCAGGGCGGACAGGTTCTGGTGAGGGGTCTCTCCCTGGCTTTGCCAGCGGCCACCTTCTCGCTCCGTGCTCGCGTTCTTTCCTCCGCGTGAAGACAGAGGAGGAAAGAGCAAGAACTCTGTGCCTTCCTCTTTTTATTTTTTAAGATTTATTTATTTATTTGACAGGGAGAGATCACAAGTAGGCAGAGAGGCAGGCAGAGAAGGGGAGGAAGCAGGCTCCCCACTGAGCAGAGAGCCCGATGCGGGGCTCGATCCCAGGACCTTGAGATCATGACCTGAGCCGAAGGCAGAGGCTTTAACCCACTGAGCCACCCAGGCGCCCCTATGTGTCTTGCTCTTTTTCTAGGGTGGGGTGGGGAGGGGGAATTGGGAGGTTGTTTAATGGTGGCAGAGTTTCGGTTTTGCAAGATGAGAAAGTTCTGGGGGTTGGTGGCACAACAGTGTGAATATAATAAAACACCACTGAACTGTACACTTAGAGATAATTGAGGTTATAAATTTTATGGTGTGCATTTTTACCACAATGAAAATAAATTAAAAATAGATAAAAATTCATTACCTGGAAACCCTTCCAGCATTAGAGCAATGGCCCCCAAATGGGCCACCAGGGGGCGTTGTGTACCCATTCCCGGTTCATTCACAGCCTCCCCCTCCCTCCCCCGCAGCGGGAGCGGGCGGTTTCTAGAGGAGGCAAAAAGCAGTAGGGTCCTGGGGAAAGTTAGAGCTCTTTCTTGCCCACTCCCTCGCCCGGATGGGCCAGCCCCAGAGCTGTACCCCCGCTCCGGCCACAAACCCCTCACCCTTGACTCTGGCCCTGGTCTTTCTCGGGGTCCCTTCCCTCTGCGCTGGCACTAGGGGACTTTTGGATGAAGGGCTCCCTTCCTGCCAAGCTGCCCATAGGCTTCCAGACTGCCCAGGGGCCAGAGAAGAGGGAAAGGTGACCAGGACTCCCCTCCCCAGGGCACCCAAAGATGAGAGGACCCCACAACAGAAATGGGTCAGAGACCCCTTATCCCAGGCACAAGAGCCTCAAAGTCACCCAGACCTGGGGCTTTCCAGCTCAGCTGCTTATTCCCTCCCTGGGCCCCGGACTCTTTATCTATACAATCCGGAATAACACTTGGGAGGATTGAAAAACTTACTTAACATCCCTGATGCCTAGAAAACATGCAGTAAATGAGCAAATTACCATCCCACGCCCCGTATTTGATGCCCGCCCAGGTCTCCTCCTGCCTCCTGGTGGGTTTCTACGGCTCAGCATCCACTGTCCATTAAGAAACCTCTCCTGAAAACACGCCACCCTGATTTTCTGGACATTCAACCAAGCATTTAACCAGGTAGACTTACTGGGCTACAAGTAACAGAAACCCAGATAACCCGCCTCAGGGAAACTGAAGGGTCTCATGAAATCCAAGAAAAACATTGAGCAGCAAACAGCTGAGCAGAGCAGACTCGGGATCTGGGCTCACTGGAGAACCCTGGAGAGTCCTTCCCGGTTTCCCTCCATCTCTGTCTCTCCCTCCCCCCCCCCAGCCCTCTTCATTCCCTTCATGGAGGTGATCCTCAGAACAGAGGCCTGCACGCCCTCCTTCCAGCCCACAGACTCCGCTGCCATTCCTAGGGCATGCCAAACACACTCCCACCTCAGGGCCTTTGCACTTGCTATGCCCTCTACTTAGGACCCTCTTCCCTAGATCTCTGCCATGGTTAACTACATCTCTCCTTCAAGTCTGGGCTCAGAGGTCACCTCAGTGGCCCCTTCCTTAACCAACAGATTGAAAATTGCCAACCACCCCCACCGCAGCATGTTCTAGATCCCTCCCTGATTGCCTGCTTTTTTCCTTTAACCATGGTTCTCTCTCTCTCTCTCTCTCTCTCACACACACACACACACACACGAATTAATCATAATGCTTGCATCATAACCCACTCATCAACTTTTAACAATTCACTTAATGTAACAAACATCCAGGAAACCACCACCCTAAACAAAAACCAGAACCTTGAAAATAACCTACATCTGATCCTCCATCCCCTCCATCCCAGCATCATATCCCCCCACCATAACCCTCACTTGTATTTATTCTTCTCTTGTTTCCTTTGTCTAACTTATTACTGCATTAGGTGTGTGCAATTTGAGTTGCTTTTAGCTTTATAAAAAGGAAACCACGTGTCTGTAATGGGGCATTTTCCACGGGCCATTCTATGTCAGAGATCCATCTTGTGATGGATGAGCCCATTATTGGATCCATCCAATGATGGGCTCATCCAATGGATTGGAGCCCATTCTCCAATGAGCCCATCTGTCTTGTGACATGTGGCCATAGTCCCTTCCTTTTGACGGCCATCTAATACTCCACTGTGAGGATGTATTCATCTGCTCTCCCATACATGGGCCTGTGGAGGTTTCTCCATTGTTGGCCACTGTGAAGAGAGGCCTTCGGAATGTTCTGCCATGTGACTCATGTTGTAGACGGGCAAGAATTTCTCCAGGGTGCGAACCGTGTGGGTGAATGCTGGGTCATGCTTATGGTATATATGCTCAGCTTTAAAAGATAAAAGCAGACTGCTTCCCGACACGGTTGCAGGCCCACCAGCAATGTGAAGAGGTCTTTATTTCTCTGCGGAGCACTTTACACTTTGTGCTATACCATGTATTTTCCTTGTGTATTTGTTTCCTATCTATCTCCACCCCCATCCCTGTGTCAGCAAGGCATGGATTTTTGTCTCTTTGTTCACCATTCTATCCCCAGTGCCTAGAACAGTGTCTGGTGCATAGTAGGTGCTCAATAAACATTTTCTGATTGAATAAACAAATGGATGGCCCAACACAAGACCAGAGGTGTCACTGGATTATTATTATTCATTTCCTGCAGATATGCTGATTCACCTCTCCGTTTCAATCCTCCCAGTCCAGAGAAAGGACCATTGGTCAAAACTAATGATGCCTGGACCCCCAGGCCACCTAAAAGAATCAGTTTCATTTCTTTTTTTTTTTAAGATTTTATTTATTTATTTGACAGTGAGAGAGGGGACACAGCGGGGGGAGCAGGAGAGGGAGCAGCAGGCTCCCCGCTGAGCAGGGAGCCCAATGCAGGGCTGGATCCCAGGACCCAGGGATTATGACCTGAGCCAAAGGCAGACGCTTAACAACCAAGCCACCCGGGCGCCCCAAAAAAATCAGAGTTTCTGAGGGTGGAACTTCCCCTTCCATAACCCTCTATGGCCCTTCGGATAAAAATCCCCCAACCATGCCAGGACTTAAAAGGCCCTAGACAGTGACTGCCACCTCATCTTACCCCTACTCGTCCCCATTGCTCTAAAGAACACATTGCAACCCACCCACGCTAAGCTCTTTCACACCTCTGGGCCTTTGCACCTCCGTGTCCTCTCTGCTCCGCCCCCCACCCCACTTAACCACATTCAGACTGAATCCTTCAGGCAGTAGCTGAAATGTCACGTCCTCTGAGAAGCCCTCCCTGGCTCCAAGACCTGGTAGGACCTCTGTTAGAGAGCCTCATGTTACCCTGAACTTCTCCTTCATGGCTCCTGTAAAATCTTAGGATCACACTCGGCGTGATACTTCGATTCACGTCTCACCCTCGCAGTAGACTCTGAGATGCGGGAGAGCAGGGACCAATTCTGTTTTGGCTATGCCTGCATCTCAGCATGTAACCCAGTACCTGGCACATAGGCGGGGGCAAATATTTTGGGACAGATGGATGGACAGATAGATGAGCAGATAGAGGGATGGAGGGATGTGTGGATAGGAGGATGGAAAGAAGGAAGAAAGGGAGGGAGGGAATGAGGGGAGAATACTTACATAGATGGTCGTATAAACCATATGGATGCTGGATCCCACCATCCATAAATGATGGAGGGATAGAGGGGTGGGTGGGAAGATGGACTGATGGATGAATGGATGAATAAATGATGGAGAGAACAAAAAATTGAGTTGATCTCTCCTTGCCGTTTTCCCATGCCGTCATAATGGTGCCCATGAATGTCCTGGCCCATGTTCTCAAGAGCACCTACAATGCTAAGAAAAAGGCGAACTACAAGTTCCTTCCCGTTCTGCTCCAGTCATCATCTGGTTCCTAACTGTGATGGTGAAGCGTGGTTATGTAGGAGAATTTGCAATCCTTGTTATCACAGAACGAGGACATCGCTGTGAACCTCACAGCAGGTTAACTAAGTGCGATCAGCCTGAAATGTGATGTGTAACTCCAAGATCCAGAAAAGGGGCAGAATCATCTCCTCCAGCTCATCAGTTTGATTTCATTGTGCTGACAGTCTCAGCTAGTATCATAGCCACGAGAAAGCAAGATGAAAACACACAGAAGAGAAAATTCGGGGATTCTTTTTCTAGGGATGTAACGTGTACATACAGATTTTTTTTTTTACAAAAGAGTTTGTGATTGATTGCTTTTGTTCTGTTGGCTTCTCCACTGGTGTCTGAGCCATCTCCCCAGTGGACGGTGGGCTCCTTAAAGGACGAATTCCTTTCCCCTCCTTGAAATCCCTTTCTCCCACCGTTCCCCAGGATCAAGGCTTTTGCACTTTCAGATTTTCCAGAGCCCAGTGGAGAGGGGCCGCTGCACCAGATCCTCAGCTGGATGCCATTCATTAGTCGCTCAACAAACACAGAGGCAACATGGTGCTGTAGGAGTTGCAAAAGGGTTTGCAATTCAAACTCTAACTCTGCTACTTACTCCCTGTGGGAACTTGGGCAAATCACTTACCCTCTTTGAGCTTTGGGAGGTTTTTTCCCCCCACATCTGTAAAATGAGGACAATATTCCCCACCTTTGGGGGCAATTATGAAGGGTAATATTATATAAGTGCCCAGTACATAAGAGGTACTCAATAAATGACAACCACACCACACAAGACAAATAAGACACAGTCCCTCTTCATGGATATTTCACTCTAGCAGGGACTATACTGAAGTGGCTAATTGTGATACAGGTTGCCACATCAAGGTATGGGCAAAAGAACACCAAGGAAGATGGGAACGAGTTCATGGAAGGCTTCCTGGAGGAAGTGGCATTCAATGAGACCTTAAATAGCAGTATACAGTCCAGAGTCAGGGGTCCTTCTTTCTAACTTGCTGCTAAATTTCCATATGACCTTGAATCAGTCACTTCCCCACACTGGGGTCCCCGGATCCCCTTCCGTAACAGAAAGTTCATAAGCATTAGCCCTGAATCCTTTGAGTCACAGGCTCTTTCGAGAAGAATCTCCGAAAGCCAGAGCCCTTCTCAGAAAAATGCAGACACGTAAGTGTGTCTGTAATGGGGGAGGGGGCCCATGGACCCTGTAGAGCCACCCTAGACTGACTCCCAGGGTTCAGTAATCCTGTCGCATCTGTACCGGTGCAGAGCTGGCCCCGTCCTCACACAAGCGCCTCTCTCTTTAGTCTGCGGCAGGCACAAGCAAGCAGAATCATTGGTCCAATCTGGGAAAGCCTGACAGGCACTGGGCTGCAGGACAGAGCAGGGGCCTGGGGCGGGGAGGTCACTCCCGCTGGCTGGGGAACTGGAGTTTGGTTCTGGGAAAGCGCCCCTGACCAGTCCTCCCCTGACCTCACCTAGTTTATCAGCATCTGCCCTGGGGAGGAAGAGGAGCGTGGGCCGCTCTGGGCAGGCTCCCAAACAGGCCGCTGACCCCCATCTGTCGCCCAGGCTGGAGTTCCCGGATGCAGCCTTCATCTTCCCTAATCTAAACACCCGCAGGCCTCGGGGGGTCCACCCCCCTCCCAGCTAATGTGTGTGCTCAGCTGTGTCCAGCCTGCCAGAGGAAGGCGAGCTGGCCATCCCATCGACCCTGGAGCCACTGCCATCCCCTGACTCCCTCTCCATGCAGCCCCGCCTCACCCAGCATTTAGTCAGCACCTATTGTTTGCAGGCATCTGTGGATGAGATGGTGGAGGGTCTCACCCAACCTTCCTCCAAGGTCTCTGTCTCCTGGCCTGGGTCCCCTAAACTCCCCTCGGGGGCGAGGTGCGGTTGCTCTCCCCCCTCCCCAGTTATGCTTTGGGGAAGCAGGCTCTGAGCTGGCTAATTCGGTGCTGGGAAGAGAATCAGCTCTGGGTGGGTGTCTGAGCACTGCTTGAACCTGCTGTGTGATCCTGCCAGTTTCTTACCCTCTCTGGGCCTCCGTCTTCCCATGTTCCATGATTCCATTTGGCTCTGAAATGGGCCTTGCTAGCCCCTCCTCCCTCCCCTCCGCCAGAAGAGTGGAAGGAGAAGAGAAAGCTGTCAGATCCTCCTTTGGGCGGTCTCTGGATCATAGTCATTCATTCGAGCATTTATTGAGCACCTAATGGGTTCCAGGCCCTGGAACTGGGCAGCTGGAACGCGAAGACGACTAGGATTCAAGCGGGCGACCCACAGACGCCTCACGCCAAGCCTGCCTTCCCGCACGGGGTCAGGAGACCTCCTGGGGTCCCAGATGGGCCTAGCCGAGGATTTGGGGCGCCCCGGGGACTCGCGTGTCAGCGCCGGCGGCGCTTCGGGGCCGGTCTGTCTCCTCCCCTTCCTCCTTCTCCGCCCCCTCCACCGCCCCTCCCCGGAGCGCGGCCGCGGCCGCCTCCCACCCTCCCGCGGGATCCCGGCTTCCAGAAGCGGCGCGTGCGTCCGTCGGTCGGCCCGGCAGTCTGTCCGCGCGCGGAAAGCCCAGCGCCCGGGCGGGCGGCGGCCGCGGGGCCTGGGAGGGAAAGGGCGCGGAGGCGGGACCGCGGCTCCCTCCCACTCCGGGGGGAGCCCTGGAGGCGGCGGCGCTGAAGCGGCGGCGGCCAAGGAGGCAGCACCGCGGAGAAGGCGGTGAGAGCGCGGGGTGCTTAGGGACCCCACCCCCGGCTCCTGCAGGCAGCCGGCGCGCGCAGGAGGGAGGTCTGGGCTGGGGAAGCGGGGCCGGTACCCCCAGGGCGGGAGGCAGCGACGTTCCGGCTCCCGGCTTCGCCTCCTCGGTGACGCGACCCCC
>LNAC01000338.1:954080-966864 GCA_002007465.1 Ailurus styani
GGCCCCCGCCCCCCTCGTCCCCCGCGCCCAGCTCCGGAGCCGCAGCCCGGCCGGCCGGCCAGGGGTACGCGGCGCCGCCTCCCCGGTGCGTTCTCCAGCCACCCAGGCCTACCAGGACACGGCGTGCAGCGGGCACTAGGGGGACCGGGACGCCCCCTTCAGCAGGAGCCGTCGGAGGGGCGGACCCGAGAGCAGGCGAGCAGCCCCGCCGGAGCCGGGCGCAGGGTCTGGGACGCAGTCGGCGCGCAGAGGGCCGGCTGGCCGCCGCAGAGGCAGCAGCAGGCTGGCCCGGGCCTCCTGGGTGACAGGCCCTGCGTGGCCGGCTACGGCTGGGAAGAAGTGGCCGGAGACCAGCAGGGAAGAGGCTGGACCTCGAGACCTCGAGTAGGGGCGGCTGCCTCCCTCCCTTTCCTGAGCCCAGGGAGGCAAGGAATCAGAGCAGCATTTCCCCATCACAAGAAAGACACTCGCTTTCCAGAGCAGCACCTTCATCTGAGACAGCGCTGGGGGAAGGGGTCCCTGGAGCCTGGAGCGGCACCCCGCACTCCTTTCACTGAGGCCTCCGGGCCTCAGAGAGGACCCCGAGGTAGCAAGGAGGCCGGTTGGCTCTTGCTGCCCGCCCTGGGGAGAGAGGAAGTTCCCTGCCCGCCCGCAGGCCCAGGAGGAGCTGGGCCGGTCCTAGGGGGGTCCTGGCCCCCGAGGCTGCTGCCGCGGCCATGTCCAGGCCAGGCCAGGGTGTGATGCTGCCGGGGAGCGGGCTGGGCTTCCCACCGCAGAACGTGGCCCGGGTGGTGGTGTGGGAGTGGCTAAACGAGCACAGCCGCTGGCGGCCTTACACGGCCACCGTGTGCCACCACATCGAGAATGTGCTCAAGGAGGACGCCCGCGGTTCCGTGGTCCTGGGGCAGGTGGACGCCCAGCTGGTGCCCTACATCATCGACCTGCAGTCCATGCACCAGTTTCGCCAGGACACAGGTGAGCAGGCTGACCCCGCCCCGCGCCACCCCTCCCCACCTGTCCGGCCAGGCTCCGACTGAGACGGCACCGGCGTCACCACCGGTCGTGGTGGGATGCTGGAATCCCCACAGCATCCCTGAGGAGGGCCGACGGGAACTGCAGGAAGGCTGGTCTGCTGGCCCAAAAAAGGGACAGCCCAGCCTAGCCCAGCTGAGGACTCGGGTTCCAGTCCGGCCCTTGTATAAGTTGGAGGGCCTTGGGCGAGTCACATTACGTCCCTTAGCCTCAGCTTCCTTATCTGTAAAATCATGGATCAGTGTCTCCAACAGCTGTGTGACAATTAAACAAAATTGTGCTCACCAAGCACAGGACCTAGAAAAGGCTTAACACCCAGGAAGAGAGCTTTCCAAGCACTTCCTCATTTGATTCTTTTCCAGAAGTCACAGACACTAAGTCTTATGATTGTGTAATTGTTATGATCACTATTAGTCCCATTTTACAGATAAGAAAACTGAGTCTCACAGAAACCAAGTGATTTAAACTCAGAGCTGGGATTTAAGCCCAGGCAATTGAATTCCAGAGCCGGTGCTCTTGACTGGTTTCCTGCACTGGCTCCAGGTGTTGGTGGTGTTGGGACAGTGTGGCGGGAGGAGGGAGTGGGGTCGGGGGGGTGGTGATGGAGGGGTGGGGCAGCAATGATGGAGACTGTGTTGGTGGTGTTGCCAATGGTAGTGTTGACCTTGGAATTGGTGGTGGTGGCGTTGATGGTTGTGTTGGGAGTTGTCTTGGGGGGGATTGTGATGGGGCAGTAATGATGGAGAGAATGAGGTTGGTGGCAGTCTTGGTGGCTGTGTGATAGGTGGATGATGATGATAAAGATGGTGAGGTCCACGCTCAGCATTCTTGTTCTGGAAACTTGTCATCCCTGTGGCGATCTCTGTGAGTCATTGTGGCTTGGTGGTCTCTGACAAGCTTGGTAGGCAGTGGGGGATAGTGAGTGCCTGCCTCAAGGAAGCTGCCAAAGAATCCTTGGCATGTTCAACCCCAAGGACCAGTGATGGAGGTTTGGGGGAGTTCCTATGAATCCCTGGTAGACAGAACTGCCCATAACAGCCTCGGAGATAGTCGGACACTCCCCTATTCTCCAGAGCTGTCCAGTATGGTTGCCATCAACTACATGTGGCTATTTAAATTCACATCGATAAAATTAAATAAACTTTAAAATTCAGTCCCTCTGTCCCCCCAGCCCCATTTCAAGTGCTCAACAGCCACATGTGTCTCATGGCTACCATGTTGGACAGCAGAGATCCAGAACATTGCCATTACCACAGAAAGTTCTAGCAGATAGCTATGTTCTAGAACATTGCTTGGTGCCTGCAGAGTGGTCACCACGTGTGGAAACACAGATGAATTCATAATACATGTTTTAGTCTATCTATTGCCGTAACTCCAGGCACTGATGGCAGTCCCTCGTGGTACCAGGCATCCATTCATACTATCATACAATCGTTTATTGATCTCGCTGTGTGTCAGTCCCTGGGCTAAGCACTAGAAAAAAAATGCATGGAGCAAGACAGACAGAGTCCTGAGTAGAGGTTCACTGGAGGACTTATGCTGGAGGCCCCAGGGAGCAAGCAAACACGTAATGCACAGATAATCAGTTGCAGGCCCCACAACATGAAATAAACCTAGGGGAGAGGTGGTGATCTGAGGGGTTAATCTGAGGAAGTGATGTTTGAGCAGGAATCTGAAGTGAGTGAAGGGAGCAGTGTTCCAGGCAGAGGGAACAGCCAGTGCAAAGGCCCTGTGGTAGGAAGGAGCAGAGTACATTCAAATCCACTGTGTGTAGAGTGCAGTGAATGAGAAGGTGACACAAGGCAGGGTTGGAGCATGGCTTGGACAACCATGAAAAGGGCTTTGAGTTTTCTCCAGACAGTAGAGAAAAATCACCATCGAGCCCTCCTGCCCATTCTTGCAGAGAGGCACTGAGTCCCTGTTAGAGAACTGAGAAAGGGTAGGCATCTCCTGCCCTACTCATCTGGTTTATCCCCAAACCCTTCTCTGGAGCAGGGCAGAGGCTGGAGGTCAGGAGGAGGTGGGTTTTCTCTTTGGCTTGGTGTTCGGCTTTCTGCAGGTTCAGAACTGGCACCGGGTGTGGGAATTTCCCAGGGCCTGGCTTGGAGGGTGGCCCTGAGAGGCAGGGATAGCCACCCCCCACCCCCTCGGTCTTTGATCCCCTCTTTCGGGCCCCTTTTCTACACCCAGCACCCCCACTTGGGTTCCCCGCTCCCCAGACTGCCTCCATGCCCCGGTTTGGCCGGCCCCTTACTCTCAACAGCACCCCTTTTACGGTCCAGCCTCGCTGGATCCCTCAGACGTTCAACGTCCGTTACTTCCCTGCACCTCCTCCCCAGAGCTGTTTCACCCACACCTGCCCCCTGTTTGCCGGAAAAGGGAAAAAACCACTTCGCCCTCAAGAGGCTGCTGGGAGGCTGCCAAGACCCCCCAGTGAGGGAGGAAGGCCTGGAAACCTATGGGGTGGAGGGTGGGGCACCTTGGTTGTGGAAAACTGTTGGAGGGAGGGGCTAAATGCCTCCCCACAGACATGTTAACCTGTGCCCCCTGCTCCTCCCAGATGTAAGACAATGTCAAGAAAGGACATCTTGTTCTCACTGGTAATAGTCCAGGGAAGAGCCTCAAGCAGGTGTCCTTAGCTCTCCATGCCTCAGTTTCCACATTTATGAAATGAGCAAGAGTATCACCTTGCTAGCAGGGTTGTTGGGTAATGGAGAGAACCAAGCATGTTATTTTATCCCACAAACATTGCCTAATCACCCACCATGAGCCTAGCATGTACTAAATACTACAGATGCATAAGAAATGGGTAGGCAGTGCTCCATCTTGAAAAGACTATGATTCTGTCTCTCTCTGTCACACACACACACACACACACACACACACACACACGCACGCACGCACACACACACACACGCAAACACAAAACAATATAAAGTTAGGAAACCAAAAGCTCTCACGTATGTACTGAAATGAACACAGCTCCTAGCTAGATTTTCTAATTGCAAAATTCTTGATAAGTTCACTGAAGCTGAATTTGAACTTGGTTTGGGGGGAAGTAGCAGTGAGCCTCAGCTTTGCTAGTGCTCTAATGCTGAGCTGACAGACTTTCTGATTAGGTCAGATAGTAAATATCTTAGCCTTTGTGGGCCATACGGTCTCTGTTTTAATTGCTCCCCACTGCCAGTGTAGCATAAAAGCAGCCATAGACAGGAAGCAAATGAACAACAGGGGCCGTGTTCTAATAAAACGAGTTGTGGACACTAAAATTTGAATTTGTAGAATTTTCACAAATCACGAACTAGCCTTTGTTTTCCAACTATTTAAAAATGTGAAAAGCACTCTCAGCTCATGAGCTGTGCAAAAGCAGACCGTGGGCAGATCTGGCCTGCAGGCTACAGTTCACTGACCCCTGCTCCCTTGCGTTCTTGACCTTCCCTTGGGGTAAGACAGTCGCGCCCCGCCCCAGCACAGCCTATACCGAACTCCACACCTCGCGGTGGGCGTCACAGTGCACACGTGTGTGCCTACACGCACACGGCACCAACCCGCTTGGACGCCACTGACACATGCATGCCCTATGTGTGTGTCTGTCACGCAGCCAGCGGAAGGAAGCCCGGGTGTCAGGCTCGGGCCACAGGAGAGAGGCCAGGCCGGGTCCCATGGGGGCTTCTGTTTGTTCAGCCGGTGCCTGCTCACCTCTACCCTGCTGGGCTGTTTTCATCACTCCCCACGTGAGGTGAGGTTCCCTTTGAAGCTCTCCAGGCCCAGAGCCCACGTGCAGGGGGAAGGCTGTGACCCTGGGCCACGTGATGTTAGATCCCTCACACTGGGATCACAGGCACAGGGCTGGAAGGGGGAGCTAGGCCTGGGCGAGGGATAAGGCGGGCGCCCCTCCACAGGTGTGCTCTCTGCAGTACCATGGTCTTCCTGCTGTTTCCCCCAAGCTTTCCTCGTTCTTGCTTGGTCTTGAGCTGCCCCTACCATGGGCAAATCAAGATGTCGGGAATGGGAAACCCAAGGCAATGGGTTTGCCCAGGTGGGTGCAGCGACTAGGGGCAGAGGTGGCCCCAAGGGTCATGGTGGTCTTGGGGGCAGAGGCTGGTTCCCACTAACGTTGGGGAAGAAATGTGGGAACCGCTTTCTGCCTCCCTTGCAAGGCCACAACTTCCCTGAAGGTAATTGCTCCCCACCCTGCCATGGGGGTGGCGGCTTCTGAGGGCCTCATGCAGACCCCGGATTTCCCACCTGGTCCCCACAGCTGGACAGCGATGTGACTTAGCCCCTTTCCAGACAACTCCCAGATTCCTCCCTGGACTCCCTTGGCTGGGACGGGACGGGCCACCTTTCTGACTGATTGGTGTCTCCCATTCTCCTCTCCCTCTGCTGCTAGGGGGACGTCTGGCGGCCTCCTGCTCATTCTGTAAATGGAACAGCTGAGGCCAGGAGAGGCCAGGCTGGGGACCACCCACAGCTGCTGTCTCCGAGGCGTGAAGCCCGGCTGCACCAGCTCGCCCCAACCGTAGGGCTGGAGTGACAGGGGGGAGCGGCTGGTTTCAGTTTCCCGAGCCTACATCGTTCATTCTCCGGGGAGCCCGGGCTCCGCTCAGCCCTGGTCACTGCCCTTATGGGAATGTCCTGTCTGAGGACATGCTTAGGCTGTTGGAAACCAGAGGGGCCACCCAGAGAGGGTAGTGGCCAATGTCAGGGAAAGCCCTGCCAGAATTTAAACTCCTAGGCAGGCCATTGTTACAGACGGAGAGACTGAGGTTAGAGACAGTGAGTGACTTGCCCACGGTCACACAGCCATTCAGCCCTGAGCTGGAATTCCGGTGTTTCAGACAGGTCTCAGGGATGAAGAACAAGGGCTGAGGGAGCCCCTCCCCCTTCTCCACTGAGAGCTCTGTTGCGGCTTGTCGTCAGGGTCCATCAAGGCAGGAATGGCCTGTGCGACGCCAGAGGCCTCCAGGACCAGCTCCCTAGTTACAAGACCCCTGGACTCTGTCCCGGCCAATCCGGGAGGCTCCTGCCGCTGGGCTTGACAGCGGAGGCCAGAAGGATGATGTGTGTTTGGGCAGGGAGGGGTCCGCCCCATGGTGGCAGCAGGTCCAAAGAATCCATTCCCAGCTGTCTCCCACCCCCACCTGCCATAGTGCCTCCATTTCCACCACTCCAGACCTGCCCTGTTAGCCTCCAGCTGCTTTTCTGGCTCCAGGAGACTCTTCTGAAAACATAAACTCATCTTCACTTTCATCTGACAGCTTAGCGGTGGCTGCTCAGTGACAGCCTCTGGGCCGGGTCCTGGGGACTCAGAGGGAGGGACAGGACCCTTGCCAGAGTGATTTCGGAGTCTTGAGAAGGCCAAAGCAGATCCATAGCATGGGAATAGCAGTTGAAGCCTCTGACTCAGATAGAGAGCCGAATTCCAGCCTGGTCCTTTGCCGGCTGGGTGACCGTGGGCACACCCCCTAACTTCTAGGGGCCTCCGTTCCCTCCTCGGTAAAGTGAGGATGACAATAGTCCCTCCCCGAGAGGATTTATGGACACCGAGAGATGTCATGAGGATTAAATAAGATGATACAGGTGAAAGCACGAAGACTATTACTCTGCACATAGTTATCGCTCATGATTTAAATCTTAAAAAGATTTAAACGCTCCGTAGGCGAGGTGCAGGTTGCCTGCAGCCGGGGAACGAGGGCAGTGCGCGCCTGGGGGCTCTGAGAGAGGGGACTTCCTTGAGGACAAGTCCTCCAAGAGTCTGTACGGCTTGAGGAACACTTCCAGGTGCAGGAAGCAGCATCAGCAAGGTCCTGGAGGAGAGCTCAGGCCCAGGCGGAAGAGGGAGGCTGGGCAGAAGAGGGGAGGGGTAAGGGAGGCCTCTTGGGTCCCACTGGGCGTCACAGGACTGCCAGCTGCTGCCCTTTAGCGGTAGGACCAGCCTCGTTAATCACGGACCCTTGGAAGCCCGAGCCGAAGCAGGCTGGGCGGGGGCTGACACGGGCACGTCCTTACGGCCCGTCGGGCTGCCCCCAGTAGGCCTCACCCCACTTTCCACACAGCAAAGCTGAGGCTCAGAGGGTGGGGAGCCTGAGCTAGGAAGAAGTGGGTGGGACATTCAGATTCAGGTTTGCGGCAGCCACCCTGTGCCAGGCCTGGCAGCCCCAGCACCTTGGACAGCGCTGCCAGCACCCCCGCCCAGGCCTGTTGGAGAGGGGTCTGGGGGGGATCCTGGGTCAGATCATCCTCCCAGCCAGCTCTTTCCCTCTCCTCTCCTGTCCCCTGTCCCTCCTCCCCCCTGCTTCCTTCCCTGTGGAGTCTGACCCAGAGGTGAGGGAGGCGATGAGCACTGTGGCGGGAGAGGGGATGGGGCTGATGGGCGCTATTACCAGTAAGGCCGAGTCCGGTCATGATCAAGGCCGGGGCATCAGGGAGGGTAATAGTGGCTGTCGTGGGGAGGGGACCGGGAACAGTAGGGGTTCCATGGGGGTGATGGCGGGTGGGAAGAAGATGATAAGGAGGGAAGGAAGAGGCATGGGGGTTCTGACGGGGAGGTGACGGAACACTCACTGGAGGGTGAGGAGGAGAGGTCAGAGTGGGGAGGTGATGGGGCGGGACTGGTCACAGCGACGGTACCCATTCAGGCGATAGGCAAGGGGGTCCCTAGTTCCCCTCCCCAGTGTGGAGATCTCAGGGTGTGGAGGGTGCCCAGGGCCCTCCCCGGCTCCCTTCCCCCCACATCCATGTCTCCCGGGGCCTCCCTCTTTCCACTAACTTCTACATCACCCCCCAGGGTAGCCACCCCCAGGACAGCCTCCAGGTCCCAAGACAGTCATCCCCCCACCCCGTCGCCCACAGAGCCTCCTGATTGACACAGACGCCCCCACCAGCCCCCGGCTGCCCCTGGCTGATACCCACTGAGGACGTGGGGCCCCAAACCGGGAGCTGGCCGCCTCAGGGGGCCTTGCTGGTGAGGCCCAGCTCCGGGTTCCCTTCCCAGCAGCTCTGTGGTATTGCTGGGGGGAGGAGGGGGCGGGCTTGTGACTTTGGGTAAACTGCACTTGAGCCTCCTTGAGCCTCCGTTCCTCCTCTGTGATGTGGGTCCAGCAACAGTACCTACCGAGTGGAATTGTGGTCAGAATTAATTCCTTCATTTGGGCAGCGGGAGTGTAATGAACACCTACTATGTACCAGGCACTGTCCTAGGCCGTGAGGATGCAACACCAAACAGGACAGGCAAACCCCGCCCTCATGACCCTTCTATCTGCTGTGATACAGGAGGCCGGGATGTGGGGCTGTTCCTCACCTCGGGGCCCTGCGAGCGACCAGGTTGGGGGCTCAGTCTTTTTGGGATCCCGTGTGGCTCTGTCCTTGCTCTGCCACCCTGGCTAGGCTCCTCTCCCTCTCTGGGCCCCTCCCACTGGGGCTCTGGAGCTGCTCCAGGCTGCCACCTCCAGCCGCCCAGGCCGTAGTAGCAGGCTGGTGATGGGGTACGGGAGGGAGCCTGGCGCCAGGCCCTGGAGCTGAATGCCCTGAAATGCGGAACAAAGGACAAGGCAATCAACGCAGGCAGCACTGGCGGCCAGGCTGGTCCTGCCAGCACAGCCAGCTCCTCCCGATGATGACAGGCCGGGCCTGCCACGGCCGGGCCTTTGTGCCCTGTCCTTCCAACCGAGCAGAACACACGAGAGGAAGCGCAGTTTACCTGAAACCACACCATTCCGGGGCCCTCCTTGGAGAGGCTCCTCTCTTCTGGAGAGCGAGGGTTCACTCATGCCGAGGTGTTAGTCACCTGACACTGTGGAAGAAAGAGAAGGGGCCTGGGCTCCAGATCTGCCTCGATTTCTAGGGGATTTGGGCCAAGTCCCTTCCCTTTCTGGGACCCAGTTCCCCCATCTGGACAGTGGCTGAAGACTCAGATGCCTACAGAGCCTGGGCAGCTCTCAGAAGTGTGTGCAGTGGCTGGGAAGGCAAGGGTTCTCAGTGGTCATTCTCTAGTGCTTGGTACACAGTAGGTGCCCAATAAATGCTCGAACCCATGAATGCAGTGGCCGCGGCTCAGTTTCTGCGAACGGCTGCCAAGGAGACAAGCCCCTGTGGCCACGTCTTTGGATATTTGGGGATTTTTGAAATCCAGACTTGCGTGAGTCTCCCCCAGTTTTTAAATGCTGGTCATTTAAAAAAATGTAAATAGCACACAAACCAAAACAAACTCACATCCACCACCAACTTGCAATCTCCAAACTAGTCATTTGTAGCATTCAGTTAGGTTCCCTCACATATATTTGGTCCTTCCTCCCTTCATTCAGCTCGCATTTTCCAAGTGCCTGTCCCTGTGTTCCCAGCTATCAGGACGCTAAGGTGGCTGGAAGCCAGCCAGGTTTTGAGAGGATCCTAGGGTGGAGGGAACACAGCCTCAATATTTTAGTGAGCTGTGTGCTTTAACGGGGTACTGCAGGTGCAAGGTGCAAGGGAGCCCCAGGAAGGGTGTGATTCTCCCTAAGGATGGCAGAGAAAATTCCAAGAGGATAGCGCTGGAGCCGAGCCAGGAAGATTGCTAGGGAACTCAGCAGGGAGGAACGTGGCCTGTGTGAATAGAGTGTCAGAGGGAGCCATGTGTGCAAATTCCCAGAGGCACAGGCATGCACGATGTGTTCAGAAAATAACTAGAAGTTTAGTGTGGTTAGCGTGTGAGGCTGCACAGACAGCTCGTGGTGGGTCTCAGAGATGAGCCAAAGAGCTTCGACAGATTCCGAAGGGCACTAGGGAGCCATTGATGTGTAGTGATGTGGTCAGACTGAAATTTGGGTCTGCAGGGTGCAGAGTGTGGAACCGGGGCCCGGCGCAGAGGCCACCACAGTAGTCAAGGCCAGCCCTAATGGTGGCTGGGACTGGGGTGTTGGCGGTAGAAGTAGGTAGAAGTTCACGTCCGTCTGGGTTAAATCCTGTGTAGCTGTGTGATCTGGGGCAAGTCACTTCACCTCTCTGTGCTGCAGCATCTGTACAATGCAATGATCATAACAGAACCATTCTGTAGGGCATTGTGTGGACTGAGAGTTGGCCAATTAAAGCACTTAGAACAGATCCTGGCACGCAGTAAGCCCTCAGAGGGCATTTACCACCGTAATGATATCTATTTCAGAGATGAGGAAGGAGAGGCTCAGAGAAGTCAGGTCAGCTGCCCAGGGCCACACAGTTCCAGGAGCTGGAGGCTGTTCCTTCTGTCCCCCACCCCCCTCGTCTCCACCTGCAGCTCTTGCTGTCGTGCAGGCGGGCTGAACCCAAGTGTGCTAGAAGCCAGGTGACCGAGAAGCCCCCCACGCGGCCCAAAAGTGGGCACAGCCCGCTGCCAGCAGCCTGCGGGACAAGGGCCTTTCAAAACCCACATGAAGGCGGCAGCCTCCCCCAGCGCCCGAGGCAGCCCCTCGGCCTTCCTTGCCCCTCCCCTCTCCTCGCCGCGGCCCTGGCCTGGCTGCCGGCCGACCCTGGGGAGCCTGGGCCAGCTTCAAACTGCAGAAACCACTAATGGGCCACAGCTCTGCCTGACGAGCCCCCTGGGAGAGTTTGAAGGCAAACAGAAGGCTGTGGGATTATTGATCACGAGGTGTGGAGTCGGGGAGAGGCTCCCTGGGGCCAGAGGCTGCGGTTCAGATCCGAGCCCCTACCCGGGCCACCCCAACTCTTCTTCTCAAGGAGCCTGACTCTCCGCATCTTCCAAATGGGGCTAAAACCCATCGGGCCGACGCGGAGACGGGGTGGCGCGTGGAGGTGACACCGGCGGAGCATTCCGGCGATGGGGATGGTTGTAGCTGGTGCCGTTGCTGCTGCTCTCAGGGGGCGTTGGCCGTGCAGACGGTCAGCAAGGGATAAGGGAGAGGAATTCTATTCCCAAAGGTCAAATAGCAGGCTGGAGCCTCAGCCGTGTGCCTTGCCCAACCTCCGTGCCTCAGTTTCCTCCTCCAGGAAATGGGCTAGTGGGCGTAGAGCAGAGCAGTAAAGGGGACAGTGATAGGAGCCAGGCAGCCGGGTATGGGGTCTGGCGAGACCACTTCCTCGCACGTAACCTCGGGCATCTTCCTAAACCGCTCTGTGCCTCCGTTTCGTCGCCCCTACCATGGGGGTAGTGGTATCCCTACCTCATCGGGCTGTCATGAGGATTAAGTGAGCTGACATGAACCCGGGCCATATGTTCTCTGACTGGGAACTGTTGGTGTTATGACTACTTCTGGGTTGGTGGCGGAGTCAGTAAAGTCCCTCACTGGGGCCCGGCATCTCGCGGGTGCTCAGCTCAAGCTCAACCCACTGCCCAGCCTCTGGTCACAGGCCTGCAGCCGGACACCCCCCACCTGACAGGAAGTCCCATGACCGCCTCCCATGGGGCCTTCCTTCCCATTGGGGCCTGGGTGTCCCCAAACTGAGATCACTTCCCTGCAGGAAGCTGCCCCCAGAGGGAGGGGTCCCGTGCTGGGCCTTGGGGCTGGCTCAGTCTAGGCCCTCCAATTTGGAGGCTGATGGGCAAGCAGGAGGGCATGGGGCCTTCCCTTCTCTACAGTCAGCTTCTTCTTAATGCCAAAAGCTGAGTGCTAGGGCACCCACACAGCCCACCTCCAGGAAGGGGATCAGATCAGCACCACATTCTCAGGGCAGAAACCTCTCACAGCTAAACACAGAGATCGAAGCCGAGGTAGTGAGTTCCCCATCACTGGAGGTATCCTAGGCTGGCCTACCGCTTAGCTGGGTTGAACCCCACGGTCAGTGGGGGATAAAGGAGAGGAACTCTATTCCCGAAGGTCAAATAGCAGGCTGGAGCCTCAGCTGTGTGCCTTGCCCAACCTCCGTGCCTCAGTTTCCTCCTCCAGGAAATGGGCTAGTGGGCGTAGCCCATTTGAGGACTTGAGCCCATTTGAGCCCATTTGTTGGACTGAGAACCAGTCCAACCTGGCCTTTCCTTTATTCCATGAATGGAGCTTCAGTCCCAGCCCTCCCAATGTTTCACTTCTCTGGGCCTCAGTTGCCTCATCTGTAAAACGGGAATAATTCTTGTCCCTCCCTGGAAGGAACCCAATGCAAGGAGAAAATGAATTAGTGAAGGAAAGTGCTGAGCACAGCATCTGGTGCACAGGGGGTGCTCAATAAATGCTCCCTCCGTTGTTACTGCTGTAGCTCCTGTCTGCCCCCTTGTCTCTCCTCCTGGCTCTTCCCTGTCTCTTGGCCTCACTCTCTTGTTCTCCCTGACTCTCCATGACTCTCTCAGTCTCTAGGTTTGGCCTTTTGTTTCTTTATGTCTCTCCCACCTGGTCTCCCACTCTGCCCCCAGCTCTCCTGGGACCTCCATGCCACTGCATTTCCCATTTGATCTTGGCCTGCCTTTGGCAGTCTCTCTGTGCATGTGTGTCTCTGTCTCTCTGCGCCTCCCTCCCCCTATCTCTCACTCCCTGCTGTGTTTTGATCTCTCTGCTTGTCTCTGCCCCAGGCATGAACCACTCACTGGCAGCGGTGGCCTCGGCCGCCCCCACACCCGGTCTCCGCGGGCCCAGCTCCCGAAATCCTCCAGCCGACATTTGGCCAAAGCCCCTTTTCCCTCCGTGCCGCTGGAACAAGATCAGAATTTTTCAGCCAAACATTCTTAAGAAACGAAGGGGGACAGACAACAGAAGCAGACACACAAACACAGGCCCAGAAATGTTCCGTGCTTGACACAGGTCCCTAACGGCCGCGGGAGCACAGGCCCCCCCCCCCTGCACACACCCCCGCC
>LNAC01000338.1:972044-1013466 GCA_002007465.1 Ailurus styani
GCCGCCGGCCCCGCCGAGCCGGCCCCGCCCCCCGGGGCGCCCCCGCGGAGCCCGAGCGCCCCCGGCGGCACGCCCACCCCGGGGCAGAACAACCTCAACCGGCCCGGGCCCCAGCGCGCCACCAGCATGAGCGCACGCGCCTCCATCCCGCCGGGGTAAGACGGGCCCCGGGCGCAGGGTGGCTGCCCTCCAGGGCTAGGAGCGCAGGAGCGCAGCGATCCTAACAGTCACGAGCAGAATCTAGCATCTAGTAGGTGTTCGCTTTGTGCCAAGTGCTAATTAAGCACCTTAACGCGTTCTCGCTGGTTTCCCTCCGTGCACGGGGACGCTGCGTGCGAGGCAGGTACCGGCATCACCGCCGGTTTCGAGACGAGGAAGCCCCAGGCACAGGGAGGGTTCCTCACCCAGGACCCCGCGATTCACAAGCCCGGGGGCCGTAGCAGCAGTCAGGGTGTGAGCTCCGTGTATATCCCTTGCCGAACTATTAACCCAGACGGTTCTATCACGCCCAGGTTGCAGGTGGGGAGGGCGAGGCTGGGAGAGGTTTGTTACTTTCTGACCATCCCCCGACTGGAGAGCAGGGATTGGAATTCAGAGCCGGTGGACTCCAGAGACTGGGTTGTGTTGTCTTAGAATTTTTAGAGGGTTCCCGCCCCTCCCCGGTCTCATGTCGTCTCATGTGGGCCGCCTGTTGGGAATATTTCCCCTGAACGCCACACCCGAGGTATCCCCATTGCTTTGGGCTGATATTGTGGCTTTCGGGGGGCTCCGGAGACTCCCCGGTGACCTGGAGTAGTGGCGGCATGGGGTGGTGCACCTGGAGAAGTCAGGCCCGCGGGAGCCAGTCTCGCTGCTCTTGTTTTAGCCAGAGCAGCCCTTTAAGGAATCTCCTAGGAATTGGCTTTCCCGGCAAGATTTCACTGAGGAAATCCCCGGGTGAGGGCATCCCAGGCCTCAGGATAGGGACCCAGCCAGAGTCTGTCAGCTGCCTAACCCTAGGGCCCTGAGGCCATCAGTCTCAGCCAGACCAGTGGGAATGAGAGGAAGGAGCAAAGACCTTGACCTTGAGACAGACCAGAAGGGAAATGACCAGTGGGGTGGGCACCAAGAGCCAGCTCTGCCCCTCTCACCGTGGCATGACCCAGGGAAGACCAGCAAAGGTCAGGTTGGGAAGGAAACTTTGAGGGCACCACCTCCAGGCTGGAGAAGGGACGGGACCCTGAAGTTGGCTGCCTTGTCTGCCTTCTGTCCCTTTGAAAGTGGCTGCTTGGGTTCAGCTACTTCCGAGTTAGGCGGGCCGGGGCATGCATCCTTCCTTCACTGAGCCTCGTCACCCGGCAAATGGAAGCAGGGTCTTCACGGCATGGGGACGCTGTGGACCTGAGCATGGCGTCTGGTCATCGCGCTGGGGCCACAGTGACAGTGAGGACTCTCGGATCCAGGGAGAGGGATGGTGTGGGGGCAAGGGAGCCACCGCCAGGGCTCAGAGTAGCGAATGACTCCCGATTCTTGGGGCGGCTTGCCGCATCTGCCACCTGCCTCCTCACCCTTCCCTGCGCCTTCCCCTCAGGCCGTTCCTGAGGGAGAAGAGGGCAGGCCATGGGGACAAGCAGAGGTGTACCCTGTGTGGCCCGGTTCCAACAGAGAGGAGCCCCATGGAGGTCAAAAGTGCTCTCGGAGAGGCGTTGCAGGAGGGACTCACCCACTTGGGGTCATGGGACTGGAGTGTTCCCTGTAGGTAGCAGACTGGCTCTGTGATGAGAAGGGAGGGCTGGGAGGCCCCGAGTGACAGCAAGCGTAGTCAGCAAGCTGAAGTGGGTGTGGAGGGGGCAGAACCAGGGAAGTTCAGGGACCTCGGCAGCAAAAATTCGAGAACCTTCTTTCTGGGGCTGTGTTGTTGTAGCCCACTAATGGGTTATGAAATCAAAAAGTTGTAACCAGATTTTTCTTGGAATGGAGTAGAATGGAATGGAGTGGAATGGAATAGAACAGAACAAGTAGAATAGAATAGAATAGAATAGAATAGAATAGAATAGAATAGAATAGAATAGAATAGAATACGCAGGCATATATCCTACCTAGTGATCGTAAGAATTGGTCCAGGAACATTTTGCATCACTTTTACGTGTGTTCAGTGGGTTTCCAGGTGAAGGGGATTTCTTAGTCACTGATGAACTTTGTGCAATCCAGTATTTCAGAGAAGGCTGGGAATTACTCAGCTTTTATTGCTCAATATTAATTCTCCAAGTATGTACTGTGGGTGTGTGTTCACAGAACTGAACAAGGCACATGGGGCCCAGAGTGATGGGGAGACAGACACACAGCAAGTAAATGAGTAAATGAACACAATCGCTGGAGAGGGGAGCGCTGGGAGGTGTAGAGAGAGGGTGGGGTGATCAAGAGGGGATGGGGGCGGTCAGGGAAGACCCCTCTGAGGAGGTAGCCTGATCTGGAAAAAGGCTGTTCCAGGTTGAGGGAACAGCATATGCAATTCAGCGGGGCTTGGACAACAA
Source organism: Ailurus styani (assembly GCA_002007465.1). NCBI lineage: Eukaryota > Metazoa > Chordata > Mammalia > Carnivora > Ailuridae > Ailurus > Ailurus styani. The sequence continues at coordinate 974,558 of LNAC01000338.1, forward strand.
GGCACAGGCAGGGAGGGCCATCTCAGATAGTGGCACTGCAGGTGCAAAGGGGTGGGGGTGGGAAGGTGTATGGAGACCACACAAGGATGGAGGTTTCCTACTGAAACAGTAGGGGCTGAGATTTTTCCCAAATGGGGGTACGGAGCCAGATTGGAGCCTCAGCCTCTTAGGGGAGCCTGGGCTTTTTGCAGCCAACAGTGGGGAGATATAGAGTGTGCTTGAGCTCCGGAGGGCTATGGGGAGAAGAAGAATTTCTCCTTGGGAGTGCTGTGCTGACCATTCAGCTTGTCCTCCCATGACCTGCTGGAACTCTCTTCTCCCAGCCGTGTGCCTTCCAGTGTGTCCTCCTTCCCCTGGGAGCCCTTTGTTACCCGCTCTGAGAACAGCCATTGGCCTGGGAAGGGGAGGGGGGAACTGTCGAGGGCTTTCTCATCCCTCCCCCGCCATGCGGACCCTGCCCAGCCAGACAAGCCTGTGTCAAGGCCCCCTCCCCTCCCCTCCAAGGAACCCGAGCTAAAAATCCTCTCTGCGGCTCAGAGTGGGGGGTGGGCACAGCACCTGTGGGGTCCGCCTCGGAACGAGGGGAGTGTGAGGAAGGCGGATGGGGGTAGCCGACCGTGGTTCCTCCTGGCTAAGGCCTCTATTGCCGGGCACAGCAATGAGGGGAGACAGATGGGGGTCTCTGAGGAGCCAGGCAGCCCGCCCCCCAGGCCTCACCCTGGTCCCCCCACATCCCCGAGCCCTCACGGCCTTCCACGCGGTCTCTGACTCTATGCTATGTATCCCATTTCCTCTTTGTGAGGACTCTAGTTGTAGGTCAGGGCCCCCCGAATGTCATTAGACCTCATTCTAATATCCTGTGCAAGGACCCCGTCTCCAAAGTGTCCGAGGGCCTGGGGGTCAGGACTTCAACATCGGGGTTCTCGGAGGACACAGGTCAACTGATAAAAGGGTCTCTGTGTGTCTCTCTGTCCATCTGTCTGTCTGTGGTTCCCCTCGCCACCTTTCCTTTTCCCTCCTGTTCCCTTCTCTGCACTTCCTTCTGTCCCACAGGACCGACGCAGACCCCGAGTCCAGTCCTTTCCCGGCTGGGCGACCTTGGGTGCATGGCTTCGGCTCCCTAGCCTCAGTTTCCCTGTCAGCACCACTCGTGCACGCTGGCTCAGCAGGGCCCATGGTATGCAGAGATTTAAAGTCGCCCCCCACCGGATGCTCACTCCCCGGCTGCGTCTCAGCCCCGGGTGGGGAACAGGACAGGAGAGGGGCACCGACTTGCCCAAGGTCACACAGCTGGTGGGCCAGAGCGTGCCCCTGGCCTGGGTATTTTTCCACTGCCCCTGTGTTGGGGCGGGGAGCCAGCTGGCAGCCTGGGCCTGGGGGACACGCAGGGGTGGGGAAGATCCGCCCTGTCTCCTGAGAGGGCAGCGTCCAGCACTTTGGAAGACAGCTGCAGGGCAGACTCAGAGTTTCCACCCCACGTGGTGGAGGGGAGAGAGGGGACAGCTGCCGGCCTGTTTCCATTTACTGAGCGCTTGCTTTGTCCCGGGCCTCATGTCACGGCCTTTCCACGCGTTGCCTGTCTTCGTGCCCACAGAAACCCCACGTGGCGAGTCCGATTTTCCCCACTTTTCATGTGAAGAATCAAGGCTCCAAAAGGCTGACACTTGCTCAAGGTCCCCCAGTTGGGCATGTGATTCGAAATCCTCAGTCGGCCAGGGTATTGGGGTGTCCTACCCTCCTGCCTGTCCACCCCAGATTTCCTGCCAGGGTCCCAGAGACCCGGCCCTGATTGCACAGGGGGTCAGGGTCCCCAGAGGAGTGGCCGGGCCCAGCTTCGGCCCCTCCTCTCACGGTGTGACCCCAGCGGGACTCATTGCCCCCTCTGGTCCCCAGCTGTTGCACCTGTGACCCGGGGCCGCTGTCCAGCATGAGGCCAGATGTCAAAGTGCCCTGTTTTCAAGCACACACCGTCTACACCACCCGCCAGCTGCAGGAAGGGGTGCTTCTCCCATTCATCCCCGTCAGCTGGCACACCACGCCAACCTGAGCAGTGCCATACCAATGCCCCTTGAGTGGCATCTTCCTACCTCTGGTTCTTCATGAGCCTGAGAACCTCTTCCTGTTTGCCAGCCACCAGCGGTTCCTTCTTTTGTCAATTACTTGTCTATTCCATTTGCTTGTTCCTCTCTTGGGCTATTTATTGCTTCCTTATAGATTTGCACAAGCTCCTTGTGCATTAAGGGTCTTAACCCTTTATCTGTCATCTTTTTATCTGTCACAGTTTGCTGTTTCTTTTGACCTTCTTTATAGAATCTCATGTTCATCTGTTTTTAAATGAATTACCCCATAGACATGGAGTAACTACTGTGCGCCAGGCATTGTTTGGGGCCCTGGGGATGCAACAGTGGACAAAGCAGATAATCCCTACCCTCCCAGAACCACAGTCTAGTGAGACACAGACAATAAACTAAATAAATAAATTCTAGAATGCGGTCCAGAGAGGAGTAGCTGCTGCAGAGGGAATATAAAGAGTGGGTGAGACAGAAGGACCGATGAGAGGGACATGATTTTTAAACAAGGAGGTCACAAGAGGCCTCCCCAAGAATGTAACATTTGAGCAAGACTAAAGGAGGTTAAAAAGCAAGCCACGCAGAAAACTGGGGGAAGAGCATTCTAGACAGAGGGAACAGCTTGTGCAAAGGCCCTGAGGCAGGAGCAGGCCTGGTATGTTGGAGGAGGTCAGTGTGGCTGGAGAGGCTGCAGGGGGTGAGGGGTGGAGGGTGGGAGGGAAGGTCACAGATGAAATGGGGCCAGTCCTCTAGAGCCCTGAGGCTGTGGGGGAACTTGGGCTTTTATTCTGAGTGAAATGGAAGCCAGCAGGGTTGTCAGCTGGAGAGAGACCGGTGTGACCTTGTGGTAACAGTTTCCCTCTGGATATTGAGAATATGCTGCAGGTGGGGCCAAGGCAGGAGGCAGGAGCCTATCTGGAGGTGGGCTTTGATATTGTCGGTCTATTTGGGTGTCTTCCTCCCATATTTTACTTCCACCAGTGATTTTACATATTTCTTTTAAAGACTTCATATTTTGTTCTCCAGTTCTGTAATAGGTATTACATTTCGGTGCTTCAAAGTGCACCATGAAAAGTCTCACCCTCACCGTGTCCCCCCGACGGGCCTGTGGCCTGCCCACCCTCCCCCTTTTCCTGGCCTCGGTGGTGTGCAGTCTCCCCTTCCTCCCGGGTGCCTCACCGCAAGGTCAAACCAAACACCCCCACGCCCCAGACCTGAAGCACTTCCTGCCCTGCTCCGTGGGAGGCCAAACCACACACTCCTGTCTGCATGTGGCTGCCCCAGGCCGTGGGAACCGCCAGCCCTCCCCTCGCCTCCCCTCCAGTCCCCAGCTGACCAGGCTTCCCTGACCAAGCCCTGCTCTGGGGGGCTGGGAGCCCAGGGGCTTGAAGGAGAGTGATGCTGAGCCCCAGGCCTCTGGATAAATCTGGCCCTAAGTGGCATCCAGCCCTCAAAAAGTCTCTCTAGGGGACTTTTATACCCTTTATTCCCTAGAACTGGACAAGGGCAGGGATGAGAAGCTCCATTAGACAGAGGGGAAACTGAGGCCCACAGGAGCTCAGAGGCTTGTCCAGGCAGAAAGGGGAAATGAGCAAAGGCCTCCAGACTGCAGCCGTTGATGGCCTATGGTTTGGCCCGGGGGGCACTCTGGAACTCACTGTGGTGTCCTCAGCCCCAGGCCCTGCAGAGGGTGTGGGAGTGGAGACCTGGTTGGTCCCAGGTACAGGTGGAGGAAGGAGGGGAGGGAAGCAGGCCCAAGGAACATGGGGGACCCCAGGGACGGTTCAGCTCCCCTGACATGGCACTCTCTCTTCTGCCCACTTGGACCCAACTGACTGCGGCTGGAGCCTCCCAAGGTCCCCCAAGGGACCACGGGGTAAGTGCTAGGTGTCCCAAGGGCCCCTAAGGCCCATCGGGGACCTGGAAACCATCATCAGAGAATGTGACATGTCTGGCACCTACCCAGGGCACGGGGGCCAGGGGGAGACAGGGAGGCCAGATGTGGGTAGAAGGATAGAAACGCAGCTGGCCTAAAGGGAGTGTCCACGTGGCTTCCTTCTTGCCTGGGGTCCCAAACCCCGCTTCGTGCTTGGGACAGAGAGAGGGGTAGCCAGAGCTGGCCCATGGGTCCTCTCGTTCGGCTGCTCAGACAGCCTATCTGGGCCTGAGCCAGCTCTGGGGTTCAGGTTGAGAACTTTAGCCCATCCGTAGGGTCCAGTGGGCTCAGAAAGCTTGCTCAACTCCAGATGGCTCCACAGATCTGCCTGGTGGGGTCAGTCCTGGCCTCTAACTCAGAAACCAGTGCCAGCTGCACCGCTAACCAGCTGGGTGACCTTAGTGAAGTCACTTCCCTTCTCTTGGCCTCAGTCCCATCATCCAGAAAACCAATGACAAACAGATTCCATCTCTTGCACCATCTCTGTTTGAATGGTTACATCTTCCAGGAGCACTCCTGAGAAGTCGAAGTTGCTTAGACTTTTTGGCTTAGTAGAAAGGAGTGCTGGGACGGATTGGTGATGCCTGCCATGGGTGCAGGATTGGCAAGAGTACTACACGTGCCATGTGTTTGCCATCCCTGCTCCATCCTTGTCTCTGGGGGGACACTGGTATTAGAACTGCTCTTTCTAAGGACACCATGGGTCCTCTGAAGGGACCACAGAGCTAGCAGGCCAATTTCTTCTTCGGGTCAACTCCTCCATTTAGTACTTCCTAAGAACCCATTTGCATGGAGTTTCATCCACAATCCTAGGGCCCCAGGGCTGGTTCAGACACATTTCTGGAAGCTCACAATCTGGTGCAAGAGACAGAAGTGGAACCATACAACCAGAAAGCAAGATAAAATGTCTGTATCCTAAAAAAGGAGGGGGGGAAGAAACATGGTCCCTTGGGAATTGAAAGGGGTGGTTCTGGATCCACTTGAGGTAGATCAGAGAAGGCCTCATGAACAGTGACCTTCGAACCTGTCTTCAAAGGACAGTTATGAATTAGGAATAGTAGGGACAGGCCGGAGGAACAGTGTGGCAGAGATGCCAAGGCAGGGAACAGTGCGAGGAACAGCAGCTAGGAAAACCTCGCATTATCTCATCCTGCCTTTGAGCATTGCCTTCCATCCAGCACAGATATGAAGCATCTCTGCTCTTCCTGGGCAAGGAGGAAAGCCAAATACCCCGCCCCTCTTTCCCAGACTAATCCCCAGGGTTTTTCCTCTCAGACAGAGCCTCCTGCCTGGGCCGCTGAGCCATAGCGAGGGAACTCAGTTCAGTTCCCTGACAGCCTGGGCTGGAATCCTGGCTCTACCACCGGCAAGTCACTTCAGCTCTTTGGGCCTCAGTTGTTCCTTCTCTACAGACGGGCTGTCACAGACTTTGGGGAATGATTAGATGATAGTGAGTACCTGGAATTTTTGACCGCAGAGAACAGCCCTCTGTCTGTCTCTGTGTGGCGCACTCACCAAGGCAATTTCTGCGCAACGCCCGGGTTCCCCCAAACCTCGTCATGGAACCTCGGCCCCCAGTGGGATCTGGAGCATTTCTGGAAGTTTCTCAGGGAACGTTTGCTCGGGCTGTTGGGCAGGAGGCCCGCTGAGCACGAGGGCTGGCAGAGACACTCCAGGGGACTAGAAGCCGCAGACGGTGCTTCTCTGGGACACCTGCTTCAAGGCTCACTCCCAATAGGTGCAGAGAACACATGGGGAGAATGCGCCTGAACCTGTGCTCATGAGTCACCTGCTCAACGTTCCCACTAAATCCAGCCTTCCTTCCTTCATGCAACAAATGCAAACACCTGCTACGTGCTGTGTACGAGGGTGAAGTCAGGTGGTCAAGGAAGGTCTCTCTGCTGAGGTAGCATTGCAGCAGAGACCTAGGAGAGCCATCCAGCTCTGGGGGGAAAGCCTTCAGGCAGAGGGCACAGCAGGTGCAAAGGCCCTGACAGGGGACTCTGTTCAGTGGGTTAGAGCCGCAGCAGATGTGTCTGGAGGAGAGAGATGGAGGGGGTTGGAGATGAGGTCACAGAGGCAGGGAGCACCTGGTCAGACCAAAGGCTTTATAATCAGGTCATGGTTAGCCTAAGATAATCAACCAACCAATCGATAAGGTAATGCAAAGACAGAGATTTCTCTGGAGTAAAATGGTAGGGAAGGCCTCTGATAAGGTGACATTTGAGCAGAAACCTGTGTTAAGTGAGGGATCAAGGCATGAGGATATCTGGAGAAGAGCATTCTGGTAGAGAGAGATCGGCAAGTGCAAAGGCCCTGGGGTGGGAATATGGCTGGTGTGTTCCAGAACAGCACAAAGACCAGGGAGGCTAGGGTAGGGTGGGGGAGGGGTGACTGCAGAGGAAACAGAGTTCAAGGGGGAGGTACTGGCATCTCACTTAGGGTAAGGAGGTTGGATTTTACTCTGAGCAAGGTGGGACCTGTGTGGGGCTGAGGGCAGAGGAAGAACAGGACCCGATGCAGAGGTGGGAAAGAAGGCAGGAAAACCAGCGTGGCAGTGGAACCCATCTCCACCCTGGGCCGGCCAGGCCTGGCTTCTGGTCAGAGCAGATCTCAAGGGGGTCCAATGGCTTCCTCCTACCCTCTGCCAGCCTGGGCCCCAAGAGGGTGGAGCAGAGAGTGCAGGCCGGCCCCCCTTCCGGGAGGCCTGCGGGCAGCAGACTCTTGTCCAGGGCAGAAGGATGTGCTCGCTGACTCGGAGGAAACGGTGCGGCCCACATCAAAAGGGGGCCCCGGGTGGCTCCCACGCTCGGGCATCGTGGGAACCCTGCTACCCTGGCTTCTCTCAGGGGGCCTGCAGATCGAGAGAGGCTGGGGGCTGCCTTCGCACCGTTCCCCAGCTCGTGCTGAGTAAATAAAAAACAGCCCCACTGTCACACCCTATCCACACCCTTCCCAGGAGCAAGACTAATTTTTGTAAATCGGGCTCTGTGGTTTTTAAGGGCTGCCAGAAATTGTAGGGTGGCTGAGATTTAGAAACCTTCCCTTTTTAGGTGCTCCCCTGCCTAAATCCCAGGCCAAAGATTCAGCAAGACCAGGGTCATGAACTGGACCAGAGGCTGGGCATTAGATAGACCTGGGGTAACGAACTGTCCTCCCTGATGGGCAGAGGCTGTGCTGAGGATTCTGCTCGGCTTGAAAGTGCTGTGATGGATTAGTGATGTCTGCCACAGGTAGGAGACAAGAAGTAGTGGTTTGCATGCTGATTATTGTTTTGCTATCCATTTTACAGATAGCCTTGGAGAAAAAGAAGGATTTTTTTTTTTTCAGGAGACAGAGGGAAAGATGGAGGGGGGGTACCTAGACATATTGAGGGCCTTCGCAGTGTGCCTACAGTAGAACTCTTTTAAAGGACGGGGCAGGGACGAGGAGAAGCTTGAGGTACGTGCCCCTTTGTTTTCCTGTAAGAGTATGGGGAGGGATGAGATTCGGTGATACTGCACAGGAAGGTCCTGGAGGATTATGACAGACCCCAAGAGGGTCAGATGGAAACTCAGCCCCATCTCTTGGGTCCCAACAGGCTGCTAGAAAGAGAAAATCCTTCTCTGCTCACACCCCTGCACCAAACTATGAGCTTTGCATGTTTTAACTCAAGGAACACTCACAAGGCTTTATCCCCATTACAGATGGGGAAATTGGGGCCCCATAGTACCTGCCCACCAATAGCAACCCCCTCTGGGGCTGTGTTCAGTGGCTCAGGTCACCAGAGTGTTTGATGACCCTGACCCCCCCTGCAGACCCTCCCCACACCCTTAGAGGGGTCTGGAAGGAGGGCTGCAGGGAGCCCAAATTAAGTCTGTACTGCTGAGCAGGCAGAGTGGAGAGGCTGAGAGCAGTGCAGGGGTGCACAGGACTCTGGGCAAAGTGGGGGCCTCCCCAGCCAAGCATCTGTGTGTCTATGTGTGTCCCCATGTGCACCGGGTGGCTGCACGAGCTGACATCTCTCGTCCGATGGAATGCCCTCATGCTGTGTGCATGGGTGTGCCTGTGTGTGTGTGGGGTGTCCCATGCAGAAGTGTGTGTGTGTGTGTCTGTCTGAATCCATGTATGTTCCCTGCGATGCGTCTGTGTGTGTCTTTTGTGTGTATGTATTTGTGCATGGCATGTGTTCCCTAGTGTGCTGGTGAATTTGTGTGCTTGTGTGTCTGCGTGCAAATGTATGTGGCGTGTTCCCCATGCACGTGTGTTCCATGTCTGGGGGAGGAGCTTCCTGGGATGTGTGTGTGCCTGTGTGTGTCGTGTGGGGAGCTACCTGTTGGTGCAGTGTTCTCCATGTGGGGCGTGTGTGTCTGTGTACTTGGATGTGTGGTGTGTTCCCCCGGTATATGTGTACACGGAAAAATAGTGCCTGTTCCCCAGGAGAGAGAGAGAGAGAGTGTGTGTGTGTGTGTGTGTGTGTGTGTATCCACTGCAGCTTCGCCCGACCCTGCCAAGCATACCATTTGCTTAAAGATGCTTCCCAGCCGGCTGCCCAGGATAGCCTGTGCCTGCCAGGGGCAGGTGACCAGGCAGCACTGGCCAGGCTCAGACCTTAGCAGGCAGGCAAAGGGGATGGTAGCAGGAACTTCCCCAGCTCTCCCTACCCCCATGCCTTCCTGCAGCCTCTCCTGGCACATCCTCCGAGCCCCTCTGGCTCCCCTGGCTTTGAGAACATGCCTCTGCATGGAGACTTATCCATCCAGCTCTTCGACAGCCAGACAGACTGTAGTTCACCTATGCAACCCAGCGGTGAAGTCGTGATGACTCAGGCGGGCACAGTGTACAGATCGCCGCAGCCCTTCTCATTCAGCCCTGGGGGTGTGATTATCCCCATTCTACAGATGAGGAAACCAAGGGTCGCGGAGGTTCAGTGACTTGCCCAAGCTCCTCACTGCAACACTTTCATGCTTTCCTCTCCAAGGGGAAGGGACGACACACCACAGCTTAGTGGGCTGAGGAGCAGAGAGGTGAAACTCCTCAGTCAGGGTTACTCATCAGTGGGGTGTTTGTGACAGGTAATGGCTTTATTAGGTGCCAGGAATTCTGCTGCACCCTTAACATGCAGAATTTCGTGGACTCCTTAGAGCAAACATAAGGAACATGCCACTTTACAGATGGGAGACAGGTGTATGAGAGGTGCTGTGATGTGCTGTGTGACGCCCAGCCGGGTAGTGCTTGAGCTGAGATATGACAGCAGCTCTGGCTGATTTCAAAAGCCAGAGCTCTTTGGTGGGGGAGGGCAAAGAGGGGAAGCAGACTGTGGTTTCCTAGGGCCTCTTCATTTGAAGAGGGGCAATGCATCGGTTGTAGGAACTGACATCAGTCAATCTTCAAGATGGGGAAAAAAGCGTTCATTGTAAAATGTCTTTGGAAAACCTGGATTTATCATTCCCATTCCCATTTCTTTATGCAGGACTTATCAGAGCCTTCAGTGTGCTCATATATGTTGTGAATTTTCAAGGAGACAGTGAAGTGTTTTGTAACTTATTTGATTCCTGAATGCCTCTTTCCCAGAAACTTATATTGGGAGAAATGCTGGAATGGCTACATCACTCATAGTTGGGTTTCAGGCACAGTGGCCAGTGGAAGGGAGCTGTTGGACCCCAGCCTCTCGCAGGGGAGGCCAGCTGAGGAGTGGAGAAGAAAGTACTACGTCTAGGGATCCATTCCATTGTAACTGAGATCCCAATCACACCCCTCCCCATAATAGGAGGATGTCTGAGACCCTGGTGATCATTTTAAATGACGGGGACAGGCACAAAGAGGTCAGAGTATGCCCAGGAGCCAGACGGCAAACCAGGATCCCCGGATCTTCCGGTGTGCTGGGCTGGAGTCCAGCTGCGGCCTCTTTTCTCCCCTCAGGGTCCCCGCGCTCCCGGTGAAGAACTTGAATGGTACCGGACCGGTCCATCCGGCCCTGGCAGGTGAGATCCAACCCTGGAGGGACGGAAGGGCGGGGCCCACGAGGAGGCGGCCCCACCTGTCTGCCCTGTGACTCCGCCCCTTGACGGGCTGGTGGGCGGGGCCCAGAGGAAACGCCCCACTGACGCTGGGGTGGGTGGGACCCGCAGCAGGCATCCCACTCGGCTTCCCCCCGCGGTGGGCTGCAGGGGTCTCCGGCCCACCCGCCTGAAGGCTCCGGGATTCCCGGCCGAGCAGGTGGGCGGGGCCCGAGGCGGCCTCCGGCGCCCACCCGAAGGCGGGACGGCGGGGTGGGAGGGGAGCAGGTGGGCGCCCCGCCCCTGACGGCCCCGCCCCCTCCGCAGGGATGACCGGGATCCTGCTGTGCGCGGCGGGCCTGCCCGTGTGCCTGACGCGGGCCCCCAAGCCCATCCTACACCCGCCGCCTGTGAGCAAGAGCGACGTCAAGCCCGTGCCCGGCGTGCCCGGGGTGTGCCGCAAGACCAAGAAGAAACACCTCAAGAAGAGTACGCCTTCCGCACCCACCCTGACCCCACTAACCTAACCCTTGACCCCAGGCCCTCTGCCCCCTAACTCCAGTTTGTTCTTAGGACTTAGAACTCCACCTCCATCTCCTGATCTCAGCTCCCTTTCCCCTGACCCCCTCTGCCACCAACTCTGATTGCAGCAACCGCTGACAGGTGACTCCTGCCAACCCCTCTCTGACCCCTGACCCCGTCCTGAGCCAAGCCCTCAGGGGGAGAGTCTAGGCACCCTCGAGCCCACCCCGCTGTGTCCTTGCAGGTAAGAACCCCGAGGATGTGGTTCGAAGGTACATGCAGAAGGTGAAGAACCCGCCCGATGAGGTGAGCCCCCGCGGGAGGGTCCTGGCCTGGGCAGAGGGCAGCGACCTCGCCTCCCCCGCCCCTGACCTCCCATCCCCCCACCCTCTCCTGTGGTTCTGTGTCACAATGTCTCCTCCCAATCTGGGGGTTCGCCTTTTCTCTTTTATGCAATGTCTTGTGATAAACAGAGGTCCTCTGGTTTAATAGAATCACATTTATCAATCTCCTGAAGATTGACAGTTTTCGTTTCTTATTTTCACCCGTATTTTCCACCCCATACTTAAGTTTTTCTTTTGATGGTGAAGCCTTTAATCCCTGGGGGGGGGGTGCGAGGGAGCCCTGTCTTCCTCTGCCATGTATCTGCATTCAGGGTAAGGGGGTGTCCTCTCCCTTTGCCCAATGGGCACCGGAGCGGGGCAGTCTGACACCCTTGGGGACCTGGGGGTGTGGCCCCGCCCAGGGCAGTGCTGACCCGAGGGTGTCCTGCCCTGGCCAGTCCTCAGTCTCCCCTCTGCGCCCCCGCCCGCAGGACTGTACCATCTGCATGGAGCGCCTGGTCACAGCATCCGGTTACGAGGGCGTCCTTCGGCACAAGGGCGTGCGGCCCGAGCTCGTGGGCCGCCTGGGCCGCTGCGGCCACATGTACCACCTGCTGTGCCTTGTGGCCATGTACTCCAATGGCAACAAGGTGGGCCACGCAGGCCAGTGGTGGGGCCAGTGAGTGGGGCGCGGGCAGAGGGGCGGGGCCGGGATGCCCGGGGGCCTCACCGCCGGCCGCTCTCCCCGCACCCCCAGGATGGCAGCCTGCAGTGCCCCACCTGCAAGGCCATCTACGGAGAGAAGACGGGCACTCAGCCGCCCGGGAAGATGGAGTTCCACCTCATCCCCCACTCGCTGCCGGGCTTCGCTGACACCCAGACCATCCGCATTGTCTACGACATCCCCACCGGCATCCAGGTGACCCCCAGCCCGGCCCCCTGGCCTTAACTCCTCTGAACCCTGCAGAGGCCCCCCCACACCTGTCCGTGGCTCAAGCCCCTGCTCCCCTCCCCACAGGGTCCCGAGCACCCCAACCCAGGCAAGAAGTTCACCGCAAGAGGCTTCCCGCGCCACTGCTATCTACCCAACAATGAGAAGGGCCGGAAGGTGGGTGCCCTGAGGGTGCAGGCCAGAGTCCCCCTCCCCCCCAATCCCTGTTTCCTGCCTGCACCAGCATCGACCACTACCTCCTAGTGTGAGTCCAGCCCTGCCAGTTGCTTCACACCCCCCATCTCATTTGCAGCTTGGTGAGGTCAAGGTCTTGACCCCATTTTACGGAAGTCTCAGACAGGGCAAGTGACTTGACCAAGGTCACACAGAGAGTAAGTGGGAGAGCCTGCATTTCAACCCAAGCGGTTCGGGCTCTTCACCGCCACACTCCAGACTGTGGGCTTCACTTCTTGTTTTTCAAGAGAAGTCAGACCTTCTGATTTTCATGTTAAATCTCCAGGTTTTTGAATATTGCCCCAGAAGTCACCAAATGGCTATTTAGTAAACCAGACACAGCTGAGGGCCTTCAACTTGCGATCCAGATGGAATAGGCAGATAGCCTGGAAAGAGCCCTTACTGGGAGTCCATCTAGGGACGTGGCCAGGCTGGGCGGCCACTGGGAAGGCTGCAGGGCTTAGAAGGCACTAACGGAGCCACAGCGTGGTCAGGTTGGGAGGGAGGCTGGGGGGGGCGGGTCCCAGTCACGGGGCGGGGCTGCCCTGGGCCCGCCCCTCACGCCTGCACCTGTCCTGGCGCCCGCCCGCCAGGTGCTGAGGCTGCTCATCACGGCCTGGGAGCGGAGACTCATCTTCACCATCGGCACATCTAACACCACGGGCGAGTCGGACACCGTGGTGTGGAACGAGATCCACCACAAGACCGAGTTTGGGTCCAACCTCACAGGCCACGGCTACCCGGACGCTAGCTACCTAGACAATGTGCTGGCGGAGCTCACAGCCCAGGGCGTGTCCGAGGCTGCGACCAAGGCCTGAGGCCCGAGGCCGCCCACCTTCCCTCCTGCTTGGCCCCCTGGTCCGGCACTTGCCTCCCTCCGCCAGGTGTGTCCTGGTGGCCCAGGTTCAGGGCTGGGGAGGAGCCTGCAGAAGGAGCCAGAAGCATTCTGGAGATGTGGCTGGAGGTAGTTGGAATATGCTGGGAGGATGGCAGGCCAGCCAGCTCCGACTTGTAGCTCCCGAGAGGGTGGCAGAGAGAGTACCAGGAACCACAGCAACCTCCCTCCCAAAAAGACAGAGCCCCGCCCCCTCACGCAAACACACGTGTCCTGTTGAACACATGCACGCGCACCCACGTGCCTCTACTTACCCCCAGGCTGGGGGGGAAGAGACAAGACCCCTGTGATACTCCATATGGATTGCCATCCGTGTCTCTATCACATCCGTACAGGCTTGTCTGCAGGCGGGATTCAGGTCAAGCACCAGGGGGCCTGCCGGGGCTCTGAGGCGAAAGGGGCCCTTGGGAAGCTCAGCGTCTGCCTGTCTCTGTCACCCACCTCTGCCACCCACTGATGGGCCCTTGTGGGCCCCTGGGGTAGAAGCCCCAGATTAGTCAGCAGGTTTGCAAAGGGGCAGGCCGGTGGGGGGGGGCAAGAGAGGGGGCCAGAGGGATCGTGTTCCGTGCTGGTGTCTCTTCATCCTTCTGGGACTCTGACGTCCTTCTTCTCCCCTCCCGTCCCCCGGCCTTATGTCTGTCCCAGATAAAGGCACTGTCCTCCTTTCCTCCCCACCCCATCCTCTCCACCAAATTGCTCCCAAACGTCGAGATCCAAAGGCTGGAGCTTCTGGTTTCAGGAGCAAGACGAGGAGGCCTAACTTAGGCCAGCAGGTCTCAAAGGCAGACCGGACAGCAAAGAGTCCATCTCCCTTTCCTTGGGAGTGGGCAGTGGGGTGGCTGATGGTCTTGGCCAACCAGGGGCCTGTTGCCCAGGCAACTCACCAGCTCCGCCTCTGTTGATTGGCTGCCACCGTGGAAGTCAGCCAAGATTTAAAGGGACGCCAGCGACTGCTCTTTTGAAAACCTACCAGTCCCACTGTGGATGGAGAAATAAATGGCCTTTCTCCTCCTCGCTCAGTCTTTTCCTGCCGAGGGGTGGGGGGTGGGGTGGGTGGCTCTGTTCCTGGGAGTCTCGGGCCCACCCCATCGGGGAGCTTGCAACAAAACGATGACCCCAGGACCATTGCCCCTCCCAGCCCGGGGCAGCTGGAGATGGAGGGTCCCGGTAATTCTCTAGTCTTGGGGTATGCAGGGAGTGTGAGGGTGGCAGAGGCAGGCCCTCCCAGCCCTAGTCCCCAAGAGGACGGGACCGAATGCAGGGAGTGTGAGGGTGACAGAGGCAGGCCCTCTCAGCCCTAGTCCCCAAGAGGACGGGACCGAATGCAGGGAGTGTGAGGGTGACAGAGGCAGGCCCTCCCAGCCCTAGTCCCCAAGAGGACGGGACCGAATGCAGGGAGTGTGAGGGTGACAGAGGCAGGCCCTCCCAGCCCTAGTCCCCAAGAGGACGGGACCGAATGCAGGGAGTGTGAGGGTGACAGAGGCAGGCCCTCCCAGCCCTAGTCCCCAAGAGGACGGGACTGAAGTTGCTGTCCTCCAGCACGGCCCAAGACAAGGGGAGCGGCACACAGCTGCTCCCTGGTCCAGGACTGGGAATGAGGGACCCCCAGTACAGTACTGGGAATGAACGACTTGGGCTGGGAGCTGAGAGCCTACGGAAAAACATGGAGTTGCTGGGAGACACCGTGATTGGCTCCTCAAGCCCCAGCCCCTGCCCTAAGGAAGGAGGGGCCGGTTCTGTCTAGGGACAGATCCCAGGATCTGCAACAAGCTTCCTATCAGCTTGGCGACATCGGAGGATGCTGGGGGGGGGGGGGGGGGGGGGGGGGGGGGGGGGGGCTGTGGCAGATGCTGGGCTCCAGGCGACCCCTTCTGGCCACGCTCGGGATAGCGCCGCATCTTTCTGGGTCCTCCTTATCTCTAGATATGCTTTGGTTTCTGTCCCACCCTCTAGTCACACAAAACCAGAAACGAGTCCTTGGAGGCCCTTCTGCCAGTTGGGTGTCCCCAAATATTGTACCCTCTATGATTCGTTCTCCAAGAAAATCTCACTTCCAACCCTACTCTACAAAATTGCCCAGCCACGTGATCTTCGAATCCTGTCTCTGACCGTATCACCAGGGGAACTTGTTAAAAATCCTGATCCGTGTGCCCACACTCCCTCATATTCTGATTCAGTAAATCTGGGGGGTGGGGGCCAAGAATCTGCATTGCTAGCAGACAACCGAGGAGGTGAGTTTTGGACCACAGTCTGAGAAACCCCTCCCTGGCTCCCAAGCCAGCTCTGTGGAGCCCAGTTTGACAACCACTCATCTAGACACTCCCTCCTTATTTTATACAGCACGAACTGAGGCTCAGAGAGGGATCGGAACCTGGCCCAAGGTCTCCCAGGCTCCAAGGGTCTGAGTGTGGCACACTGGACTCCCAGCCTCCATTATTCCCAAGGGAACCCGATTCTGGAAGCTTGTGGTTAGGACTCTCGGCCAAGGCAGGGTTCAGGAGGATCAGTGAGGTTACACGGATTGGCAGACAGGAAAACAGGAAGGGCTGAGCCTCTTTAGTGCCTGTCTGGAGCAACAAGGCCTCGTGGGTGTCAGGGATTCACATACAGCTACATCCAGCAGCTCAGGACCAGGCTGGCCCAGTCAGTGTGGGCAGAGGCCAGTCTGGTTTAGCAGAGACCTTCGGCTGAGCCGAATGAGTCAGGCTCCTTATCCCATCCACTCCCACCTGCCTCAGCGCAGAGACTGAGATTCATTCAGTACCAAGGCCAGCCCCTTGCCAGAGGGCTTCAGTGCCCGGGGTTCTGGATTTAGGGCACAGACACTAGTAGATCTCCAGAAGGCTGCCCCCTACAGCATCAGCGAGGAACAGGACAGCCTCAAGGGGCCCGGGTGCGCTGAGAGGGGCCCGCCAGCTCCTTCCTCCTCCTTCCAGGCTGGGTCTGGCCTCCCCTCAGTGCCCAAGGGGGCCCAGGGCTGCCCCCTGCTGCTCCCGCTGCTCCAACTCTTCATGGGCTCTGGCCAGATCTGCAAGCACCTCCAGCAGGCGGGCGGCCGCCTCTCTCTGACGGCCCAGGGCATCAGGACAGGCCCCTGCAAGGGAGACAAGGAGCCACGGGGGCTCAGCCAGGCCTGGACGGGCTGCCATAACCCAGACTGGGCTTTCTCGGGCTCCAGGCTGGCCCTACGTCCTGAGAACCCACACACTCCATCCCCCCCGCTCACCGCACCTGCTGGTGAACTGCGAAGGGGAGAGTAGTGGGGAAGGACACAGGACTGCTTGGCAAGTTACGGCGGGTGGCAGAGGGGGCGAAGAAAGGGGACTGCCTTAGCTCCTTACCTTCCGTGGTCCCGGTGCCCTTCTCTGCCTCTGCCTCTGGATTTGAATCTATGTTGGGATCCTCCTGGAATTTCATCCTGGAAGTTGAAGCAGAGAAAGACAGCGTTGGTCCCTGATTCCCAATCTTGTTCTGCACCCCGGAGATTCTCTGCTGGTTGCAGGGGACATGACAGGTTCCCACCAGTCACCATCACTACCATCATCATCACGGCAAATACTTACTGTGCCAGATGCTACTATAAGCCCTTCACATGTATTAACTCATTTAAGTATCACAAAAAACGTATCCAAGGTAAGTACTTACTATTGGCTCCATTATACAGTCCACTGAGACACAGAGAGGTAAAGTAACTTGCCTAAGGTTGCACAGCATAATAATAACCGTTGCCATCTATGCTGTGGCCAGGCATCTACAAAATGCCTCACCCGCATGAGCTCATTTGACCCCTCAGGACAAGCCCACGAGGAAGGTACTGTTATTATCCCTATTTTCCAGATGAGGAAACAGAGGTACAGAGAGGGTAAGTAATGTACTCGAGATCACACAGCCCGTAAGTGGCTAGCCCAGAATTCGAAACCAGGCAGGCCAGCTCCAGAACCCACTCTAGAAGGAGTTGGAACCAATCGGTCACCGGATAGCACTGAAGCCCACCAGGAAGGAAAAGGAACACATCCAAGGTCTGTGCCCCTGTCTCCAGGGACTGGGATATTAAAAGATCCAAGACCCATTTCTACACCGGGGCCTGCCTGAGGATGCCCCCCAGTCCTCCCCTGAGCCTGCACACCACGCACCAGGAAGCTCAGCTGAAGCGGACGGAAAGAATGAATGAATGAACGTGGGAGGCCGTGCTGGGCAGCTGGCCCGGCTGGTCATCACGGGGGAAGGGGGCTGGGCAGGGGCACCTACCTGAGCTGGTCCCGCCCCAGGAGCAGCTGCCGATACACCATCTGGATCTCAGCGTCGGGATCCAGCGGGTCACTCCAGTCCCCCAGGGTGACGGCCGAGTGTGTGCGGCTGCAACCAGCAGCTGAGGGGGACCCGACGTCGTCAGGACCGCCTCCCATCACCCCAGACACTCCTGCGGCGGATGGTCCCCAAGCCCTGACCCTTCTGCCTCTAAAATCACTCTTCCCACCAACTACTTCCATCACACCCCACTGCTTCCACTCCTGCCCAGCAGGGTGGCAACCTCACCTCCCTCTAGCCTCCTCACACAGTCCAGGCTCCAGCCACAGAGACCCTTTGCAATCCTTCAGCCCTCCCTCTGCCACCTCCAGGCCATTGCTCATGCTCTTTGCTCTGCCTACAGCACTGCCTTACCCCATGCCTGTCTCCAACTTCATTGCTTAGCGCCTACTCTTCTCAGGTCACATCTAAACAGCACCCCCTCCAGGAAGCCCTCCTTGATCTCCTACTCTGGGGTTGGGCCAAGGGCATTCTCTAGAGTCTCAAAAGCCTCATCTTAGTACGTAGAAGACTGTATTACAAATGTCTGGTTATTCACTTGTCTTCCTCCAGAACAAACCTGATGTTTGTGTACCACTAGGTGCTTGGCACATAGTAGGCGCTTAAAAACTAAGACCGCCCATGTAATGAGCACTGCGTGCTCGGCACTGTTCTACGTGCTTTGTGTCTATCGACTCACTCACTCCTCACAATAACCCTAGGAGGCAGGGACTGTCATCAGCCCCATTCCACGCTTGAGGAGACTGAGGCACACCAAGGTTAGTCACTTGCCCCAGGTCGCACAGCGGCAGGCGGAGGTGGGACATCCGCTGATTGACGGGTAGGGGACCCGAGCCCACCCTGCCCCTCACCTGAGCGCTCAGCCTGGAGGCAGCAGGTCCAGCGCGAGCTGCGGAAGGCACCGGGGTGGCAGGCGGCCAGCTTGTCCGGGTTGGGGGCGCTGGCCTTGCGCAGGGCCGACAGCCACTGGTTGAGCTCGTTCACATTCTGCAGGGAGCCGGGGGCGGGGCGGGGGGATGAGTGTCGGGGTGGGGGTCCTAAGAGACGCCCTCTGCCCCACCCTTGCGGCGCCTCACCTTGCACTGGAGGTAAGTGGTGTGCAGCACACCAGCGGCGTCCTGCGTTAACACCTGCATCACGTGGGGCAGCTGGAAGGCGCCCTCGTCCACGCGCTCCACGGCGCGGATGTGTGACACCGGGATGGAAGAGCGCATCTGGGAGACAGGCCAGTCGCTGCAGGATGGGCTGGGGGCTGGGGTGGCGGGGCCCCGGGACAGCTTTCCTTTGGGGGCGTGCATCGCAGGATGCTCGGCGGCGGGGTTGTCTGTAATCTGGGCGCATGACCCCTGTCTCCAGCACTGAGTCCCCCAGCCCTGCCCCATCACCGTCTAAGGAAGCACCCACTCCCCCAGGCACCAGTTTCCATCACCGCCATCGGTCGGCACAGCGACCACCGACATGGCAGATGGGATGTGCTTGTCAGCACTCTGCAGTTACCAACTTACACCAACTTCTGAGACGGGGTCTATGTGCTGAGGGGGAAACTGAGGCCCAGGAGGACCCATGACCCTCTGAGGTCGCTCAGCTAGTGGAGCCAGGGTAGGAAACCAGGGATTGGAACTCTAGATTCTATGCTTTGCTGACAAAGTGGGAATAATGAGCAAGCACATCCTGTCTGCTGTTACCTATTATGCACCGACATGCAGATGCAGAAATGCGTACACGCCAGCAGGTGCCTGCGTTCTGCTGGATTTCAGTGGCAACCCCACGAGAACAGGGATTTTATGTCTTGTCTACTGCTGTGTGTCCAGCGCCTTAAACACTGCGTGGTATACAGTAGGCACTCAATCAATGTTTGATGAATGACTGAGTGAACAAATGCCTACGTGTTGTGTGTGTACCTAGACAGGCAGGCGGGGACCTCTGAGCGAGCAGATCCAACTTCGTGTGAGTAGGATAGCACCAGCTGAAGGACGTCTGATGGTGTGTGTGCGCAGGTGGATGCCTGTGTCTCTCCTGTGCCCACACTGGCCCAAAGGTGTGAGCAGAGCCTGGCCTGAGACTTTGGACTTGCTGAGTCCTTGCCCCCTCCCGGGCCTCAGTTTCCCCCTGCTTACAGAGAGGCAGCTCAAGGAGGGAGGCCACTGCTGGAACCCCGCCCCGCCCCGAGCTATGGGCTGGGGCCCCACCTGCCACTCAGGAGTCTTGGAGTAGGAGAGAGCCTCCCCGTTGAGCCAGAAGTAACGCTTCTTGAAGGCAAAGCGCGTGGCCAGGCTGCCGGGCTCCTCCTTGCGCTTCAGCAGGTAACCCTCACGAACAATCACCGAGGGGGCCACCAGGGCCCTCGCTGGGCCCCCAGCCTCTGGGAAATGGAAGGGGAGAGGACAATGTAACCCTCATATCCAGGCTCAACCGGCTGTGCCGGTGTGCCCAGGGCTTCTACGGACGAGGATGAGTCTGTCCCCCTAGAGGCAGGAGGCTGAACAACAGGACATGTGTGGACTCTGCTCTCTCCATTAGGAAGGAGTGGATCATTGAAGGAGGGGCGGGGAACACAAAGTAGGTGTCCCGTCCCTCTCCTGAAGCTCTGTAGAAAGTGGTGCAGGCAGCCAGCAAGGGGTTGCATATCTCATGAAGTCAGTCCAGGGATCTAGCCCCTCCCCCGGAGGGTGTGTCCCTCCCTAACGCCACAGGGACCCTACCATGCCACAACCAGGGCTCCACATTCCGACAGGTTCCTCCCATGTGACTTGGACCCATCTATCTCATGCCCTGGGCCCTATATTGTGATACAGACTTGGCCCCAACTCTTCTGCTTAAAACTGTCCCAGGCTCCATTTCACTTCCCATCAAAGCCCAGCTGCCTATGAAGCCCTCACACAGTCTGGCCCCCACCTCTCTTTGGTGCCCCCTCATTCCCTCTTCTACACTGGCTCCTCCCTGTGGTTCCCTGTTCCCCACCTCAGGACCTTTGCACATGCCATTCCCAGCCTAGAATACTCTTCCCTGGGATCTTCATGGCTTGCTCTCTGTCCTTCAGGTCTTTGCTCTAATAGCACCCTAGTGAGGCCATTTCTGGCCACCCTACCTAAAACTTGGACCTGCCACCCCCACCCCAACATTCTCTTCCCTCCGTTATTTTTTCTCCCTACACAATCACTCCCAAACATAGCATATTATTTGCTAACTCGTCTTGCTTATAGCCTGTGATCCCTGCTAAAATAAAACGTTCAGGGGAGCAGGAGTTTCTTCTGTCTTGTCCAGTGCTGTTTCCCCAGCACCTGGAAGAGTGTCTAGTAAGCACTTAACAGATATTCTTTGATTGCATGTGCACCATGCGACAGCACCCACACACATCTCCACATTGGCTGGGATAGCCTGGAGGACAGGGCCTGAGCTCTGTTCATCTCTGGGGCCTAGCACAGGAGGGGCCAGGAAATGTTCGTTGACTGACTAGCTGACCCACAAGTCCACAGTCTCAGTGCTGGGGTGGGGGTGTCAGAGGGGGACAGGCAGGTCCCAAGGGTCCACAGAGTGACAAGCCAGATGTGGGAGAAGAACATAGGGACTCACCCTCCTCCCCATCCACATCCACCAGCTGGTCCAGGAAATGTCTCACACGTGAGATACTCTGAAGCAGGAAGGGATGCAGGGGGGCCATCCATAGCTCCTTGCCCTGGCCCAGCTGCTGGCCCAGGTTTCCAATGCTCTGCACAGCCTGGAACGAAGAAGCAAGGGATACCAGGGCCAAGGTCACTGCAGGGGGAAGGGCCATCTGTGGACCCAAAACAGAGCCCCCGAGTCCTGACTCTCAAAACAGTGCTCAATGAAATGGGAAGACTCATAGCAGCACCTGCTCTGAGCAGTATCTACCCCTCTCTATGGACAGATGTACACCCCCAGTGTCCTTATTCTGTTCCCTCCGGAGCCTTATTCCCACACCCAGGACTGCCCAATCCTATCATGCATACTTTGGAGCCCACCAGAACCTCAAAATATGGCCACTTTGCAAAGGATGGTCTAATTCATACTAAGGTGTAAGTGACTACTAGCCCACTTCCCACCTTCCTCCTGGAAGGGTAGGGTTTTCATTTCAAGAGACAAAATTGGAGAACATATGAGTGAATGCCTTCACATTCAGAATGGAAGGCTAATGGGTGTTTCAAACAGATTTCTCTGGGTGTCATCTGGGTCTTCTGTCGGTTTGGCCTTCCAGCTCTGTCCCTTTGCTTTTCCCTGGTTAAGAACACCCAGGATGTGGGACTTCACTTTCAACACCTTGGCAAGCAGTAGCAGTGAGCGGCTGGTCTGGGGATCTGCATGCTGGTCCCGGAGGTCAAACAGCTTCGGGGTGAGGATGGCAGGTGCAAAGAATCTCAGGAAGAGAAAGCCACTTATGGCCAGGTACTTCACATCCTGCCAAGAGGAGCAGCAGGTGAGAGGAGCCCCCAAGGACCCACTTCCAGATGGGGAAACGGAGGCAGGAAGGAGTATAGATTGGTGGTGCAAGGGGAAGCGGGATGGGAGATGGGCCAGAAGACCATACTGGTCTGGCAAGATGGCTTTTTCTCTCTAGACCTCAGTTTCTCCACCCGGAAAATAGAGTAACAATACCAATCCTGCACAATCAGCTTTAGCCCAACATCCTCAGAATCTGCTTTGTGCCAAGCACAGTGCTAAGGGCACAGCCCTATAAAGGAAGCAGCATCATTATTCCCCTTTTACAGATAAGGAAGCAGAAATTCAGAGATGCCAAGTGACTTGCCCAAGGTCACATAGCAGATGAGCAGAGGAGGCAGAACTCAATCTCCCAATCTATGATTTATTTTATTAATAGCACCATGTCAGATACCTCGCCATACATTTGTTTATTTAATAATACTCACCCTGGGAGGGATTCTTTTTTTTTTTTAAGATTTTATTTACTTATTTGACAGACAGAGAGATCACAAGTAGGCAGAGAGGCAGGCAGAGAGAGAGGGGGAAGCAGGCTCCCCACTGAGCAGAGAGCCTGATGCAGGCCTGGATCCCAGAACCCTGAGATCATGACCTGAGCCGAAGGCAGAGGCTTAACCCACTGAGCCCCCCAGGTGCCCCCCAGGGAGGGATTCTATCTCCATTTTACAGAGAAGGCAACTAACTGAAGCCCAAAGAGAGGTCAGCTGCTCAAGGCCACACAGCTGTACACGGCAGAGCCAAGATTTGAACCCAGGCAGGACTGGAGCTCTCGGCTCTTCATCACACTCTCCTGCATCCGACCCTTGCTACTGCACAATGCTTCCGAGTGTCAGGAACTAACCTGCACCGCTAACCATCCCGTGGACTGGGTACTCTTGTCCCCGTTTTCTGGACGAGGACACAGGCTCAGGAGTGAACCCAGTCCGGCTGGCTCCTGAACCTGCCTGTGTGCACCCCCCAGCCCCAGGCTCTGCCTCCTACAAACTGTAAAGGGCGAAGCCCCCCTGTGTGAGTCCCGGGCCTGGACCACCTGCGGGTAAGGCTGGTTCCCCAGCGCCAGCAGAGGCAACTCAGAGAGAGGGCGTGCCTTTATCCTGGCTGCATCTGGCTCTCCCCAAATCACTCCCCACCCACCTTTCACACTTGCCCCGCTATATTTAGCCCGAGAATGTGCACCAGTATTTATTTAGGGTTTGTATTCACACTTGAGACAATACCCTCCCTAGGAGCGTGCCAACTTCCTAAGGCACCTCTGCGCTGACAATGAACCCTGGTGACAGTGGGGTCCCTGACACTGCCCAGAAGGAGGGTCTCTGACCCCACCCGCCCTTGTCTGGGACCTGAGCTGCCCCAAGGCCACGCCCCCCCTCCCCGCACCTGCTATATTCCAGGGTCATTTTAGTCTTTGACATCAGCTCTTTGACTTCCTTTCTTAAGGAGGAGGAACAGGTGTCAGAGCAGCAGAGAGAGGAGTTTCCCTGGGTTTCCGTGACCCCATCCACCCTCGTGGGCCTGAGAAAGTCCCTGCTCCCTGCCCATGGCCTCTGCCCACCGTGGGAGCTGAGGACTGGAGGACACTCGGGAGTCACACTGGGTCCCCCCCAAGGGCCAGGCTGTCTAGGGAGCTGGCCTCCTCGCTTCCCTTCCTGCCTCCCTACCACAGCTGTGTCCCACTTAGCACCTGCAGCCCAGGCGAGAGCCTGGCAAAGTAGGGCGTAAATCAAGCAACACCCCAGCTTGAAGGCCCAGGGCTCACTCCTCAGCAGAGCCGAGGGGAGAAGGGAGAGACCCCTACTGGGAGACCAGAGGCCTCGCTTCGAGTCCACAACCCTTGGCCAAGGCTTTTCACCTCTCTGGGCCTCAGTCTCCCCACCTCTAAACAGAACGTGGGGAGAGGTAGTGTAATCAAGGGCTCTTAACTCAAGCTCTAGGGACTGGGCTGTTAAATCTCCAACATCGAGCAGGTCTTAGATCTTTCTGCGAAGTGAACCCCCAGTCCGCGCTTCTATTCCGTCAGCACTACGTAAGAGTTAGCCTGATGTGATGTCATTTGTAAGGCAGGACAAAAACGGCCACGTGGAAGGGATGCCGACCGTTACGCCAGGGGGGCTCCAACGGGTAAGCCACGGCCCAGTCCAGCTGCAAGCATGTACCAGCTGACTCAAAGCTGTGTTGTGTTGTTGTCGTTTTTGTTTTTGTTAGGCAAATTAGTGCCAACATTTAAAAAAACGAGAGACCTCCCATAAAATCCACAATATTGCTTTTAAAAAAGAAACTCTCCTGATCTGGCAGTACTAGGTCCCCATTCCTCCATGGCAATGACTGACTGTCTGGAGCGGCCCCCTTAAGACCAGCCGTGGGAGCTCCAGCTTGCCACAGTCCCTACCACTCCCTACTGCCCCACACTGGCCTGCTGCCTTCATTCACCTCATCTGCCTAAGTCAGCTCCTGGGGTCTAGCACATGCGGGGATTTACTAGGGGCTATTTTGGGTGTCTGCTATGGAGCACTGCTGGCCACCAGCGGGCTCGCTCGCTCTCTCTCTTGCTCATGCTCTCTTTCTCTTTCTGAGAGCTGAATTTAAGAAGCACTTACTCTGTGCCAGACTCTATTCTTTGGTGGTTTTGAGCACTGACTCAGAAGCCAGCCTGCCTAGACAGGTGCCTATCCCAGCACCGTGGCACTCAGTCTCTCTGGGCCTCTGCTTCCTCCCCTGGGAAAGGGAAGGATATCATACCCAGCCCATAGGTGGCTATGAAGACTAGATAAGGCAAGGAATACGTGCAAATGGGTCTGAGCCCCGGTAAGGGCTATGGATAGCCGCCGCTGCTGTCACTTCTCTTACCACCGGGCCTGGATCCCAGACCCTGCCGGGAATACCGTCCCCACTTCCCACCGGACACACCGTACTTCAGCGTGAGCAGCACGGGTTCTGTCCCCCACCCCGCCTCCCCGCGTGCCCCGGGACAGACTACCGCCCCTCCCCAGCCTCAGTCTCCCCATCTGCTCCATGGGACCGCGGGGCCCACCTGGTGCTCCGCCTGGGGGAAGCGCTCCTCCACGCACTGATGCAGCCGCTTGAAGGCGAGGCGCATGGCAGGCGGACAGCGCCCCACGGAGCCCACGATGGCGTCCACGATGGGCCCCAGGTAGCCTGTCAGCAGCCCCAGGCTGGTGTCCCGCACGTGCTCCTCCGAGGGTGCGCCCTTGAAGGAGATTCTCCTGGGGAAACGGAGTGGCTGTGCCTCCGAGCCCAGCGTCTGTCTGCTCAGAGCCCTCCACCAGCCCCCGCTAGCGGAGGGCGCCCACCTTCCCTCCCCTCCTGCTACCTCCCCTCCTACTAGTCCCGCCAGGCTTCTTGCTTCTGCCTAGACACGCTGAGCTCACTCCTGTCACGGAGACTTGTCCATGCTGTCCCCTCTGCCTGAGACACTCTGGCATCCATGGTTAGCTTAAATGTCCCCTTTTCTAAGGGGCCATCCCTTCCCCATTACACATCATCACAGACCCTGGTTCAGTGCACTGTCAGCAGGGACATGCTGGACACACGCTCCCACCTCAGGGCCTTTGCACTTACTCTTCCCCCTGCCCGGGATACTCTTCCATCAGATCTGTGCATGCCTCCCTCCCTCCTGTCCTTCGAGTCTCTGCTGGAAGGTCCCCTGCTCCATGAGACTGTCCCTCTGACCACCCTATGAAATATTGCAGGCCCCTGCTCTGTTCCTGGCACTTCCCACCACCCTTCCCCGCTCTAGCTTCCTCCATTCCCCTGAGCACCCTCAATAACCTTCTTTGGCTGGCTAGCTACCTCCCCCTGGAAGGCGGATTTGCATCCACTTATTCCCTGCTCTGGACCAGCGTTCAGCCTGAACAATAGGTTCTCAACCATTGTTTGGTTGAGTGGATGCTGGAATAACACTTCTACCTGTAATGTTCTTGTCCCTTCTTTCTTGTTCCCACACAGGTGTAGGGTCTGTCTTGCTGGCCTCAGAGTTGGATTTGAACCCAGGAGCTCAGTTTCAGGATCCTACCCGTCCCCACTACACTACACAGCCTGAGCTCCCAGGGAGACTTTCTGCTGGAATGTGGAGCTCCTGGGCTGCCGCGCCGGAGGGAGGGGTGGCTATCGGCACAGACGCAGACTGGCCAGGCTCTGGGCAGGCCAGGGGGTGGCCAGGGGGTTGGGGTGCACCCCTGAGGCGTTGCTCACCTGGTGCGGCCCAGGTCCATCTTGCATGGGTCCAGCTCCATGTACTTCTTTTCCTCGAAGATGCGGTTAATCACTGGCTTCAGGACCTCGTGCAGGTAAGGCATGCCCACGAGCTAGGGGCGGGGGGACCAGGTGGGAT
This sequence comes from Ailurus styani, assembly GCA_002007465.1. Taxonomy (NCBI): domain Eukaryota; kingdom Metazoa; phylum Chordata; class Mammalia; order Carnivora; family Ailuridae; genus Ailurus; species Ailurus styani. The sequence continues at coordinate 1,000,560 of LNAC01000338.1, forward strand.
GGGGCCCGGGGTGAGGTGGGGTGTGCTCATGAGCCAGGGGCAGGGGGCACCACGTTGGATGGGGCCAGGGGTGAGGCCAGGCGTACCCATGAGCAGGGGGCAGGAGGGGCCATTCAGGGAGAGGCTCGGAGCGAGGCTGAGGCAGGCCCAAGAGCGGGAGTGAGGGACACTATCCAGAAGCATCTCAGGGTGAGGCCAGGCACCAGCCGCCAGCAGCCGGCTCAGCCACCCTGAGCCAACCGAAGCCGGCCAAGCTCTGGGTCCCCGTAAGCACAGAAAAGGAGAAAAAGCTGCAGCTGGGCCCCAGCCTTTGCCTGCTCACCTTCATAAACTGTTCCATTGCCTTGGATGCCAGGGAGTTAGAACGGAAGAGTGTGTTGGGGTCAGCTGGGAGGACAGAGCCAAGTGTTTGCTGGGGTTTGGGGGCTGGATCCACCTCACCCCACCCACCCAAGGTGGGAATCGTGATGCTTCCGGCCTCAGGAATCAGGCAGAGCTGCAACATCAACTCCATTCACAGTCCAGGGGCCCAGAGAGGTTCAATGGGCAGCCTAAGGTCATAGAGCTCAAGAGTAGCAAAGCTAGCACATGAATCCAAGACTGTGTCCCCAGCTGGCCGCCGGTGCATGGCATAGGGACCCCCCCCATCCACACACATAGGAACCCCTGACCTCTGTCTGAGGCCCCCATTTCTCCCCGAGAGACCCTTGCGGACCCATCCCTGGGGTGTAACGTGTGGGGCTTATGCGGGCAACTCACTGGTCCGGGCCACCTCCCGCCGGGTGAGATAGTCCAGCAAGGGCCCGGCCAGGCCTTGGCCAAGAAAAAGCTTCACCAGCTTGGTGGCAAGGTCCTGGCGGCAGTCACCTGAGGTCAGCTCCTCCAGCACAGCCAGGGGGCTAGCAGCATCCTCCTGGGCAAGGACAGGAGGCAGGGGAGGTGGCCCAGGGCCCTGGGACCCCCAGCAGAAGAGCCCCGGGAGGGGGAGGCCATCATCCGGATCCCCGGTAGGATGGATGCACCCACCTCTGCCGGGCCCAGCACAGACCCCATGAGCAGCTCCGTGAGCGGCTGGTAACACCGGGACGGGAGGATGCGGTCCTCAGTGAGGCGCACCTTCAGCCGCAGCGCGCCCAGGGTCCCCCTGCCGGGATCGCGGGCGAGGGAGCGGGAAGTATGCACGCGCCGGTGCGGATGGCCGGGAGAGGCAGGGGCGAACACAGATAAGGAGCATGGATATTAGCAAAACAAGGCAGATGGGGACAGGTGTGGGTATATGTGAACAGATGTTGAGAGGGTCACGCAGGAATGGACGGGTTAAGTCGATGTGAACAGTGTGGCCAGTGCAAGGCGTACAGGAATGGACAATGTCAACAGGTGTGCACAGGTATGGAAGGACCCAGGGTTCTGAACACGCATCGACTAGTGTGGGCTGAGAGGCTCCCGTGCAAACAGGTGGATGGGTCCAAGGTGAACTCCTTTGGACATACGTCCATGCATATTGTAAGACGTGTGTTAAATGAGTGAACAGAGGGACATAGCAACAGCTTGGGGGCTGACCTGGGCACCCACCAGCAGTCACCCTGAGTTCAGCCCGGCTGCCTCCCTCCGCACCCACAATTACCCAGAATCCTCCTCGGCTCTGGGAAAGGGCAGGAGCCGGAACCAGCCACGGGGGGCATTCCGCTGCAGGACTTGTGGGGTGAACTCCACCTGCGGGGCGACACACAGACTCTCAGCTGAACCTGACCTTGCCAGGCCCAAGGCCCCAGCCAGGCCTGGAAGAGCTCTGACTGCTCACCCAAGGAGGGGAGGCCTAGCCTGCCAGGGGCCACCTCCTCTCCACTCCCATACCCCATCAACACAACTGCAGCCACACTCCCTCCCCCAGCCCCAAATTATTAACTCCTGCCGGGACACTGAGGGCCTCCGGCAGACACTTATTTACAGTTGGGGAACCCGAGGCTTGGAGAGTTGGAGTGACTTGTCCAAGGTCACACAGCCGCTAGAGACCACCTATCTGAATTGAGGGCATTTCCAGCTCTTTCTGGGGACACACATTGCGTCTGTTCGAAAGCTTAAAGATAGTCCCAAAGGGCCCTGAACCCCACGCCCTGTCTTCTAAAATAACTTTATAAAGATGTAATTTGCATCCCATACAATTCACGTATTGCAAGTGTGTAATTCAGTGGTTTCTGGTCTACTCACAGAGCTGTGCAACTGTCACCACTAATTTCAGAACATTTTCTGCCTACTCCCCAAACGCCTGTGCTCATTGGCTGTCACTCCCCATCTCCCACCCCCACCGCCAGCTCCTGGCCACCATGGATCTACTTTCTGTCTTTACACAGTCACCTACTCCAGACATCTTATCTAAATGAAACCATATAATCTTCTTCCCTTTAGCATGTTGCCAAGATTCATCCTCCTTGTAGCAGGTGCCACGGCCTCATTCCCTTTTATGGCTGAGTAATATTCCATTGTAAGGACAGGTCACAATGTGTTTATCCATTCAACTGTGGGGAACACTTGGGTTGTTTCCACCCCTGGCTATCATGAACAACGCTGCTGTGAACACTGCATGGACGAGCTTTTGTGTGGACATGTGTTTTCGTTGCTCTTTGGTGAGTGCCCAGGAGTGGAGTTGCCAGGGCTTGTGGGGATGGCATTTAACCGTTTGAGGAACAGCCACACTGTTTTCCAAAGTGGCTACTCCATTTACACCCGTGCCTCCTGCCCCACCAGCTGTGCATAACCAAGCCTCCCTACAACTTGCTCTGATCCTGCCTCCTTTTAAAAACTGTCAGCCCTGACTATACATCCATTTCCACTGAGAGGCAGGGGCAGTCACACCCATTTTACAGATGTGCAAACTGAGGTTCCAAGAGAAAGACCTTGAGTCCGGTGCTTCCAGGGATAGGGGTTAAGGGCTAGGGTTTTGGAATCAGAGAAATCTGAACTCAGATTCTGCCTCTGCCCTTTCTTAGTCTTACAACCTTGGAAAGCCACTCAACTTCTCTGAATGAACCTCGGTTTCCCCATCTATAAAATGCAGACAACAGTCCCAGCCTCACAAGGTGGCCATGAGGGGTACGTGAGCGAGATTATGCTGGAGAAGCACTTAGCACGTGGTCATACTGAGTACTCTCAGCCCAGAATGAAAATCTGGGCCCACCCTGTGACCTTGAGCAGGTTCCTGCCCCTTGGAGAGCCTCTGTCTTCTCACCTGTACAATGGGGCGATGGGACTCCATCGCCCAGGCCTGGCCAAGGAGCCAGCTGAGACAGCTTTCACATCTACCCTTCCAGATCCCAGGATGCACGCCCATCTCCCCTCTCCTTCCCTCTTGGAGGCAGTGGGGAGCCATGGAGGGTGTCAGGGGAGGGCGTGCTTACCATACCCAAGAAGTCATTCTTGCCCACCATGTCCCAGTCCCAGAGCTCCACCCGCAGTGGGGCTGGGGCCCCCGGCATCTCCCGCAGCTCCAGCACCTCATCCCAGTGTGGGAAGCGGGTCTTCTTGATGGTCTGGGGGAGGGGGAGGGAGGGAGAGCTGAGGAGGGCCCGCCTCCATGCCCACCCCTCCCCCGATCCACGCCACCACTCACTGACGTCTCCAAGCTCTGGCTGCCCCAGAACACGCGTGCAAATGGGTCAGATGTGCCGGTGATATCTCGGGGGGCCAGGTCCCTGTGGACAGATGAGGAAAGGAGCGAGGGACACAGGGCACTTGATGACCAAGACCCAAGTTGGACCTTGGAAAAGGGGTTCAGGATAGACCGTTCAAAGGCCTCTGGCCTCCACTGTAGGGACCCAGCCAGGAGCACCATTAACCCTGCCCATCAAAGCTCAGTGTCTTCCTGTTGACCAGCCGTACCCTAGGAGGAGGCCCTAGTACGCCCCTATCTTCCACATCAAGAAACTGAGGCTCCAGAAGGTCAAGTCCTAAATCACAGTGGGCAGTGAGAAGGTAGCCTCAGTTTCCCTGGAGCCCCGGGGTAGGAGACCGGAAGCCAGGGTTCAAAGCCTCGCTCCACCACTTGTTGGCTGAGTGACACTGTGGAAAAGTCCCTTCACCACCCTGAGCCTCAGTTTCCGCATCTGGAAAATGGAAATAATAACAGATCAACCTCACAGGGCCAAGGCTTAAATGACATGATGTATATAAAAGGCTTAGCATAGCAGCTGGCGGGATATGAGTGCTTGCTCATTCATTCATTCATTCATTCAACAAATGCTCATATCCACACCCTGCCTAGGACCCAAGAAAAGGCTTGAGGCAAGGATCCCCTATCTCTGGTTGCCACGACAACCCAAAAGTCTCACCTCAGACAGCTTCCCCAATCCCTCCTTCCTGAGGTCCCCCAAATCCAGTGACAGCCCCCCACCAGGGGCTGCTTGCTTCTTCCTGCTGCTCCTCTCCCACCCCTGCTTGGCATCCAAAGCCTTCTTTGGTTTCCTAGGAGCCAGCCCAGTTGCTAAGCGACAGCAATCAGTCCCTCTCCTGCTTGCAAGGCTCCCGCACAGCCTTGTGGCTGGGGAGGAGGCCACTGGGAAAGCAGATGAGGAGCCCCCTGTCCCATGCTCAGTCCTTTTGCCTGACCTCTGCCACCCTGGTACTCCATCCAGACTCCAGGGAGCCCCACGTGGAGGCAGAGATATGGAGATGGTGGGAGAGGCACAGAGAGGGCAAGAAAAGGCTTTAAGGTCACACAGCAAAGCAGAAATAGAGATCTTCCCCAACCTGAGTGAGGACTGGTCTGAAAGTGAGGGTTGGGGGAGTAAGGTGTGAAAACAAGGCAGAAAGACAAGATAGGAGATGAGGCAGGGAAAGGAGGGGAGTATTTAAGGAAGCAGAATGATGGGGGAGTTGAGGAGGAGAGGAGGAGATTACAGAGTGATAAACAGGCAGGAGGGAAGATGGATATCCCACGAGCTGGTGCCCTGGAGGGTCATCTGTGGGTTTTGCTGGTCCAGCATCCATCTTCCTTCTCCTGTTTCTTTGGGACAGGACCTGCCCTTCTCTCACATCCCAGCTCACATAACTTAGGTAGGCTGATCCCTCTCTCCACTCCAGGAGTGGGTGTGGGGCTCAGGCATGACCCATCAGAGACCATGTAATTGGTTCAGAGATAGGTATGTGCCCCAGATTGAGCCAATAAGAATCATTCCCAGGACATTAGTTGGAAATAATGAAGGAAATTTGTTTTTCAGTTGGATCTGCCAAACTGGTAGGATGCCATCCTGGGACTGCTGGGATCATCTTTCCCACACCTGGAGAGAGATTGAAACTAACACAAAAGAGAGCCATGAAATCTATGTCTTTAGATTCCTGATGTCACTGTATGAGCACCTGGATCCAGCCATACCTTTAGCTGCATGTCATTCATATAAGCCAATCTGTTTAAGCTGGTATGAATTGGGTATTTATCACTTGCAATTTGATTAATACATCTCTACACTTTGTCTGGCCATCCTGAGTGTCTGGCCTTTGGGTGCTGGTCACTGGGGACCCAGTAAGGATTTTGCTTGTGCTTGTGAACTTGAACGGTTTGACTGCAAGGGATCCTGGTTGTGAGCCGAGAAGTGCCCCAGGAGTGAGGTGGTCTCAAAATCCAACACAGCTGGGAGAATCCAGCAAACTCTTGCTCATTCTCAGACCAACCCCACACCATCCCCCATCATGACCATACCTGGCCTGGAGCACGTGACAACGAAGACAACGGCCCCGCGCATCCTCCAGCATCTGTACATCCAAGCAGATCTCACCCTGAACCTCTGCATCTGGGTCCACACGGCTCAGGTTGATCCAGCTATCAATTCCTGGAGGGCACAGGTGCTCACATTTATTAAATACCCACCAGACACTGGCATTGTGTTAACTTAAAAATTCGATTAACATTAAATATGTATTAAATCGTGGACTTCTCATGTTAGCCTTCTGACATAAGTGGTGTAATTACCCACACTTGCAGACAAGGAAAATGAGGCACAGCGAAGGAAGAACTTTGCCCATGACTCCACAGCTAGGAAGTGGCAGAGCTGGGATTTGAAAGTAAGTAGGCAGTATAGTCCAATTCCCTTCACCATGTACTATCACACTCTTCACCCTGGTATACAAAACCCTCCATTATTTAATCCCAACATATTCTCCCCTCACATAGATGTTGGGCGTGCCTACCTCTGAGCCTCCATCCAGGTAGCTCATCCTGCCCGGATCAGTCAAGTCAATTTCTTTTCTTTTTTTTTAAGATTTTATTTATTTATATATATGACAAAGAGAGAGAGATCACAAGTAGGCGGAGAGGCAGGCAGAGAGAGAGGAGGAAGCAGGCTCCCTGCTGAGCAGAGAGCCCTATGCGGGATTCAATTCCAGGACCCTGAGATCATGACCTGAGCCAAAGGCAGAGGCTTTAACTCACTGAGCCACCCAGGCACCCAGTCAAGTCAATTTCAACCTCCCTCTCTCTCTCTCTGAATTCTCTCAATTCTCTCAACACTTTGAAGATATCATCCACTGACTTCTAGCTTCCATTGTAGCTGTTGGGAAGTCATTTCAGCCTGATAACTGATCTTGTGTCAGTGGTCTATCTTTTCTCTTTAGTTTTAAGGAATATGTGTTGGATGTTCTGCAATTTCACTGCATGGGCAGGTAAGGATTTTTTTTTTTATCCTGCTTACTGTGGGTTGTGCTGTTTCTATGTATGGAATCATTTCCTTCCTTGAGTTCTGGACAATGCCAGGTTTTTTTAATTAATTTTTTTTAACCCCTTCCTCTTGCTGATTTTTCCTATTCTTTCCTCCTAGGACACCAATTAAATGGATGTTAGACCTTCTCGGTAATTTTTTATGTCTCTGTACTTCCCTTTTATATTTTCCTTCTTGTTTCTCTGGGCTAAAATCTAAGTAATTTTTTCAGATCTCTTTTCCAGCTCACTAATTCTCTCTTCATCTCTGAATGATCTGCTGTTAAACTCAGCCACTCAGTTTTCAATTTCAGTGACTACATTTTATCTCTAAAAGTTCAATTTGGTTATCTTTTTCAAATCTGGTTTTTAATGTATTGCTTTTTTTAAAAGATTTTATTTATTTATTTGACAGAGAGAGACACCAAGAGAGAGGGAACACAAGCAAGGGGAGTGGGAGAGGGAGAAGCAGGCTTCCCGCTGAGCAGGGAGCCCGATGCAGGGCTTGATCCCAGGACCCTGGGATCATGACCTGAGCCCAAGGGAGACACTTAATGACTGAGCCACCCAGGTGCCCCTAATGTGTTGCTTTAATTTATTATGATTATCACTGGCCCTTTCTGGTGATTACATTTCTATTTATTTAAGTATTTTATTCCATTTAAAATTCTGTATATCATAAGTATAAATTCTAAAATCTTCATGGATTCAAATCCAGTGGTTATTGTGTCTGCTGACACTTGCTCATGGTGGTCTACTTCCTTGTGAGTGTGATGAAGTATAGTCCTACCTCACCTCTCTCCGTCTTCACTGCTACCCCCCAATCCACAATGCCATCAGCTTCCTCTCACTCAACTATGGCAACAGACTCCTAATTGATCTCCCACACACACCCCTGTCCCACTGTGATCCAGTATCTACAAAGCAGCACAGAGATCTTCTGAAAATGTATCTAATTTCTCCTGTCACTCCATCCTCTGGTAATACAGCTCCACTCTCTTTGCTGTATTAAACAAGGACCATCAATGGCTCCCCAGTGCCTCCAGAAGAAAGCCCAAACTCCAGCGTGACACCTACAGCCTTCTCCAATCGAGACCCACCCAGTGCTCCATCTGGCCTAGCCTACACCTGACCCAAAAAGAGAATCTACGGAGACGTGCCTTAGTGTCTCTGCCAAAGCACCTTTAAGAACCAACCCATTCTCCTTCATCCAGGAAACCTTCCTGACTACACCAGCACTCACTGTCCTCTTATCCTCATCCACCATCATACCAGTGATATTCTACATGCCTCCACCCCCACATTTCTGTCCTGCTTAAAAAATAAAAAGCACCAACATGCAGACACATGGACAGTTTCCCTTTTTTTTCTTCCTCCTTGCTCTGTGTGAACGTGTTTTGTGTTTCTGTCTGGTCCATAAGCTCCTTGAAGTTTGGCCTCATACTTCATTCATCTAATTCCACTGCCTTGGGTGGATATTTGGGGCACAATGGGTACAGGTCAGCAGACAGGTTGAAAACATGGATTTTGGATGCAGGCACAACCTGGACTCAACTCCCAACTCTGCAACTTCTAGGAGGAGCAAGTGCCCTCACCTCTCCAAACCTCATTTTCCATCAGCCATAAATTCAAGATCATTCTAGAGCATAGTTCACATGGTGCTATGAAATATAAAGTGCTTAGCATCATGCCTGGCACATAATAAGTCCTAATTAAATATGAGTGATGATTATAATGATTAGCATGTACATTTTCAACTAATCCCCAATGATGAAAAAATACATTATTCGATAACTGATGTCGAGACAACTAGTAGTCATCTAGACAAAAAGTAATAAAGTTCAATCCCTCTCCATACCTTGAATCTGGATAAATTCCAAACAGATCAAAGACTTGGATGTAAAAAAGGAAAACAAATGGTTGTAAGAAGGAATCATGTAAAAAAAAATTTATCTTAGAGTTGGGAAGGCCTTTTTAGGTATCACCAAAAATCAAGAGCCATAAAAACTAGAGAAAAAGAAATAGATTTTATACATAGAAAAAAGTGATAAGCAAAAACATAAGTGACAAAGGGAGAAAAACTATTTGCAGTTAATATGACAGAGTTAAATTTGCCTAATATGTAAAGAGTTCCTACAAATCAATAAGACAAGACAAACAACCCAGTGGGGGGCAATGCAACAAATAAACAAGCAAATAAATAATAAATAAAAAGGAAATAAAGTGACTCTTAAATATGTAAAGAGACTTTCAATCTCATTCATAGAGAAATACAAAATGACCTATACAAAGAGACAATTTTTTACCTATCAGATACAAGATCAAAGAGTTCGGTAATTGCTGGCAAAGGTACAGGGCAGGCAAATTGTTACCTCCTCCAAAAAGGGTAACTTAGCAATAACTCTCAAATATGCTAATATGGATACTCTATGACCAATCTACTTCTAAGAATTTATCAAACTCATTGATATAACTTGCACATGTGTGAAATCACATTTGTACAAGGCTATTCATGGCTGTATTGTTTGAACTAGGGAGAGATAGAAAGCCACCCAAGTGCCCGTTGGTAGGGAACTGGCCAAGTAAATGATGATATATCCACACAATGAAGTGTCACGAAGTTAAAGATCAAAGAATGTGGAAGCTCTTGGGGCATCAGTATGGAAAGATCTCCAATGTACATGGTGAAGTGAAAGGCAAGGTACAGAACAGTGAGTATAACAGGCTGTTGTCCTATGAGCAGAGAACCAAACACATACAGTGCCGTGTTAAGAGCACAGACTGGAGGTAGACAATTCGGGTTCAAATCCTGGCCACCCCACTTAATTAACTTCGTGATCTCGGGCAAGCTGTCTAACCAGTCCCCTGTACCTTGGGATGTTCATCTATGGAGCAGGCAGAATAAGAGTACCTACCTCACAGACTTATTATGATAATTAAACGAGTTGATTCATGGAAAGCACTTGGAATTAATAAAGCTATTTAAAATATTTCTATGGGTGCCTGGGTGGCTCAGTCGGTTAAGCGGCTGCCTTTGGCTCAGGTCATGATCCCAGGGTCCTGGGATCGAGTCCCATGTCGGGCTACCTGCTCAGCCAGGAGTCTGCTTCTCTCTCTCCTTCTGCTGCTCCCCCTGCTTCTGTTCTCTCTCTCTCAAATAAATAAGTAAAATCTTTAAAAAAATGAATAAAATAAAATAAAATATCTCTAGGACATACAGGAAACTGACAACCTTACAACAAAAATGGAATAGCTGGGTTAAGAGGGACAGTTTCCCCCACTAATTATACCTTTTGAATAGAGAACTATGTAAAATAATTAACTACTCAATAAATAAACTAAATTTAAGAAAAAATTTTTAAATCAATAACCGATCATGGCTCAGTCAGTTAAGGATCTGACTCTTGGTTTCAGCTCATGTCATGATCTCTGGGTCATGAGATTGAGCCCAGTGTCAGGCTTTATGCCTAGCATAGAGCCCCCTTAAAATTCTCTCTCTCCCTCTCCCTGTGCCCCTCTCACCCTGCTTGGGCGTGTGCATTCTCTCTCTTACTCTCTCTCTCTTCCAAAAAAAAAGAAAGAAAGAAAGAAAGAAAGAAAGAAAGAAAGAAAGAAAGAAAGAAAGAAAGAAAGAAAGAAAAATTGACAACTGAAATATTTTCCCCTAAAGACTGCTTCCCTTGCCACTCGCTCCATGCTTGCAGAAGCCCAACCCGGGCATGGCCACCCCTATTCCCTCTGCCCAGCTGAAGGCTGCTGCCCCTCGCCCACCTCGGGGGTCGGCTGCAATCGCTTCCCTGCTCAGCGAGATCTTGCCAATGATGTCATCGTGCCTGTGGAAAGGCGGGCAGGTGAGGGTCCAAGTCATTAAGCAGCGGGAGCAGGCATCAAGTGTCGGCTGGATGAATACTTTGCTTCGGGGCATCCCGCCTTCCCCCAGGTGTGCAAGCATGGGTCCCCAGTACACACACCCCACTGTGTCCTCGTCCAGCACATAGAAGGCCAGATGGTGGAAATCCAGGGGCAGGTGAATGGTATACTCTTCCCCCCAGAAGGGGCTCAGGCTCCTCCAGACAGTTGCTGTCCTGCAAAAGAGAGTACAGGGGGCTGGGGACCCTTGGGCTATGCAGGTGGGAGACACCTGGGGACCCAAACACACACATGCACACAAGCCACACACTTATATCCATGATGTGCATAGATAGACACACACATACACACACAGAGGGGCCAGTCCATTAAGCATCTGACTCTTGATCTCAATTCAGGTCTTGATCTCAGGGTCATGAGTTCAAACCCCATGTTGGGCTCCATGCTGGGTGTGGAGCCTACTTACAAAAACAAAAACAAAACACAAATACACACACAGAAACGCCAACACTCACATACCCCGAGGTCTACACACACACACACACACACACACACACACACACACACACACACTCCCACAAGGATGCACATGAAAAAAGAGACACTCACAGATACACCAAGAAAGCCAGAGACACATTCCCATACACACAGATACACATAGACATCCTCAGAAATTTCTAGAAATGCACATCTATGTGTTTCTACATATGGACATATATAGATACACACAGAGAAAACAGACACATTCACATAGACACAAAGACCAAAAAAAAAATGCCCCACACATAGAGACACACAGAGGTCCACAGACACACTCACACACATATGGTGACAGATGGCAGCTACACACGCATAGAATTCCCTACACAGTAACTGACGACATGCAGATTCCATTCATTCACTCATTCACTCCATGAACACCCTGACTATGTGCCAAGTCTTGTGGGCTATGAAGAATCGGAAGAAGAGATGCCCAGATCCCTGCCCCCACAAGAGCCCCCTTCAGTGGGCAGGTGCTCTCTCCTGAGCTCTTACAACACAAGACACAGTGAGAGAAGTCCTGTGATTGGGGTGAGCTCAGTGGCACCTGGCATGGTCTGGGGGTATGGATAGTAGGAGTCAGAAAAGGCTTCCTGCAGGAACCAGTCAGGCAAAGGGGGAAGAGAAGATAAGGACAAGATGGTTGGTGCAACATGTGCAAAGGCCCTGAGGCAGGAGTGAGCTTGTTGGGTCTGAGAAACAGGAAGGTGCTGGATGGGAAATGGGAAGTGTGAGGGGCCAAGAGACCATGAAGTCAGCAGGAGCCAGAGCACTCAGGAAACGAGAGGGAACCACAGGTGGGTTAGGGACCCCAGCAAACCTAGAAACAGACACAGACACAGAGCATCCTCACTCCAACAGCCCTGCCGATGCACTTCCCTTTACCCAGCAGGGAACGAAGAACCCACTTTGCCCAGTGAAGACACACCCAGTCTATGGCTGCAGAATTGGTTTGAACCCCTGCCACTCCTTTCTTCCCTTGCCCCACACTCTTCCCCAACAAGACTGTGAACATATACACATGCAGGCACACAGAGATGCACACTTTGCCCTCTACCCCAGCCCAGGGCACCACCATCAGATAAACCAGGTCTTCCCAAACACCCTCTTCCCCCTGTCCCGGCCTTTTCCTAGCTGGAAGTCCCCCTCCAGAGCCCAGAGATGCACAGACAGCAGCAGCCTGGGATCACACAGAAAATCTCTCTGTGGCTTTGGGGGTGGTTCACAGCATGTGGGAGGGGGCGGCATAGAGGACAATGGCGGGGGTCAGCTGGGGTGCGACCCTCCCCCATGCGAGCTCCCCACCCCCACTCCCGGCCCCTCTGGACTGTAACGAGCACCAGAAGCATCCCGAATTCTGCTGTCTCCATAGGAACCCAGGCTTCAGCCACCCGCCCACCTGCCCACCCACACCCCTCAGGCCTGGGGGGCGGGAGCCAACCACAGCCCAGCCCCGTATCCCTCCCCCCCCCCAAACTCATTCACGCAGCAAACACCCTCACGTCCTCACTGGTGCTCACGAAGGCGTCTGTGTAGCCAAACAAGCAGACACTGGTGCTCACACGTGTATGCAGGGCAGCCCATGGGTGTGCATGCATGCATGCGTGCGCAAACACACACACACACACACGCTGGTACACAATGTGAGCCTGTGAGCCGCACACCCCTGGGACATGCACATGTGGTCAAAGGCAGTCACATCAGCCCTCCAACACCCCACACACACTCACAAGCAGGCCCAGCCGGGCACGCATGCACGCACACACACACACACACACACACACACACACACACACACACACACACACACAC
>LNAC01000338.1:1027847-1053761 GCA_002007465.1 Ailurus styani
AAAAAAAAAAAAAAAAAAAAAAGCCCTTTCTGGAATCGGCAGAGTGTGCTCCCCTCCCAGCTGCCCGGCCCTCTCCCTCCCGGGATGGATGCCCCTGGCCTCGGGCAGGCAACGGAATGTTGTGCGGTTGGTTGCCCCGGCAACCAGGGCCTGCTGGGTGGCTGCCTTCTCGGAGTGCGGAGCACGCTGCCACACTGCCCTCCACCCAAACCCCCGGGGCCTCCGAGCTAGTGCAAGACTCCCGCCTTGTGGAAGGAAAGCCCGGGGCAATCGCAGGGACAACGGCCGTGCACTGGGAGGAATATTTCCGACTGGCCTTGCAAGAGAAAATGCCCGAGTGAGTGCTTTGGAAAGGCGGGGAAGGGTGGGAGGGAGGCAGGAGCAGGTGGAAGACCCATGCCTTCCCCTTGCCTGGGGCGCCTGGCTTCCGGGGGCAGTTCCCGGTGGCGTATCCCTGTCCCCGCTTCACAGAGGAAGCAACTGAGGCTCAGAGGAAAGTGGCCCCTGGGGTAGTTAGGGCAGAGCTGAGTTAACAGCCCCAGGCCTCTCTGTTCCTGATCCCCACCCCTGGCCGACATCCAGCTGAGATTAAATCATCTGGACTGAAGGGGGAAGGAATTTTGTGAACTCTTGCTCCCCTCTCCCGGCAAATTCTGCATTTTCAGGGAGAAGTGGAGGAAGCTTGTCGGGTGCCTGCTTTGTGTTCCTCAGGGACTGAGAGTCCCGAGTTCAGGGTCAGAGTCTGGACCGGTGCTGGGAATGCCCTGCTGAACAGAACGTTCAAGCATCCCTTCTGCTCTCTACACTGACACCGTGTAGGGCCGTGTGCAATCCCCGCCCCCAACACACACCCCCAGCAAGACTCCAGATCCCAGCCTCCTTCTGGAGCCCTCGCAGGGAGGTCTGGGGGAGGTCTCACAGGCTTCCGGCCACAGCGTGGCCACAGCAAGGAGATGATCTCCCCTGCACCCCATTCAGTCTTCCACCAACACCCTCCTCCCAGGTCACCTGGAGTTCACGTTTCTCTCCTTTCTCACCCTGCCCCCGTCACTGCATTAACTCTGCTCTCAAAGTGCAGTGTGACCACCCTCCCCTCCTCTCCCCTATAACCACCTGACCAGACCCACACTGTCCCTGTGCTATCCCAGAATCCCTCCAACATCTGCGGCTGCCCTGCCTCTCCTATGGTCCTCGGCCCCCACAGCAGCCTCAAGAGCCTTCTACAATCCAAGGGCCTTCTCTTGGGGCCTTGGCGTTGGCTGTTCCCTGCAGGTATCTCCGCGCTCACTTCCTCTTGCCCTACGGGTCTCTGCCCAGGTGACCTCAGGGTCTCCTCGGAGACACTTTTTCACCTCCCCATTGAAAGATTTCCTTTTGCCTGCTTGATTTTTCATCTGAGCACCTACCATGTCCTGGCATTTATTATTTATTAGCTGTATTTCTTGTGCCCCCACCCCAGCAGAACGCCGGCTTCTGGGAGGTGGGGATTTTTGTCTGCCTCGCTCACACCTGCACCCTCCCCCCAGTGCCGAGAAAGGTGCCTGGCACAGAGTAGTTGCTCAGTACAATTTGTTGAGTGAATGAACAATTCAACAGCTAGTGTATGGCTAATGGGGGCATTTCAAGCACTAGACGGGAGTTGGGGGGCCCTGACTCTTGCCTCCTTCATCCCCTCCTCCCCCTTGGAGCCCCTCCAGGAAGATCCCAGAGCACAGTGTGGACCACCTCCCAGCAGTGCTGCGCTTCCTGGAGAAGAGGCAAGAGCTGCTGGATGCGGACCGGGGCCTGCAGGCCCAGAAGGAGGTGAGCCTCCCTGCAGTCCCTGAGACTTTTTTGAATCCCAGGGAAAAAAAAAAAAAGGTGGTGAGCAGGGGTTGGGAAATAATGGAGCCAACTTATTAGCCACAGGGTCTGAGACGGGTCCTTTCACCACTCTGAGCTTCGGTTTCCTATCAGTGACCCAATGAGATCAGTTGGCTGATCACAAACATAAATGTGCACGACACGGCACGGGGATCTAGAAGCCTCACCCCAGTCCCCCTCCGTGGGACTCACGGTCTACAGGAGACAGACAAGTGTCCAGGTGAGGGACCCCTGGCTGTAGGAAGCCAGAGGAAGGCTGTGGGAAGCCAGAGGAAGACCCTATCTCCACCAAGGGGTGGTCAGGGAGGGCTTCCTGAAGGAAGTAAGGTCTGGGAATGGCGAAGGGCAAGTCGGCTTATCCAGCAGGGGGGCTTGGGGGAGGAGGGAGAAGGCGGCCGGCCGAGGCAAAGGCGCATACAAAGACTGGAAGACAAGGACAAAACAGAGGAGGACGGGTGTCTGGAAGACAGTGTCAGAGGAAAGGGGTGAGATGAGACCAGAAGGAAGGGCCAGGACTGCGGCCTGCGCCTGGTAAGAGCCATAGGTGGATTGAGCAGGGGTGTAGGGACAAGATGAGGGACTACAGATGACAGAAGTATGAACCCGAAGGTGCTGGAAAACTTGAGCCCCCAAACACACACAGAAACCCACTCCTCACCTCTCCCCAGGTGTTCCAGACCACGACGGCAGCCCAGACACAGCGCTGGGAGGAGTTGGAACAGAAGGAGCGGGAGCTGAAGGGGTCTTTTGTCAGCTTTGACAAGTTCCTGCAGGTAGGTGGAGACGGCTGGGGGTGGGGAGGCAGGTCATCTGGTCACAAAGTCCCCATCTTGTCGGGGCCAGACTTGCATGTGAATTTTAAAGGTGGGCCTATTGGGGGCGCCTGGGTGGCTCCGTGGGTGAAGCGTCTGCCTTCGGCTCAGGTCATGATCCCGGGGTCCTGGGATCCAGCCCCGCCACCATCCCCATGTCCAGCGCCACGGCCGGGTCTCCGCTCAGCAGGGAGACTGCTTTTCTCTCTGTCTCTCTCCCCCTGGCCCTCTACCCCACTCGTGCTCTCTCCCTCTTACTCGCTTACTCTCTCTCAAATTAGCGAATAAAATATTTTTTAAGTGGCTTACTAAAACGAGAGGGGGGAGTCGGAAAGACGCACGCACTGCCTGAGGCATTTGAGTTTTTAAAAAACCATAGGGGGGGAGTGAGGGACCAACATCAGAGATACTGGCTGAACCTGCCCACGGGCCATCTGTGCGCTACCGCCCGCGCGGCGTGCCAGCGTTGGGGCGGGTGAGCCCCGCCGGCTCCCCAGTCCTGAGGGCAGTCCTCTTTTCCGTCCGCCTCCCCAGGACACCGAGGCCCGGCGCAGCCGCGGCCTGCGGAGGGCGGCAGAGGAGCGGCTGCAGGCGAGTCGCCGGGAGGCGGAGGCACAGCGGCTTGGGGCCCAGCTGCAGGAGCTGCAGCGGGAGCGCGCGCGGCTGCAGCGCCGGCTGCAGCGCCTGGAGCCCTGCGCGCGCCTGCTGGGCCAAGTGCTGGAGCAGCTGCCCGAGGTGAGCGCCCTGCAGGTTTGGGGGCTCGGTGCCACCGCGCAGCGTCGGGTAACCTCTGGGGTGGCTTTCGGGTGTGCACTACTGGAGCGCTGACTGTATGCCAGGAATCACCACTTATTGAGCACTGACTGTATGCCCGGGACAAGGTTTGTTCTTGAATTCTCCCCAACGCCCGGTGAAGTGAGTCCCGCTCTTGTCTAACCCCTCACAATGGGCTCAAAACCGAGGCTCACGATGGTAACTTCCACTCAGGGACACACAGGCGAAGTGGGGGGCGGGCGGTGTATCCAGGCACTCAATAAATACCAGTTGAATGGAACAATCACAGGGCGTGAGACCGGGCTAGGCTTTATGCGGGAATGGGGAGGGGTGGGACGAGCCCTCGTTTTGGGGGTAGGCGCTGTGCGATGCCTTCCTTTGGCACGTGGGCGAACCCAGGAGGCGCCCGAGGCCACGTGGCGCAGGACCCCATCTTGACCCCACCCCAGTTCCAGGAGGTCCGCGAGCTGGTGGCGCGCTTCGGTGGCCTGGCCGATATGCAGGCGGCGCTGAGGCTCACCGAGCGCCAGCGGCAGGAGGAGCTGGAGAAGGCGCGCGCGCGGCTGCAACGGCTGCGGGACGCCGGGCAGGACGAGCTGCTGGGGCAGGGCCAGCGGCGAGCGCGGCTGCTGGAGCGCCTGGAGGCTGCGAGGGAGCGCACGCTGCACTGGGTACGGCGGCCGGGAGGAGGTGGGCACCCGGGACCCCGGCCTCATCGCCCGAGACGAGTGCCAGGGTTCCTAAGAACAGAAGGAGCGATGCCTACCCTGGAGGGCCGAGGCGCTAAGGGGTGGGTGCAGGCATCAGAAAGGGCTTTAGGGCACAGGAGGTGGGGGGGGTGTCCCAGCAGATCCTGACCCCCCAGTTCCTGCGTTCCTATCCCGGAGGCGCCCATGCGCTGCGCCTGACTGGAGCGAAGCCGAGGAGCCCCGGCCCTCCTCAGCAGGCTCCGACCTTGATCTGGAAGGCGCCGGGGTGTTCCTCAGGAATCCAGGTGGATTCAGATCCAGAACACGGCGGCCGAGAAGACGCTTCTCCTGGGCCGCGCCAGAATGGCCGTGCTGAACCTCTTCCAGCTGGTGTGCCAGCACAAGGCGCAGCCCCCCACCCTGGCCATCGAGGACACTGAGGGGCAGCTGGAGCAGGTGCACTCCCTCCTCCTGTCCCCTCCAACCCCCAAGCCCTCAGGCACTTCACGGTGCGGGACATCTCACCTGCCCAGGGCTAAGCATGAGCCTCTGTGAGCCGAGCTGCCGGCTCCCAGATGTGGGCTCGATGGCCACCTGGGAACCCTGCCGAGGAGGCCTGCGGGGTCTTGGCTCCGAGGGGCATCTGCTCCATGGCCACAAGGAGGTGGTGCTCCTCTCCGGGTCTCAGTGCTCTTACCTGCGCCCAGGGGCTGGGGCTGTGTACTGACGACATGCGCGTTCAAGACGAGTCTGTCCTTTGTCCCAGAGTCAAACAGCACAAACAAGGGACATCGATGAGAAACCAGGTGGAGACTCACCTTTAATTAACCCCTGACCCTCTTTTTTTTTTTTTTAAGATTTTTATTTATTCATGTGACAGAGATCACAAGTAGGCAGAAAGGCAGGCAGAGAGAGAGGAGGAAGCAAGCTCCCCGCTGAGCGGAGACCCCGATGCGGGGCTCAATCCCAGGACCCCGAGATCATGACCTGAGCCGAAGGCAGAGGCTTTAACCCACTGAGCCACCCAGGCGCCCCAACTCCTGACCCTCTCGCTCCCTGCATGGACAGGCCTCAGCTTCCCTAAGGACAGAGGGTGGGCTGGGTCCTTGTCTTTCTTTCTGCACAAGCGCATCACATGTCACCGTGGACCAGGTCATTCAGGTTTGCAAGGCTGTAGAACGTGTGACATGGTTTACAACACAAGTGGGGTGGGGTGGGGCTTTGACTTCAGATGCCTCTGTTGCTTCTAATGGGGACCCAAAGCCCGGTCCCTTTCAGTGGAAGAAACATGAAAGGCACGCCTGCCCCCGCTGCTCCTCTCCTGCGCCCCATACCCCGGATCCCAACCAGACATGGAGAACTCGGGCCCCGGGAGCCTACCTTTGTGCCACATGCCAAGTGGGATGGATCTGTGGACACCACTGTTCTCCCAAGTGTGGCCCGGCACCCTGAGCTACACGACTCCAGGAGGGACAGAGGCTCAGTATGACGGAGCGGGCAAAAGCCTGTCCCTTTTCAACTGACCCTGATCCTACAAAGGAGAAAGGCTCATTGTGGGGCAAGTGGGCCTTTAAGCCCTACAGGGCTCCCTGGGTCTGGGCCTGGGCCTCACACCCCCTGCAGGCAACAGCAGAGGGCCAGAACTCGAGTCAACTGGGTTTCTCGTGCATTGTATTTTTCCATTACTCCTCCACTTATGACAAGGGGTAACTTAATTCTATTTTTGTTAGAAATATGTTTCCTTCTCAAATGTGACAGATGTGAAGGGAGAGCCCAAGGGTAAGCTGGCCTCCGGTTCTGGCTCTTGGCAGTGGACCCGTGGGCATTAAGTTCATATCGATAAATAAGTGAATTAAAAGGAAATATGGGAGTGTTAACCCATGGACATGAGAGCGGGTCAAACACCAGTGAATGTGACTGATCTGACTGAAAGGGGGAAAAGTGAATTAATGGAAGCGAAAATGCTCATTTAATTATAACGCAGGTGATAAGCAGCTAGGAAACCGAGGGTGTCTGCTCACAGACCAGTGGGGAGGCTTGGGCTGAGGTCCAAAGGACCCAGAACATTCTAGGGCAGGTTGGCTGGCCCCTGCGAACCATCATCATTGCTTTTAATAGGGGTCTCCACCCCCAACCCGTGCTCTGCAGCACCCTGGGTTGGGGGTGTGGTGGAAATGGACACTCAGGGGCTGGGACGTGACTGGCTGTGTTGGGGACACACAGGTGAAGCTGTTCATCCTGGACCTCTCCGCCATGCTGGCCAGTGTGCGTCAGGCCGAGCTCACACCCGCCCCTCAGCCCTGACCCAGGTGAGTGGGGGGGCGGGGTCCCCCGACCCCGAAAAGAGGTGCACGTTTCCTGTACGGTGCGTGCTGCGAGGTCCTCGCCTGAGAGATGGGAGGGCTGTGTTTGCTCAGACTGCTGTGGGGAGTACAGGAAGGGCATCCAGCAAGTACTAAATAAATGTGGGCCCCGTGGGGGCACCAATCCCTCACCTACCACATGGCCTGGGACCAGGTTCTCCCTCCCAGGGCAATCAGGGAATCAAACAAGCTGATGTGTGTCAGAGCTTTGGAATGAAGCCTGATGCAAATTGATGCAAATTCTGGTAAATTCTAGATGAGCGTTTGGTAAGTAAAGTAAAATAGGACCAGCAAGGGGCCCACACAGCAAGCACCTGCAAGTGGGATGCCCGTCACAAGGCCTCCTCTGCTGTGGATCTGTGGCCTGAGAATCCAACTGCTGGAGGCTGCCCGGGACCTTCCCGGGACCCCACACTGGGGCTGGGGAGCACAGGGCCTGGAGGGTGGAGGCCAGGACAGGTTCTGACCTCTGCGGGTGTGGTGGGGTGTGGTGGGGCCAGGTGAAGCCCTTCACAGGCAGAGGAGAAGCCGCTGAGCCCTCTGCCCCACACCCCAACACCCCGCCTCCCTCCCCGAGCCTCCACTCTTGACTCCGCGGGCACACTAGCTGGGGCTTTCACAGCGGGGTCCGCCCCTGCCGGCTCCTTGGGTAGACTGCACCCCCGCTCCACTCGAGGTGCTTAATAAAGGTTTATTACATTAAAAATACATCACTGGGCCTTAGGCACTCAGGGCCCACCCGGGCCACCACCTCTGAACTCAGGAACCACCCGGAACACACAGAAGCAGCAGCAGCTGAGTGGCCAAGTGGGGTGTTGGCTGCCCCGACCTGGCCGGCAAACCCCCGCGCGCCCTCGAAGACCCTGCGTGAACGGCTCCACCTCGGGCATGGGCAGCCGCGGCCCTGCGGGACCGGGCAGCACCCCTCCTCTGCAGGAGCTCCGCCAGCGGCCGGCCCAGGGCCAGGCACGCAGTGGCAGTCGGGGACATCTGCTGACATCCGTGCTGCAGCACGCGAGGAGCCACGGGGCTGCGTCACCGGCCTCACATCCTCTTCCTCATCTTGCCCTTCTTGGGGTGGGCGCCCCGGCCGAAGGCGCCCCGCTGCAGCTCCTGGGCTCGGCGCCGGTTGCGGGCGGACAGCTGCTTCAGGCCCCCGCGCTGCAGGAAGCGCAACTTCTGTGCTCGGCGCCGCTGCTTCAGAATCTGCTGCTTCGTCTTGAGCTCTGAGCGCACACGGCCTGCGGGGGCTCCCGGGCTTCGGGGCTGGGACGCACCTGCCAGGACGGGCATTCAGGGAGCTCAGTCTTCCGGCCCATTCCCAGGGCCTCCTCGTCCTCCCGGACGCCTCCAGACTGCCCCACCCCCACCCCACTCCCGTTCTGGGTTCACTGCTATGGCCCCAGGATCTGGCTCATCGTAGGTGGTCAATAAAGCTTCCGTAGTCTGCTGCCGTGGTGAACAGCACGGACCCTTGAGCCCACACTGCCGGGGTTTAAACCCCAGCCGTGACCTCTCGGACCTTGAGCAAGTCACTTAAGTTCTCTGAGCTTCTGTTCCCCACTGTGAATTATGGGACTCATGGGTCCCAGTGAGGAGTCGGTGAGGAAGAGGTGTGTACCGTGCTCAGAATGAGAGCCAGCCCAGAGTCAGAGCTTCCTAAGTGTACTATCATGATTACAGACCACCTGATGGAGATTTACTGAGCATGTGCCCTATGCCGGGCACTGGGGACCCAGCACTGACCAAGAAAGACTCCAATCCCTACCTCCACACACCGCGTGCTCTTGGCCGTTAGCTTAACTTCCTTGGGCAGGAGAGAGGGCAGAGAAGGCCAGAGAGGGGAAGGGATGTGCCCAAGATCACGGAGCGAAGCAGCAGCAGACGTCAGTGGCCCACCCCAGCCTGCTCGCCCCAGTCTCCGGGAGGGCACTGGCCCCCCTGCCTCCCCACTAAACCCTAGGCCCCCCTCCTCTACATGTTCCCTCTCCCTGCCTGGCTCTTCTCCTCCCGCAAGAGTGACCTTTTCAGGGCTCCCACACAAATGATCATTAAGGCGGTCCCAGATGTCTCCACGGGGGCCAGGGTGACAGGGACCCATCAGCTCCAAGGAGGACAAAGCACAGGACAAAGGACAAAACGGCTGTTCCTTCCTGAAGCCCACAGGCCAGCCTCACCCCCTGGCCCACGAGACCCAGAGCAGCGGCTAACACCGCGAGCTGAGCCGTGAGGGGTGAGAGGCCCGGGGAGCAGGGGCACGTCCACAGAGGCATACAGACATGGAGACGAGACACCACGCGGGAAAGAGAGACACAGAGACACAGGGAAGGAGAGACCAAAGACTGAGAGATGCGTGTGCAGAGAGGAAGGGAAATGATGAGGGAGACAGACGAAGACAGACAGGAAGACCAAGAGACGGGAAGAAAGGAGACAAAGAATGAAATGATGAGGGGGACAGACGGAAACAGGAGGTCTGAGAGGTGGGAAGAAAGGAGACAAAGACGGAAGGAGGAGAAAGGCAGAGAGAGGAACAGGGACAGGGACGCGGAGTCAGAGGGAAAGAGAGGAACGGGGAACCAGACAGAGAGCGCCTGGAGAGTGACAGAGAGGAAGCTCCCGAGAAGAGCAGAGACAGAGACAGAGAGAGAAAGGCAAGAGACCCAGCCAGAGCGGAGGGACGCTGAGGGGAGCAGACAGAGCAGACAGAGCCCGTTCAAATCCCACTGCAGTCTGGCAGAAGGGCTCGGCCCGACCAAAGCGGGGATGATCCAATGGACCACTTGCCAAGCCGCTTTGAGGACCGTCCTACCTTGGCCTCTGCCCCGCTTCCCACCTCTTCGCTCTGGGCCTCGCTGCTGGGACGTTCCTTCGTCTTCTGAGTCCCGATCATCGATTTTCTGTTTCTGTTTCCACTTCTGGTAGCTGGGGAGCCGCGTTAAGGAGGCTGCGTGCGGACCACGATGCCCTCGACAGCCCTGGGCGGGGAGCAGGTCCTGCACCCGCTCCAGCAGACAGGTGCCGCCTCAAGGGGGTGGGGCAACAGGGCTGCTCAGCCCCGCCCCCACACCCTGAGTGCGTGGTCCCCTCCCCTCGACCCACGCCCGCCTCCGGGGGCTGCTCGCCCCGCCCCCCGCCCCGGCCCCTCCGGATACAGGTCCCGTTTGTAGGAGCTGCTGATGTAGCGGCCACTCTCGGTCTTGATCTTTTTCTTGTCCTCCTGTCGCGACTGCCCCACAAACCGCTTCTTCTTCCGGTCCCTGCGGGAGATGGGGTTGGGAGAGCTGATGTGGAAGGAGATGGCCTGGGGCAGCCCACTTTCCGTGGGCGCCTGTTTCTTCCCTACCCTCACAAGGGAGCAGCTGGCCCACGTCCGGCATACAGCAAGTGCTCAATCAAGGCCCATTCCTTGCCCCTCCTCACCTCTTCCCTGCAGCTCAGGTCTCAAAAGATGGTGTGGGGGTCACTGGGAATTGGGGCGCCTGGATCAGGGTTAGGGGCCCAATGGGGGTCCCAATCCTACTCTGCCACTTCCTGACTCTGTGACCCTGGGTTGACTCACACCATTTCTCTGGAACCAGAGTCCAAATGGGAGAGATGGGTCATGAGCTCTGTCAGGAAGGACAGACGGATCAAGATCCCTGTCGTGTACGATCAAATCAAGGGGACAGGATGTGGTGGTGGAGGGGGTGGGGTCGCTGTCCTTGCTGTGTGCGATCACGTGGGACAACACAGGAGGGTTCACCATCCATGCTGCACACAATCAAATGGGGGGAGTGACATTTCCTGCTCTAGGGGAACAAACGGGAGTCAGGACAGACAGGGCCCACGTGCCTGCTGTGTGGGACCACGGGGGGGGGTGTGTTCGCTTGCTCACTCACCACTTGAGCTGCTGCCGGCCTCTGGTCAGGTTCTGGGCTTCGTCCCCCATCAGGTCTAGGACAGCGCCAGCCACCTGCTGCTCGAATGCGCCCCCGTCCCCACCGATGCTCAGGCTGCAGACGAAGGGTGGGGACATGCCACAGGGTCAGCGGGGGGACCATCAGGCCCCACCTGCCCCACCCCAGGGCCAGCTGGCCACTCACCCCCGCTCACTGTCGAAGTCCTTGGGCCGGTAGGGGATGTAGAACTCCTGGTCCCGATGCCGGGCCTCCTTCCTCTGCCTCTTGGCTCCCCGGTCAGGTCCCAGCTGCAGCCGCTTCCGGCCCATGACCTCCGTGAAGACATCCTGGCAGACGGAGGCCCGGCGTCACACCCGCAGCCCCCGGGGAAGCCTCTGGCCTCGCCACCCGCCAGTCCAGCTAGAGTCAAGGGCCAGCGGCTTCCAGGATTTTAAAAGTTTGGTACTTCCAGGCGCCTGGGTGGCTCCGTCATTAAGCATCTGCCTTCAACTCGGGTTGTGATCCCTGGGTGCTAGGATCCAGCCCCGCATCAGGCTCCCTGCTCAGCGGGCCTGCTTCTCCCTCTCCCACTCCCCCTGCTTATGTTCCCTCTCTCGCTGTGTCTCTCTCTCTCTGTCAAGTAAATGAATAAAATCTTTAAAAGAAAATAAATAAATAAATAAAAATAAAAGTTTGGAACTTCCATCTGTGCCCTCTGTTTCCTCGTCTGCACTGTAGGATGACCTCGGGACCAGCAGAGCCGGCTGGGTATGGGAGGAGGAAGCTGGGGCCAACTGGGGCAGGACCACTTTCCAGCTCCAGGCTGGTCCCTCAGGCTGTGTGACCTAGGCAAGGCCTTGCCCTTCTCTGGGCCGGGCCTCGCTCTACACTAGGGACTAGTCTAGAGTTTTCACCTGTACTTTTTGGCTACTGAGCCCTCGGTGCAGATCAAATATGAGAGGAACACCCTGGTAGACCTCAGAGGCTGGGCCTAGGGGTAGAGCAGGGCGGGGGGGAGGGGAGTCACCAGGGTGGGGCCAGTACCTCCACACTCTCTCCCGCTGCTGCCTCCTCCTCCTCGGGCTTCTCTTCCTGGGGTGCCGGACAGCCTGGGGCTGGGCCAGCCGTGTCCTCCTGCCGCCCCTGCCGTCCCCGCTGGAAGCTGGTGATGGCCTTGCAGTCCTTTTGCCGCTTGGCGCGCATCATCTGGCTGCTCGAGTCCCGGCTGGAGGCGTTGATCTCAAAGATGGTCTGCGGAGGGAACACACGAGTCCTTCCCCCACTGGCCTCCTCCTTCCCAGCCCTGCCTTCACCAGCCTGGTGGGCCCCCTGTGATATTCTGCCCCCGGTCCTTTCAACTCTGTGAGGTGGGTGCTCCAGTTATCTGCATTTCCCCATTAGAAAGGAGGCCCAGAGAGGGCAAGTCACCAGCTCAAGGTCACACAGCTGGGACAAGTGAGAGTGGCATTTCCATCCTGGTTTACCTGGCTCTGAAACTAGTGCTCTTAACCACGACCCTCTCCAACAACTATTTCCTGACACTGGCTGCCTGGCAGGCTTGCCCACTCCCAGGGAGGTCTTTTCCGGGCTTCTGTGTATGCCTGGCAAAGACCCCCGGTGGGGTGCCCAGTGGGAGTCAAGAGGGCATAAAAGGTGACTGAAAGCCAGCTCCAGGCCCCTGACAGGCCCAGCACATGTCACTCCCCCTCTGGAAGGGGCAGGAAATGATTACCACACAGGGTACCCGCTGCAGACCAGCAGGGACGGTTCCAGAACAAGGGGCATCTCCAGAGATGCTGAGGAGGCAGAGCCGTAAGCTCAGAGGGAAGAGCCCCACTGGGGTCCTGCTTGGGGTCAGGAGCTCAGCCAGAGTCCTGGCTCCACTGCAGCCACCGGGACCCCCGGCCACCGTGGGCTCCCCCACCCCTTCACTCACCGCCCGCGAGCGGTAGTTCTTGATGCTGTCCACCAGCTTCAGCCGCTGCAGCTCCTTCTCCTCGAAGCGTGAGCCTGGTGGGGGTGGGGAGGAGGCGTGAGGCCAGGGAGGCTCCGCGGGGCCCACCCGCGGCCCACTGTCCCCACACCCCGCAGGGACTCACTGAAGAGGGGGTGCAGGCCCAGCCCCACAAGGTCCAGCTCCTTGGCCCTCTTGATGGACTCGGGCGAGGGCGCCGGCCGGGAGCGCACGTACTGCTGCTGGGCGTTGTCGGCCACCCGGCCCAGGCCCCGCAGCTCCAGTGACGCTGCCAGGGTGCTGTGGAGGCCGCCCTCCTCATCGTCCACCACGCTCTGCGGCACCCGGCCCAGCACGCCGTCCGCGCCGAGCGCACCTGCCAGCCGCACATGGAGCCCGTCGGAGGGAGCCCGTCGGAGGGAGCCCGTCCAAGGCCTTGCAGCCCGGCCCCTGCCTGCAGCCTTCCCTCCGTGCTCTGGCCCCGAATCACGAAATCGTCCCCAGGGAAGGAACCGCAGCTCCGACCAGCCACATGACAGAGCTCGACTAGGCGCCCACAGTGACAGCCCGAGGCCGCTGCCCGTTTTTGGCAAGATCGTTTTCATGGAACTCAGCCCCTTCTATCCGGTTCTTGCTGTCTTCGGCTAACTTTGCACCGGAAGGGCAGGACTGAGGAGCTGCCGTGGGTCATACGACCCGCAGAGCTTGAGCCATTCACTCGCCTGCTCTCTCTGCCGACTCTCCCACGAGACCACCGGATGCCCACGACAATCCCACGTTCCAGAAGAGGAAACTGAGGCTCAGCAGAGGTTTAGTCCTGCCCAGCAGTGCGCCGCAGGGTGGAGTCAGGACTCAGCCCCCGCGCCGGCTCGAGAGCCGGGCTGCCCACCTCCGCGGCAGCCGGTCGCTCCAGGGCCACGCTGCCCACCCTGGCCAGCTCTGGGGCAAGTGCAGGACGGCCTCCCCAGAACAGATCACTAGCCCGTGCCCTGCTTCCGCTGGGACACTGTTGTGGGGGCTCCTTCCCTCTCTGCCCCTCACACTCCACGGCTTGGTCTCGACCCCGGAGGTCTGCCAAGGGCTCCAGAATCTGCATTTGGACAACAGGCCTGGCGGCTGAGCTGCAGGCACTCCCGACGCTCTGAGCACACGGGGGGTGCTCAGTGAACGCGCGGGGCTGCCCCGCGTGCGGGCTCCATTTACACCCGGCCTCCTGAATCCGGGCTGCCACCTCCCTGCTGAGTAACAAGCAACGTGGGGTGAGTGGCTTGGCTTCCCCCGTAAAGCAAGCCTCCTATGTTCTCAGATGGACTCGGGAGACAATCCAGCCCCGCCTCCTCCCAGAACCAGGACAGCTTCTCCCCGGCCTGCACCGTGAGCTCCGCAGCAGAACCCCAGGGACCACCTGCCCCAGTGCCCCGGCCACTCACCTGAGGACCCCTCGTGGGGGTGGGCAGGGGTGAGGGCGCGGCCGAGGAACAGGTGCAGGTCCAGCAGATAGGGGACCTCGTCTGGGGCCACCAAGGAGTAGGCTGTGCCGCTTCGGCCGGCCCGGGCCACGCGGCCTGTGGGAAAAAAAGGTCAAGGTAAAGCAAAGACAAAGGGCCCTTACAGCCTAGCATGAGTCCCGCTGGCCTGGGCGTGGGCCGGGCCTAGGCCACGCCTCACTGAGCCGCTGTCCTTGACTGTGTGAAGGGGCACCAACGGTCACCAGGGCTCCTTGCACAAGCGTGTGAGCCCACACAGTGCTCTGGGAAGTCGGCAGAAAGATGAGGCCACCTGTGCTCCTTATCAACATCAAAAGTCTTCAGCATCCCCATTTTGGGAGATTTTCCCCAAGGAAATAACCAAGGATCCAAAGATGCACACTCAAGGGTGTCTATGGCAGCTCTGCCCGAAACAAGTCCAAGCTGGAAACCACTTCAGACTTGACAGAGGCCTGGCTAAATGGCTTAGGTGATGACCACACGGTGGGAATTACACAGGCGAGGAAACAGGCCAGCAAACTGTGGCCAGTGACCAAAGCTGGCCCCCCACCTGTTTGTGTCAATAAAGTTTTACAGACACACAGCCAGGCTCCTTCATTTACACACTTTCTAAGGCTGCTTTCGAGCTACAGTGGCAGAGATCAGGGAGATTAAATGCCCTCAAAGCCTAAAGCATTTCCTATCTGGCCCTTTACAAACAGATCTGCCAACCCGTCACAGAGTGATGTTTAATGGTGAATGGAGACCATGCACGACATATGCTGACGCAAGAAAAAGGTGACAGGAAAGAATGTCCAGGGTGATTCTAATTCTGTGTTAAGTGAATCCAAGTGTAATGTTACTTCTGGCTTGTGTCTGCATCTTGCAAAAACAAAGCGTCACCACATTTGCAAGATTTGTTTGGGGCGGTCTGACTCACACTGGGTCACAGAGCACATGAGAAACTCCCTTTGGGGGGGTTCTGTGGACCCCTCAAGGAAACTGCCAGCCAGCTCTCCCCAGAGCCATGAACACAGCAAGGAGCAACCAACAGGGAGCCAAGGCCCCCAGCCCCACGGCCCGGGACCCGGATGCAGGCCTCCCACAGGCCCAGACTGAAGGTGGAAGCAATTCTCCTGGGGCCCAGACAGGGCAGCCAGAATTTACTTATTCAACGATGTGCAATCATCTGGAACCTGCCCGCCAGATTCTTCTCTCACGGATGCACATTTAATGTATTTGTATTTACAAATAAACACACACAGCTATGAGTTAAAAGAAAGCAAAGAGAATAGGATGGTGGTTACCTGGGGCTGGGGAAGGGAGGACAGGGAATTAGTGTTAAGGAGAACAGAGTTTCGGTTTGGAAAGATGAGAAGGTTCTGGAGGTGGTAATGATTGCACAACCATACGAGTGTACTTAATGTCTCTGAACTTACACCCAAAAATGATTAAAATGGTAATTGTGTGTTATGTATACTTTACCACCATTTTTCAAAAGGCAGCAGTGACAAGAGACACACTAAAATGACACCTATGCCACCAGGGAGGCAAGGAGGGTGAAGAGGGGGTTCCAACCCCAGCCGTCCCACTTTGTTACCTGTATGACCCCTGGCCAGTTATGAACCTCCCGGCCTCAGTTGCTTTATCTGTAAAATGGGGCTGATGCTGCTGGCACACCCATGACGTAGGATGGTTGTGAAGACAGAGCCAGGAAAGTGCTCACACCCAGGCCTGACAGGCGCACTGGGCGGGCACCGGTGGCTATCACAGCACCAGTGACAGGCATGTGGCTTACTGCCATCTTGTGTGCTTTGCTTCGTTTTCCAGTTTTCCTACTATGTGGGTGCCTTAGTTTTATCCCTGAAAAATTACAGAGTACTTGGCCTGGGAGGGCCGAGAGGAAGGTGGGCCCCACATGCAGACTCAACAAAGGCAGGAGCTCCTTGCTGTCTGCCCTGGGTGAACAGGAGGCAGAGGGGGCCGTGTGTTAGTTCAACCTTGCAAAGGTTTAAAGGAGAGGAACTAAAAAGACAGAGTTTCCAGGAGAGGACTGTGAGAAGGAGGGGGGCTTCCCGATGGCAAGCCCCTGGCCCCAGACAGGACAGGGGGAGAGAGCCCAGAAAAGGGCCTCCAGAGCTACTCAGAGCTGTGGGAATGCCTGGCCCACATCCCCTGAGATGCCAACTTAGGGGGCCCTTCCCCAGGCCTCCAGTCTCTGCCTGGAGCACAGGGCCCTGCACGCTCAGCTCCCACCCTGGGCCAGGACCAGCCCTGGGCTCCTCACCCACGCGGTGCAGGAAGAGCTTGCCCTTGGCAGGGAAGCTGTAGTTGATGACATTGTCCAGCAGTGGGATGTCCAGGCCGCGGGCTGCCAGGTCCGTCACGATGAGGGTGGAGCACTTGCCATGGGTGAACTTGGCCAGGTTGATCTTGCGGGCTGTCGGGTCCAGGGCGCTGTAGATGTGGGCGCAGCTCACCCCCTGCGTCGTCAGCAGCTGCTCAGAGTGAAGACAAGAGGGAGGGAACAGGGTGAGAGGGCTTGCAGGAGGCAGGCAAGGGACCCAGGCCACGGTGGGGGTGCCACGATCGGGTGGGAAGACGGCAGGTTCCGGGGGACGGGGGGCACCTCCGGTCTGAATCCCAGCTCTGCGGGGCAGCTGCGGCGTACTGGCTTCATCAGTACTGATGGGGTCTCTATCACCCCCCGCCTCTCTGCAGGGCCAGAGGAGTCTCCGAGGAGAGGACACGGGCAGAGGTCTCCCGGAGGGAAGTGCCAGCCCAGGACACCAACCTCATCCCGCCTCTGCCACTAATAAGCCGTGTGACCCTGAGCAAGTTACCTAACCTCTCTGTGCCTTCACTTTCCTCATCTATAGACTGGGGGAGACCGACGGTTCCTTCTTTGTGGCTTTGTGACGGGGATTAAATGAGTTAATACACACACAGGGCCGAGCACAGGCCCTGGGACGTAAGAAGTACCGTGACAGTCTCAACTGCTCTTTAAAAATTACTGTTTTGGTTTTATTCATCAGTGATCCCCACAGCTGCACAAAGGAAGCGTCGTTAAATGCACGACAACCACGTGAAACCCAGGGAACCGTGTCCTCAGATAACAGACCCCAGGTGTGGCCGCTCGGGGGCAGGTGGCAACGACTGGCAAGGAGCCCAGGGAGCCTCTGGGGCACCCGGACTGTACTGTGCCGAGGGTCCCAAGTACACATGCACGCAAAACTCCGCCACGCTGCTCCCGGAAGCTCAGCACACGCTACCCAGCTTCCAGCTTGCAGCGCATGCCTCCACTTTAAAATGTGAGATACATGGGACACTGGAAATCTACAGAAAATGGCAGGACTGGGGGTGGGGAAGATACTTCACAGTAACCTGGATGTAGGGGAATATCAGAGGAATCAAGACCGAGCATGAGGGCACCTGGGTGGCTCAGTGAGTTAAAGCCTCTGCCTTCAGCTCAGGTCATGATCTCAGGGTCCTGGGATCGGGTCCCGCATCAGGCTCTCTGCTCGGCAGGGAGCCTGCTTCCTCCTCTCTCTCTACCTGCCTCTGCCTACTTGTGATCTCTCTCTGTCAAATAAATAAATAAAATATTTAAAAAAAAAAAGACTGCGTATGAGCTGATAATGGAGTACTTGGGGGTTCGTGATGCTATTTGCTGACATTAGTATGTGTCTGGAATTTCTTTTTTTAAGATTTTATTATTTATCCGAGAGAGAGAGAATGCACGTGAGAGAGAGCCACAGAGAGAGCATGAGCAGGCGGAAGGTCAGAGGAAGTGGGAGAAGCAGGCTCCCTGCTGAGCGGGGAGCCCACCGTGGGGCTCGGTCCCAGGACCCTGGGATCATGACCTGAGCTGAAGGCAGATGCGTAGCTGACTGAGCCACCCAGGTGCACCTGGAATTCTTTAGAATAAAAAGTTAAAGAGTAAAAGAGGACCAGCCCTGGCCAGGCGTGTGTCCAGCTCTGCTGCTGCCCTCTGGTGGCCTTGCACAGAACTGCAGCTCCGAGCTTGCCATGGAGGAGGTGGCGGTCCCCGGGAGGGTGGCCCAGTGGTGGCTTCCCAGACCAGGCCCCTTCAGGGGCCCCCCCCTTACCTCGCTGAGGTACTCGGCATGGTGCTTCGTGGCCACAAACACCACCGTCTGGTCCTGGGGCCGCACCACGGTGCGCAGCAGGTGGAGTAGCACGGCAGCCTTGGTGTCCTCGCGCACAAGGAAGAAGGAGGTCTGTGGGGAGAGGGGCCGCGGTGGGCTCACAGGGCCTTGGCTGCAGGCTCGGGAAGGGGCCCGGGTGGGGCCTCACCTTGAGCTGCTCGTTGAGTTTGGCGTCCACATCGAGCCGGATGAGCACAGGCTCCGTGAGGCCTGCGGGTGGCACAGGGAAGGTGCGGGTGGGGGTGGGTAGTGACCAGAGGACGAGCCCCCAGGCCCCCAAGCAGTGGTGGCCCCCAGCCGCTCCCCGGCTCACTCACCCGCCCGGGCGAACTCCACCAGCAGTTTGGGCAGCGTGGCAGAGAACAGGACGGTCTGGTGGCCCCCGGGGAGGCGGCCGATGATTTCCTGCAGCTGCTCGGCAAAGCCCATCTCAAAGAGCCTGGGGCACAGAAGGCGGGGGTCGGGAGAGGGGCTCCCATTCCAGCGAGTTCCAAAGCCGTCGCCCTTGCCCCCCGCCCACTCTCTGCCATGTGGACCGGCACGTGCCCCCCGTGATTCTTTTTTTTTTAATAGGAAATGTATTTTTTTTAAAAAAAGATTTTATTTATTTATTTGACACAGAGAGAGAGATTACAAGTAGGCAGAGAGGCAGGCAGAGAGGCAGGGAGAGGAGGAAGCAGGCTCCCTGCTGAGCAGAGAGCCTGATGCGGGCCTCGATCCCAGGACGCTGAGATCATGACCTGAGCCAAAAGCAGAGGCTTTAACCCACTGAGCCACCCAGGCGCCCGCCCCCCGTGATTCTTTACCTCACTTTCTAGCTCGCTTTTTCCCTGCGTGACCACCTCCCCCCCAGCAGTGAGGATCTAAAAACCTTAAGTCTGTTCTCAGTTACGCGGCCCCGAGTCAAGCAGAGGCCACGAGAGCGGCCCTCCCCCTGCGCCAGGCGTGGTTTGAAAGCTTTCCCAGCACTGACTCTCCCAGCACCTGCCACTGTGGGCCAGTGGATCCCCTGTCTGGGGATGAGCCCACCAAGGGCCACGGACCCTCACATCTGCCCAAGATCACAGAGCTGCGTTACTCTCCCACGCCTGTCTGGCTCCCGTCCGCTCCCAGCTTTGTGCTGTGGGTGCAGGCAGCTGTCAGCCCCGGGGCTGCCTCGGCTCTGTGGCCGACGTTGGGGGGCAACACTGCTTTGAGCACGGCCACGCAGGTCTCTCCCGGCTAAGTCCTTCTCCTGGCGCAGGTGCACCGTGGGGGAGGGGGCTGTGGTCTTACCTGTCTGCCTCATCGAACACCACATACTCCACGCTCTGCAGCTTCAGGTTCATCTCCACCGCCACGTGCACCAAGCGCCCAGGGGTAGCAATGATTCTGGAAGGGGGTGTGGAGGCCAGGTCACCCGGGGCCCCCTGCAGCTGGCCGTCGGGAAAGAGACCCCAGACCGCTGTCCTCAACCCAAACTCACATGTCGGGATTTTCGTGCAGGGCGGCAAACTGGTCTTCCATCCTGGGCGGGGAGAGGAGGTGTCAGCTTGACACACGGGCCGCTTTAAATCCCTCTCCCCCTCCACAACCGGGGGGCCAGGGGAGGCCCACACCCACCCCCCCAACCCCAGGCTCCGACATAGCAGCCGAGGCTACCGGGCAAAGGTGCTGCCCTGACAAGACATGAGTCCAAACACGGAGAAGGACTGATAACCACGAAGAGCTCCCTGAAGAGATGGCTCCGGCCCGGAAGTGCCCGCACCCCCTCTCTGGACGCTGCAGACCTGCCTCTGCGTCCGGTGCCACCTACCAACTAGCTCCGGAGCCGCCAGTCTCCCCAGGATTCAGGGTGGCCTGGGTCCCTGTCCTTGTTCCTACACCCCCGGGCATGCGGCCCTGACTCTGGCCCTCCCCTGAAGCACCCTGGGACACCCGAAGGAGCCAGAAGTTTGAGTCTAGCCTCGCCCAGGGAGGCAGTTCGGACAATCAGGAGCTCCAGATGCAACTAGTTACAACGCAGGCAAAGGAACACTAAAAAGCCAAACATTCTTCTCAGAATCCAAAGTGACTGGTCACAGTGACATTCCGAGAGAAGAACAAGGAAAGGCCCCCCCTGTGAGGGAGAAGCCTTGAGACGGGGCAGAAGACGGGGTTCCAGGGCTCCGGGCCCATCACGGCCTCCGTCTGCTCATCTGGAGAACAGGTATGATGCCTGCCGCCCCAAAACACGGGGCCGGCACATCAGGAAATCCTACATTTTTCAAATCTGAGCGACTACAAACTCCCTGATTTCCGTGCAACAGCTCACTACTAGGCGTACGTGTGAAAGTAGGTCCAACCGAGCGGCCTGAGAGCGGACCCCGGGCACCGCCGGCTCCCCGGGGAGCACCGCACCCCTGTCGGGAGTTGTGTGGGAAATTCCTGGGCTATTTTACTGCACGTTTCCCCTTCTTTCTGGGGTGCACAGAGGTGCTGCCACTGCTCCTAAGCTGCCCAGGCTCAGTGGATCGGGCACCCTGGAGACTCGGGCTACGCTTGCAGGTGGGGCCCGCGGCATGGGGCAAGGGGGCTCTTACTTGTCCCCGCCCAGGATCAGGGCGGTCCTGAGGCCTGTGAACTTGCCGAGCTGTGGGGGGGGAGAGAAAGAGAGAGAGATGACTCCGCCCGCGCAGGCCTCCCCAACCGGCGTCCACTCAGCCCAGCGGCCCCGGCCCCAGCCCCAGCACACCTCCTTGGTGAACTTCATGGTCTGCAGGGCCAGCTCGCGGGTGGGCGAGAGGACCAGGGCGCGGGCCCCCGTCTGGGCGCTGCGGGTCTTGAGCCGCTCGAACATGGGGATGAGGAAACAGGCCGTCTTGCCACTGCCGGTCCGGGCCATGGCGACCACGTCCTTGCCGTCCAGGATCGCCGGGATGGTCTGGAGGGCGGCGGGCAGAGGAGGGGCAGGGTCAGCTCCGGCCCCCTGCACCGCACGACCCAGAGCACTGAGTCCCCCGGGGGTGGGCGAACTCGGGTCTGTTGCCCAGCCCTGAGTCCATTCCTGCCAAGGCTTCTTTGTACGCTTCCAGGACGAGCAGCGCACTACTGCCAACTCTTTCCACGGCTGGAATATACCCTTCTTTAGGTAAAGCCAGACTCTACCTCCCTGTCTTATCCTCCTCCTCGGGACCCCAAAGAATCACTGTCTACCTCTTGGCTAAACGTCTGAGGACAATGCTCATGACCCAGGGGTGACAATGGGGTGTCTGCGAGCCGGCTGGACACGGGCTCAGCAGCGGGTGGCCTCGTGGAGACACAAAGGGCAAAGACGCCAACTTTCTCCGCCTGGGAAACGGACTGGCTGTGTGGGGCTTCAGCCAGAGTCAGAGGGAGATAGAAGTGACAGCCAGAGAGGGGGCGGGGGTCGAGGGGCTGGACAGGAGGGCCAAGTTGGTCATCCCTTCCTCCCAAACCCCATCAGCCTTCCCTGTCTCGTACCTTCCTCTGGATGGGTGTTGGCACCTTGTAGCCCTTCTTCATGATGCCCTTGAACACCGGGTAGCTCAAGCCTGGGAGAGAGACGGGGATGGTAAGGGGGAGAGTGGCCCCTGCAGCAACCACAGAAAGCCAACCGGGACAGATGACCGTGTCATCAACATCAATAGCAAGAAGAAAGGCGACAGAACAAAACTTAGGAGACAAACCTACCCCCTGGGGGATACACCTCAGGCGGATTCTGACTTGAACCACACTCAGCAGCGTGAGCCCACTGGGGGTCTCGGCCCTGCTGAGGATCTGTGCATGTGGCAGGCGTGGTAAGGTCAAGGTCACATGGGAAGTATTTAGGGATACCAAGAGGGGATGTCTGTAAGTCTCGTCAGAATTCTCCAGGAAACTGGGGACAAGCGGGCAGTTGTGCAGGAAACAGGACAGTTGACATCGGCGATGGGTACAGGGAGACTCACTGTTTTCTATTTTTTTAATACGTTTGAAATTTTGTATAGCTCAAAGAAAAGGGTAGGAAGTGGCCAGGGCCCGCGAAGGGCGCGGGTGTGGGTGCTGACCAATGAGGCGCGTGGCCCCGCGTGGGGGAGGAGGTGGCCTTTGGAGTTGGCCCGTGACTCAGCCTTGTGGAAACAGGAGGACAATGGGAGGCCCAGGGACAGGAAGCACCGTGGCTGTAGCCCCTTTTTGGTCAACCCTTCATCTTCATGATCCAGAAAGGCAAAAAGTAGCCATGTGTGGATGTTTCTATTTGCTTTTTCTCTAATCATGGATAAAAGTTTAGCAGTTTTAATATATTAATTTGCCGTCCAAATTCCTTTTGTGAGTCGACTCTTCATTTTCTTCACCCAATTTTCTATCGGGGTATCTTCTTCTTATTGAGTCGTAAAAGCTCTTTGTATATCAGAGATGTTAATCCTGCATCCATCCCCAAGGTTGCAAATATGACCCGGGTACAGCATTTACTTTAACTTAGTTTACAGTGTTTTTTGGCAAACATACATCTAACCCCAAAAAATCATATAGGACAATGTTCAGATCATACTTAGAAAGTGCTTCTTTATAAAATTTTAAAAATATTCGCCTTGATATTTAAATCTTAGTGCCATTTGTAAAGAACAAGAAAGAGGGTTCAGCGTTATTTCCTGCTAGCCGGGTGTCCCGATCCCACACACTACTCCACCTTCCTCCCCTTCCTGTCCTGCAGTAAATCCCCGAACGTCCTCACCCGTTCTGGGGCCAGCGCTGCTCTGAGTCTGCTTTATCTGCTCTCTCACTGGGCCTGTCCTCAGTCTACCCAACACCTACCACAGCGCTGGGCCCCGAGCAGACATCAGTACCAGAGACCAGAGCACAGAGGCCAGGATGAGCCCCTGCTGCGACTCCCCCAAAGTCCCCAGACGCCTGGCTCACTCACCCATGGACTGGAAGCCTCCGGACTTCTTCTTCTTCTTGTTCTGGGCACGGACCATCTCCCGCGTGTCCGGCTCCACGTCTGAGGTGCATTCCGAGGTGGGGAAGGTGGGCAGGGGTCTGCCAGGTCCCAGCTGGGAGGGAGGATCGGAGAGGCAGTGTCATGCCGGGCACAATCAGACCACTGGGGGCAGGGAGAGGGACTGTCTTGCTGTGGACACTCCTCCATTCAAGCTGATGAGGCCTCTGTCGGATCACGTAACCTCTTGGCTAAAGTGCTCCCCTGGGACTAGGCCAGGGCACGGCAGGGGGCAGAGAGTGGGCCGTGCAGACTGACTGCCTAGGTTTCAATCCCAACTCTGTCACTCTGTCACTTACCTGTTGTGAGACCTCAGGGGAGAGACGTAATCTCCCCGAGTCTGTTTCCACATCCGGGAAACGGGGGTGACAGACAAGGGCATGTGTCTCACAGGGCGTGTGAAGACTACATGGACGAGTGGAAAGTCTAGAAGAGCATGCAGCACATAAATGATGGTATTACCATCATCCTCATCTGGATCTGTTGTCCAAAGCCCTCAAAATTAAAAACTCTAGAGGGCCAAGCAAAGCACGTACCGTGTGTGTGCTACTAGACTCTTCCAAGCTGCCCCGTCCCCTTCTCCCGAGCCCCCTTCTGCTCCATCACCCCTCCCCGCTCTGCTCTCTCTCGTGCTGGCCTCCCTCCTGCCTAGCCGGAACTTACTTGTCCTCACACAGTCACATCCAACCCCGACCCCTCCTCTGGGGAGCCTTCTCAGGCCACAGAGCTGTTCCCCCTACCTCTCAGAAATAACATTGATGGAGCACTGATTCATAATAATGGTTAAAACTTCCGCGGCACTCACTCTAAGCCAGGTGATGCTCTGAGCATTCGTATAAATTAGCCCACTTTTAATCCTCACGGCAACTCTGTTAAGTAGGTACCATTAGTTTGTCCATTTTACGGAGAAGGAAACTGAGGCACAGAGCAACAAAGTGACCTAACAACACTCACACAACCAGCAGGGATTTGAACCCTGGCTTCAATGTCTATGTTCTTTCCTCTGAGACCCTCAGTGGGGCCCTACAACTGTCTGGGCCAGACTTGCAGCGTGTCTAGTATGGTCTGTGGGCTAAGAATGGATTTCATACATTTAAAAGATTGTGAAAACATCAAACAAGACAATGACCTTATATGGCCCACAAAGCCTAAAACGTTTACCACCTGGTCCTTAACGGGAAAAGTGTGCCAACCTCTGTTCTAGACACGTGAAAACAAAGTGCCTGGAACCCACTGGTGCCCTAGCAATATTTACTGAATAAGTAGAACAAGTGAACACTGTAATTTAATCCTTTCACGAGTCTTTGAAGCACATATAATCCTCTGTCTTGTACGCCTGTGGAAACTTCTGCCTTCTACAGATGTGGCACAGAGAGGTTAAGCAACCTCTCCAAAGTCCCTCAGCCAGCACAGGGTTGGGCCACATTTGAACACAAGGTTGCACAAGGGCAAAGTTCTTCGTCTGAACCATATCCGTGGGCTCTTTGGCACCAATCACCTTGCCCTTCTGTGCCTGAGCAATTTCTCCACGTTTATAGAGCAGCTACTGTATGTCAAGCACGGACTCCATTGGGGTGGGGAAGCATGGTAAGATCCAGTCTGGTCCCTGACCTGGAGGAATGCACATCCCTCTCTTCATCTAAACACCCACTCCTTCCTCTACCTACCCAAACCCCACTCTGTGCCAGGCACCGGCTGGGCACAGGGCTGTGGGAAATAATGGGCTTTTAGCTCTTCTGCGCCCTTGGCCCTCACACCCAACCCTCCGCCTTTTGCATATAGTTGGCACTCAGCAGTGGAAACAGCACGGGCCCTGGAACCAGAGGTTTGAATCCTGGCTCTTCCACTCACAAGCCGTGAAGTCTTGGTCTAGTTCCTTAACCTCTCTAGGCCTCAAGGTCCTCCTCTGGGAAACGGGATTGGCAGCACTTAGCTCCCGGAGCCGGTATGAGGATTAAATGATAAGGCTTGGAAAGTTCTTAGCGTGGAGCCTGGCACATACTAATTGGTCAGCAAACGCGAGTTTAACTTGCTATTAGTTATCCAGGAGCTTGGGGGCGTCACTGTCTCAAGCCACGGGGCCCGGCCTCCGCTTAATTCAACCTGGCAAGAATCCCCCAAACTCTTAGAAGTCAGCGCTTCGGCACCCGCACTTTTCATTGGACCAAAGGGTGCTAGGACCCGCCCTCCAGGCAGGAGGTAGCCAATGAGGGGCCGCGACCAAAAGCCGGCCAGGAAGGCCCGAAGGCCCGCGCCCCGGAACGCAGAGCTCTGGAGTCGGGAGCCGGGGCGTGACGGGCACAGAGACACGTGCTCAGGCTGGCGGTCCCGTCCCCGACCCCCGGCAGCCGACATCTGCCCACCCTCAGCCGTGCCCACTCCCCAGCTGCGGAAACCGAGGCCGCGGGGCGATGCGCGGAGCCGGGGTCCGCGCTCCTACCTTCTGGGCCCGGGCGTCATCTTCCGCCTGGATCTCAAACTCGCCGTCCTCCGAGTCGCTGCTGCGGGCCTGGGAGGTCGCGCCTCGGCGCTTCCGCAGCCCCTTCTTTTTCCTCCACTGGGCCATGGCAGCGCGGGACCGAGGTCCGGCCGCCGGGCGCGTGCCGGCCGCCATGCGGGCCTCGGGGTGGGGAGCCGGGGAGGGGGCGGGGCCTGCGGGGACGTACCAACGGCGCGGCCGGGCGGGGGGGAGCACGGCGTCTATGCGGCCCCGCGCCTCCGTGCTGCTTCCCCTTTCTGTAGGCCCAGGAGGATTGGCGCGTACGGACGCACACATCCCTGAATGGCCTGAGAGGCCCTCTCCGAGGCTTCGGAGAAACGCCGGGGGGCGTCCGGGTCGGGGTGCCCCCCCCGGTGCTAATGGTTCCAGCCGCGCCGCCCCGCCCCTCATTGGTTGCCGTGGGCTGCGCGCGCCGAGCACACGTCTCTAGGGCCTGGTCTACGGCGCCCTTGGGTCCGAGCGGTTCTGGGGCCTGGGGCGGAGGCC
>LNAC01000338.1:1053902-1078304 GCA_002007465.1 Ailurus styani
CTGGGGCCTGGGGCCTGGGGGCGGGGGCGGGGGGTGGGGGGCGGCCCGAGGTGCCTGGGCTCCCGGGCTCCCGGAGTCGGGCTGCAGATAAACAGGGGTCTGGGAGGCATCTGCAGAGGAGTCCAGACCTGGTGAGGAGGGGGCGTTGAGGTTGCAGCCAGCATCCTGGAGCCGAGATGCTCAGGTAGGAAGCTAACTCAAGGATGAGTTAGACATCAAGCGGGGCACTGACTTGGGGAGCGGGGAATATGGGGCAGTTCCCAAACGGTGTGACCCACCTTAGTAGAATGGTTAAGGGCATAAGCTCTGCACTCCTCTGTTAGGTTCAGATTTCTCTTCCACTGTTTTAGCTTCATTAGGTGCGACTTACGGGTGTGACTTCCGCTTCTGAAGCCTCAGTTTTGTCATCTGTAGAATGAACATAACCGAAGCTACTTCAAAGGACAGTTAAGAGGATTAAATGAAGCAATGTTTGCAAATCTTTTTGCACAAGGTAGGCATGAGATAATGCTGGTTATTCACCCCATAAACATAGACAGGATATAAGGACCGGACCTGTCTCCCCCATCCCACCATGCTAAGTTTTCTCATTGGTGCCAAAATAGGTACAAGCCCCATCTCTTCCTCATCCCCCCAGGCGTTCAACATTGAGCACTGTATGCTAGGAATGCACATTTATTCATTAAATATTTGCCAGTAGCACCCCTCTTCCTATTGTTGTGACAGCCGGAAGACAGATGAACACATTTCTGAGTGTCCCCTGGGGTTGGCAGCTCTTTTGTCCTTGGGAACTTAAGAGACAGCCCCTCTTCCTCTGCTGGCACTGACAATGACAGGGGTGCTGCCCTGACCCCCTTTTACAGGAAGCCCTGGAGGCAGGACCTGGCCAGCAAAGCATGCCTGCTATCACGCAGAACCATGGGCAGCATGAAGAATCCCGTGGAGCTGGCTGTCAGTGGGATGCAGGCCCTCCATCTTCAGCACCGTTCCCGGGGCAGCCACCGGGTCAAGGCCAGGGCGTCCTACGTGGATGAGTCTTTGTTTGGCAGCCCTGCCGCTACCCGGCCCACACCACCAGACTTTGACCCGCCCTGGGTGGAGAAGCCCAGCAGAAGCAGTGGAGCAGGCACAGGGACATCGCGGGCCTCAGGGACCAATGGGAACTGTGAGACCTCCTCCAGGGGCAGCACCCCAACCCTCACACCAAGAAAGAAAAACAAATACAGGTAACAGGATGGGGAGATGGGATCCTGGACTCGTGAAGCCAGCTGGGTTCCTATTAGAGCCCTGCTGTTGACATGCTGTGTGACTCTGGGCAGGTACCTTGACCTCTCTGAGCTGCAGTTTCCTGATGTGGAAAATGGGACCTAGTGGGACTATTGAGAGTAAATGAAGTGAGGTGTGTACAGGCCTCGGTACAATACCCTGACAGAAAGCTCTCAGTAAGTGATAGTGACGATGGTTGAACACCCATTTCCAAATGCCACAGACCAAGCAAGTGAGGCCCGGGCTGGGGGGGGGGGTCAGGTGATCACAGAGCAATTTGCATAAGAATATTAATGTGGTTGATCCATGAAATGACATAGATGTTGGGGGTCCCAATTTCAGCAAGTTAGTTCGGAAATGGTTTTTGCTGCCTTTTCACGAACAAGCCAGAAAAGCGAGTTGATACTAATAGTTATTATTGTAAGTTAATGAATTAGATTATTTGGATTTTTTCAGGTTGATACCAGCCTGGAGGAATGTGTCTAGTGGTGGGCCACAGGGCTCTATCTTGTTTATTGTTATCAGTGGTTTAGACAAAAACACAGAAGACTAGAATATTAGTCATTTATAGCTGCTGTAATAAAACACCGTAGACTGGGCAGCTTAAACAACAGAAATTAGTTTTCTCATAGTTCTGGAGGCTAAAAGTCCAAGTTCAAGGTGCTAGCGGGCTGAAGCCTCTCCTTGGCTTACATCACTTCCTCGCCCTGTTCTCACATGGCCTTTTCTCTGTGAGCATGTACATTCCTGGTGTCTCCCCCCTTCTTATAAGGGCATCAGTCCTGTTGCTTTAGAGCCCACCTTTATGACCTCGTTTAAACCTAATTACCTCTTTCAAATTCAGTGTGAATTTTGGGAGGACGTAGTTCAGTCCATAACAACTAGCTGATCCTATTTAGGGTCCATTCCGAGCCAGGACGGACATGGGTTGGTGGAAAGAAGTGAAAATGGGAATGGTCCCTATTTAAGGAGATAAAATTCAATGAGAGAAAAGCAAGACTCCATTATTATTATGCCAGCTTGAGTGCCATGCATCTGATGTGGGGACTGTAAGGTAGGGTCAGGTTGATGTTAGCAGCACTGACACCTACAACATAGCGGAAAACACTGATGTAAGTGTGGGCTGCATTAACAGAGGTATGGTGTGTATGATGAGGGAGGTCAACTCCATGCTCTCCTGGAGGCCGGAATTTTGTGCAGGATGCTGACAAGTGAGAAGGTGCTTAAGAGAGAGAGAGAGAGAGAGATGCTATTGAATAAAACCTTTGGGACCGGACAGACATAGGCAACAAGCAGCTATGGTTTGAGCAGCTAAATCAAGCGGCAAAAAAGTTGATTTTTCAAAGACTTGCAGTGTGAACACAGAAGCACTTTCAGTCCTGGCCAAAAGCCATGAAGCTGACACCTCATTGGTGTGCCATGAAAACTTGTGAGATTAATAGAAAAAAATAATTGCTGAGTGAATCTAATTAAAGGTGAGAAGCTTAGAAGTCACTTACATCTGATAGGCTGATTCCAGAGCTCGGGCCCTTGAGCCGGGCTGGATTTGAATCTTGTTTCCACCCTCCAGGCGGAAGATGACGCCCGGGCCCAGAAGGTAGGAGCGCGGACCCCGGCTCCGCGCATCGCCCCGCGGCCTCGGTTTCCCCAGCTGGGGAGTGGGCACGGCTGAGGGTGGGCAGATGTCGGCTGCCGGGGGTCGGGGATGGGACCGCCAGCCTGAGCACGTGTCTCTGTGCCCGTCACGCCCTGGCTCCCGACTCCAGAGCTCTGTGTTCCGGGGCCCGGGCCTTTGGGCCTTCCCCTCTCTATGCCTCCTCTTTCTGTTTGTAAAATGGGATCATCATATCTCCCTCCTGCGGATGTTTGTGAGAGATTATGAGATGATGCAGGGGGCTTGCAGTGTTCTGGGCCTGCACCTGAAGTGCCTTCAGTAAATATTCAAAAATTTAAAAGCTTCTGTGGTAATGAGGCCTGGTCAGTGTTACAACACGAGTTCAAAGTAAGTGCCCTCTTGAGGCCAGGCACAGTGCTGTGTCATTTTAAACACAGTGGGGGACAGGCCACAGGGCTGCAGAGAGTTCGGCTGACGAGGCCACTAGGGAGAAGATGATTTGGGGGTAAAAAAAAAAAAAAAAGACTGTAAAGATTGAGGTTATATTAACTGGGTCTCCGAGATGCAAGTAACAGAAAACTTGCCCGAACTGGTGTCAGCAGAAAAAGGGTATTTAGGGCTTGTTTATCAGGGGCTCAAATTGTTGTTGGACCCTGGCTCCCTCTTAGCGCAGCTTGCCCCCCGTGTTCCAGCCATGCCAGCCACCAGCTGCTTTGCCCTTCCATCCTGCCGGCTCATCAGGGCCTCTTGGCAGACAAACATCTTTCTTAGTAGTTTCAACAAGGGTTCTAAGGCAGGCGCTCATTGGACAGGATGGGTCCTATGGCCTTTCCCAAGCCAATCAGTGTGGCCACGAAGGTGGAATATGCAAACTGGCCAGGGCTGGGGGAGGTCCGGGTGCAGGAGAGACTGGCTGCTTGGCAGGGGAAAAGCAACAGACATGGGGATGGTAGGACACCAGAGGGCTGTGGGTGCAGGCTGGGAGATGGGACTTCGGGGTCTAGAGGCAACCCTCTCTGCTACTGCAGATGCCTGGCAGGGGGTGGGGGCTTAAGGTTTTAAGGTTCGTTCATTTCCCCAGCTTACTGCATTTCTTTTCCCTTTGCCAGACTGATCAGCCACACTCCTTCTTACTGTGATGAGTCACTGTTTGGCTTCCGACCCGAGGGCACCAGCTGGGAAGGCCCGTGGATGGCAAAGGGGGATGCTGCCAAACTCCATACCCTCTTCTGGACACCCCCAGCCACCCCTAGGGGCAGCCACTCACCCCACCCTAGGGAGACCCCGCTGCGAGCCATTCACCCAGCTGGTCCCTCGAAGACAGGGCCCAAGGTGGCCGCAGACTCCTGGAAGTTGTGCACGGATGGGTTAGACTCTCCACACCCTCGGAGACGGGAGCGTTCCCATTCCCTCACACACCTGAACGCCCCCAGCACTGGTCGCCCACCCGCCAGTGCTCCCCATGCCAGCGGGCCTCAGGATCCCAGGCCTGCCCTGTCGGGGGTGACCTTCCAGAGCCCCCTAGTGACACCCAGGGCTCGCTCAGTTCATGTTTCAGTGCCAGCTGCCCCCCAGCGAGGTGGGGCCACCCAGAAACCAAAGCCCCCTTGGAAGTGAGTTTCTCGGCCCTCTCATCAGGTTTGCCCGTGGGGTTATAGTGAGGGGCCCAGTTTCAGAGGAGGGCAGACCAGAGCCTCCTAGGTAACCATGAGGCATTGAAGAAGCGCTCGGGGGCGACGTAGCGGGAGTGGGCAGTGCCTCCCTTTAGGCTGACAACTGCCAGTTTCTCCCTACCTTTTACCCCATCGTGGGGATTTGACGGCTGTCCCTCGAGATGCCTGTTCCAGTCTTGCTATAGCCACTGGTCCTATGAGTGCCAACCTGGGGGCCCCTGGGAGGGGCCACTCCCCATCACTCCCACAACGTCTTGCTGCCAAGTGTGGATAAATGGCATGATCACCAACCTGGAGGGTCCCTTCCTTCAAGCCAAGCTTCCTGCTCCGGGTGAGTCGCCAGCTGAGTCTGGAGTTTTCCCAGGCACAGTGAATGGACCGTGGGGAACAGAGGATCTGGGTGACACGTGGGTGGACGTGTTTTTATTTTGATAATCATGTATTTATTTTCATGTAT
Organism: Ailurus styani; assembly: GCA_002007465.1. Lineage (NCBI taxonomy): Eukaryota > Metazoa > Chordata > Mammalia > Carnivora > Ailuridae > Ailurus > Ailurus styani. The sequence continues at coordinate 1,058,914 of LNAC01000338.1, forward strand.
TAAAAATATATCAGTCGCTCATCAAAGACATGACTTTTACTAATTTTATTTTCCTCAGGGTAAGGGCCAATATAGGCCTGGGTTGAATTAAATAACAAAGTTAAAAAAATATAATGAAGTGGCAGAAAGCATAACCGTGGCCAGGTGACAACTGAAGTTTGAGAACATGGGCCTCCTACATTTCCCACGTTTTCCCAAAAAACAGAGTGATGCGGACTCTGCCAAATGGAGAAGTCCGAGAAGGCTGGGAAGTTACACGTGGCATTTGGAGAGCACCCGGGACAGAGAGGGGTAAGCAGTCCGGGGGCCCCCTGCTCTCCGGCTCTGCTGCTTGTCATCTGCACCACCCTGGACAGGTCTTACTTACTCTGCTCCGATGGACTGGCACCCAGAATCCCAGGATCCTGCTGGATTTGGGTGGGGGCTAGGCTTTGGCCTCTTTGTGTCCATTTCCCTCCAGTGCACCTCCGGAAGCACTTCTAGAGAGACCAGTTGGGAGCCACATCCCTGGTTCTGTACCTGCGCCTCCAGGAGGGGAAGAGTGGACACGTGGGGGAGCAGTCTGGGAGGGACCGACGGTGGCCGGGACCAGGGACACACATGCAGACACCACACTCTTGGCACACTTTGCAAACACGTAGGATGTTTAAACGCCTAGAATTTTCAGAGAATTAGTTTCCTCCCTGGTTTCACAGATGTCTAGCTCTCCTCTGCCTTTATTTCCTTGCCCTGTGTTACAGTAGACACACGAGAAACGTCTCTCCTCCCAAGTACACTAAAGAGGGTGGCAGCCCAAGTGTGTTGATACTGGGGCAATTGGCAGAGGCCAATGTGTGTGAGGAAGGCAGCTGGGAGTGGTGGGGACTGGGGCAACCTGCAGTGTCTACCATCTAAACGGGGATGCTGCTCGGCTCTAGGAGATGGGCGAACCCCGGGTTGTCTGGATGTGTTTTTTCCAGAAAAAGCAGAAAGCTGGATTTCTCTAGGACAGCCCCTGACCTGAAAACCTGATGGCCCTGGAGTTCCCTGGGCCCCACCCCACCCCCAACCTCCTGCAGGTAGCTGAGACCACAGTCCAGTGGCTGGTGGCTGGTATGTCCATTGCAGCCATGGCCCAGAGTGGGGCCGAGAAGGCTACAGCTCGGGGTCTGGCTTCCCACTGAGGCTAAAGGAAGGAAGAGCTCTGTGCTGATGCCCTGGCCTCCGCGCTTTCCCCAGGGAAAGGGCATCAACACGAATGGACACACACACGGCCAACAGCCCTGGCAAAGTGACATTTATTTATAATACGTGGTTTTAAGTGGCTTTTAACTTTGAAAAATCGAAGCCGGGAATGGCAAGGTTCCCCCCTCCTTGTGGCCTCCTGGCCTGCTCTCTGGGAAGGGAGGAGCGCGGTGGCACAGGACAGGAGCAGGGCCCCCCAGGCGAGACTCATTTCTTGCCCTTGCCCTTGCCCTTGCCCTTCTCCTTGCCCTTGCCCTTCTCCTTGCCCTTGCCCTTCTCCTTGACCCTCCCTTTGCTCTTGCTCCGCTTCTTCTTCCTGGACCTGAGCATGGAGCGGACCAGGTAGCCCTTCCACAATGCCTGGATGAGTGTGGCGGCCCGCACCATGCGCAGCATCTCCTGCTCGGCCTCGATTCTCTTCTTGGCATTGACCTCCCGCTCGGCCCGGATCTGGGAGAACTCCTCCATGAGTCCATCGTGCTTCTGCTTCAGCTCCTCCAGCTGGAGCTTCTCCTCCTTGTGGATGACGTCAAGCTCCTCGTACTCTTCCTGGGATAAGGGTCAGGGGTGGGGGTCACCAAGCATAGGGCACCACCTGCTGCCCTCCCCCACACGCACCCCCACCCATCCCGAAGGGGCTTCTGCCCCAACAGCGCCACCTGTACTAAGTCTATCTGCATCTGAGGCCCGGAGACCAGGAGAGGTGATGTGGTCCATCCCCACTGGAGGTGGGACTGACTGAAATCATCCCAGGAAGGAGGAAAGAACCCAGGTCGGTGGGTTGGGCAGACTGGGTCTCACACCCCAGCTTGGCTGTGCCTTGAGGGGCCTTCACTGTTGGAGCTTCATTTGAAACATGGGGACAATTCCAAACCCAGGAAGTGGGTGGGAGCTTTCTGCGGGATTAAATGATGGGCTGCACACAATGTACTGGATATGGTGCCGGGCACACAGTGGGGACATAAAAATGCAAGCGCTGGGGCGCCTGGGTGGCTCAGTCGGTTAACCGTCTGACTTGATTTCAGCTCAGGTCGTGAGATCGAGCCCCGCATCAGGCTCTGCGCTCATTGGGGAGGCTGCTGGGGATTCTCTCTCTCCCTCTCCCTCTGCCCCTCCCCTCACTCATGTTCTCAGTCTTTCACAAATAAATAAATCTTAAAAAAAAAAAAATGCTACTCCTGCCGCTAAAGCTGTGTGTCACAAAGATACCCAGAGTGGAACTTTCTCAGGTGGCTGAGTCCCACAGTTCTTCCTTATGTCCAACCATTGCCTCCTGCTGCAAGGTACAGCTATCCCTCACTCCCTTCCACTCACACTTACCAAGCATCCGCCAGAAGCGAAAAGCTGAGTAGACTCTGTCTCTGCTGACAAGGAACCCACCACCCTCACCGGGACCAGAGAAACAAGAGCACGGCCTCCGAAGTCCCTCCTCCCTGGAGCACTCATGATCAGAGAGAACAAGACCCTGACTTGCCCTTCTCCTGACTTGGGACCACTCAGAGGCTGATGTCATCTCCAGTGCTTGCCAAACCTTCCTGGCCCTGAAGCCGGGACCATGGGCCCCAATGTTATCACAGAGCTGTGGGGAGGGGGGTGATGGGCTTAAGGGCACCCTATTTTCCAGGCCACCATTCCCTAAGCACTTCCTCCGGGCCAGATCCTGTGCTGGGTACAAGCATTTGTGACAATAGTGCCTCACTGCTTTGCCATCCTGGTCCCCCACGGTCCTCACTGCCTCTGGTGATGACAGGCAGAATCAGGCTTGGAGAGGTCAAGCCCCTTACTTCAGGTCACCCCTCTGGTAAGTGGCACTAGAGTAGAGCCTCCAAGTGATAATGGGGACCATCTTCCCTGCACTATCCCAGCACACGGCACATCTCAGGCCCACAGTGGAAACTTTCTGGGTGACTGAGTGAAGTAGGGAGACAAGCTTTTGCCGGAGTCTGCAGGGGAAGGAGCCCTGGCTCTCAGGCTGCTGTCAGGAGCTGAGCGCAGAAGGAACAGAGAGTATGGAATGTGGACACTAGATGGAGCCAAGATCGTTGGGCCTAGTGACAAGCACTTAGTAGCTTGCAGCTTCTGGCTCCTTCCTTTTCCATCTCTTCCCTTGCTGCCCCAGACCTGACAAACCTCGGGCCTAAGGAAGGGGGCAGGGAAGACTGTCTGGGGAGGCCCAGAGCTTGGTGCAGACTATGGACCATTCCTACAGGATCATGGGCAATGCACTTGAGAAACCGATGGCAGCACGAATACCTGCTTCTCACCCATCTCCATATCATACTTCTGGATCCAGTTCTCGATTTCCGTCTCCACTTTATATTTCTTCTAAAAAAATACAATGAGTCAGCGTTTGATGGATTAATATGAATAGTGAACTGCACCGAGCTCGCTCTGCATCAGGGTTAATGCCGTGCCCACTGAATCTACTCAACATAGTAGGTTCTCCTCCATTGCACAGATGACGAAACTGAGGATCAGATGTGCTAACTCACTTGCCCAAGATCACAGAGCTAACGAGCAGTAGACCCTGGAATTGGAAGCCAGAGGTCTGACTCCAGAACATTCTAGGCAGAGGGAGTAGCAAGTGCAAAGGCCCTGAGGTAGGAACAGGCTTGTGGTGTTTAAGAACAGACATTGAGCCAGTGTGGCCGGAATGGAGTGGCTAAGGAGGAGTGGGGTCCCAGGGAGGTCAGAGTGAGAAGCTGTGTCTTGGAAGGAAGTATCAGCAGGGGAAGGAGTTAAGATCCTAATGTAACAGAGAGGGGAAGCAAGCTGGGCATGTGTGCTCTTCCAGTTCCATCCATGTCGATGCAAATGGTGGGTATTCATCATTTCTGATGGCTGAGTCATATTCCATTGTGTATGTGAACCACATCTTCTTTATCCATTCATCTGTTGAAGGGCACTTGGCTCCTTCCACAGTTTGGCGATTGTGGGCATTGCTGCTATGAATATTGGGGTGCATGTGCCCCTTCTTCTCACTACATCTGTATCTTTGGGGTAAATACCTAGTAGTGCAATTGCTGGGTCGCAGGGTAGCTCTACTTTTAACTTTTTGAGGAAGCTCTACACTGTTTTCCAAACTCCAGGAAACAAACTGAGGGTTTAAGAGGGGAGGGGTGTGGGGTGATGGGGTAGCCGGGTGGTGGGTATTAGGGAGGGCACGTGCTGTGATGAGCACTGGGTATTATACGCAACTAGTGAATCATTGAACAGTACATCAGAAACTAATGATGTACTACATGGTGGCTAACTGAACATAAATAAACAAACAAATATAAATAAATAAGGCAAAACTGAGGCTGGAGGGGAAAACGAAATTTGTCTGAGGTGTATGAGCTCCTTCATGTCCTTTGCACAAGAAGGTGGGTATTATCACCCCTTGGGGGGGGGGTGCCCAGAGTAGTTAAAGAACTTGCCCAAGGTCACACAGTCAGTATGCTGCAGGACCAACCAGTCTCTCTGTCCCAGCCCCTGGGGCCTGTGTGCAGCACCCTCCCGCTCCCAGGGGACACTGGTTNTTTCCACCACCAGATTGTGGTATTGGGACCTCAGCATCAGTAACTCCTGCTGGATCTTGGCCACCCTGGCCTTCGAGGCCCGGAAATCGGCCTTCTGCTGCTTCTCGGCCTCCTGCTTGATGCGAAGGAGACTGTTCTCTGAGAGCCTGAGCACCTGGTGCAGGTGGTTTTTCAGTTCTTGGATCACAAAGTTCTCTTTCTCCACCTGGGCCGGGAAGACGACAGGCTCCGTTACTCCCTCCCCGATACCTGATCATCCCAGGGGGACCCGCACGACTGCCCACTCCCGCTGGGCGGGACAGGCCACCTGCCTCGTTACCTCGCAGATGCTTACCCCCACGCCCTGGGGGGACAGAGACGGCCTGTGTAAGGACAAGGAAGCTGAGGCTCCAGGGGGTCGAGTCATCTGTCTGGGGCTGTACAGGCTGTCGAGGCCAGGTCTGTCTGGTTCAGAGATCATGGTCTTGGCCGCCCCTACTTCCTGGCCAGCCGGACAGAGGCTGCCGGGCAGGTCAGTGTCAGTGGTGGTGCTCCTGCCCGGGGCACAGAACGGGAGTGCTCAGTTGGCAGAGACACTTGGCGTCATTCAGGAAAATAGGAGATACAAATAGTGTGGGTATTGCCACCCGCTGACGCTCAGGGCCTGACTTGTCCCCTGCCCTCAGCTGGTTCTAAAACAGAAACAGGGATGGAGGATGGGGCTGTTTTGCAAATAAGCCCCAAAGGCTGGGCCCAAGGCCCAGAGTCTCCCTCGGAGCACATCAGTGCTGTGGCTGGCTCAAGCCAGCAGCCTTGCGCTGGGCCGCAGGGGGTCTGGGCTCGCTTGCTACCCTCAGGGAGCCCCGGGGCAGGAGGTGTCTGCCGGGCAAGGCTAGCCTGCGGGCAAGGCTTCGGGCTCTAGGTGGTGGGTTCTAGAGCAGGAGGTGCTAGCAGCTGTCAGAGCTCTCCCTGACTCCACAGCAGCCTAACTGGCGTCACCCCCTCATTTTACACTGAGATCCAAGGGACGTGATAAAATTTGCCCACCTGGAAATATGAAAGTTGACCCCAGATCTGTCCAACTTGGATGCCCGAGCTGTTTCCACCACTTGAATGGGACCAATGAAACGACTTGGGGCCCCTCTCCCTGTCCCCCTCTCTGGCACCCTTCTAACCTGTGAGTAATCTCCCCTGACTGGGCACCCAAGAGCCTGTCATCTCCACTCAGAAAATTGTTTCCAGGGGTGCCTGGGTGGCTCAGTTGGTGAAGCGTCTGCCTTCGGCTCAGGTCATCAGGATTGAGCCCGGCATTGGGCTCCTTGCTCAGCGGGGAGTCTGCTCTGCTCTCAATCTCTCTCTCAAATAAATAAATAAAATCTTAAAAACAAAACAAAACAAGAAGAAAGAAAACTGTTTCCATGCCCCTCTCTTGTGCCAGGCTCACTGGGGACATGACAGTGGGCCAAAAGCCACGAGGTCCCTGTCCTCTTTTGGGGATGCCAGACCCACGCCAAATCATCAAATAATCACGTAAATATTTATCAACAAACTCTGACGAATGCCTTAAAGGACGAAGTCAGTGAGAACACAAGGCCGGGGGTACGGCCTGAGCCAGCACGTGGGGGAGGGAGGGCGGCACGTAGCTTCAGAGGGCCTCAAGCTCTGTGCATGTGTCTATGGCAGCACTGGTGGGCTGCCCCTCAGGGTCTGTTCCCCCTGGAAAAGCTGTGGAGCAGAACGCTCTCCAGGGAACATGGCCCCAGGGACAGTCCACCTTTCCCAGCATCGCCAGCCACTGCGTGTGGCTAAGAACTGTGCTGTGCTACTTCCGGGTTGAATCCCTAACAGGCAAGGATCAGAGGGCCCTCTTCCCCTTTCTTCCACCTGCTCACTGGTCCAGTGATGACATGATGGGGGGGGGTTGTTTCTGGGTCCACAGTTAGAAGTCCTGTGTGGGGCATAGCAGAAAGGCCAGACAGAAGGAGCTTGGACCCCTGACAACTTCATAAGGCAGAGTTTCCATATCTGCTCCAGCTTTTCCAGTAAAGAGAAACACATTTCCATCTTGACTAAGCCACTATGATTTGGGGTCTCTGTTTCGGCAGCCAAACCTATTCTTAGATACCACCTCATAGGGACTTTGTAAGGCTTTAGTGAGATAATGTACATAAAGCATAATACATAGTTATGTGTCCCAAATGGTTACTAGGGGCGTATCATGTTATCATTTCCCTTCTTAAAAATTCTTCTAGAGCTTCCACCTGTCCCATCTGGCCCTCGTCCTCAGGACAGAGATCACATTCTTTGATCAGGGCTCAAAGGCACAATGTGATCTGCTGGCAAGACCTAAAGTATTTACTACCCAGCCCTTCGTAGGACAAGTTTGCCTGCTGCTGGTCTGGCAGGTTCCTGCCTACCTCTCTTGCCTGCTACACTCCTTTTCACTCTTCATGGGTTGGCTTTGACGTCCCTGACCCTTTGGGTCTAAGCTCAGTTCTCTTGTAACACCGTATTCTAGCACTCTATGCTTACCCTTCATTGTACTTCTCAAAACTGTAATTAAATCAGCTCTTTAAGACCCACCTCTTGGGAACTGCTTGAGGCAGGGGCCATGTGGACTTAGGTATAAGGCCTGGTACCTGCAAGTGCTCACAATGACATTTGTCGAGTGAATGACAGCAGGCATATTTCAATCACTGAGGGAAAAAATCAACTGCCCAAAAGTCCGGCTCCTCCATGCGGCTCCTTCCATAACCTTACCAATACCATAAAGCCGTACCTCTGCGTCCCTGTTCTTCATGCTCGCTGCCAACTCATCTTCAAGAGTTTTGATGACTTCTTGGTTCCTCTTGTTCCGTCTGTTGATGTCCTGTATGAACTGACTCTTGTCTCTAGCTTCCACCGGACTAGTGAGTAGCTTCTCGAACAGGAAACCCCGCAGTTCTATCAGGCAATCAATGAAATTCTGCGCTTCGGCGCTTCTGCTCAGGGTGTGCGTCTGCAAGAGCCTCAAAGCCTGCGGATTATTGAGCAAGAGTCTCAGGATGTCCTTGGTGGATTCTTTGATCTGTTGCATCAGGGGCAGGAGGTGGGCTTTCTGCAGTTCCACGGAGAGGAAGCGGTCTCTGTACCACCCTTCCTCCTCAAACTCTTCCTCCTCCTGCAATCGCCTTTCTTTATCCTGCAGGTGAACGACACTGTCCACGAGGCTGTGGCAGAGATCCTCGTGCTCCCTCACGGCCTTCATGATGTCTTCCCCCAGTGTCCTCTCCAGAGTCTTGTAATTGGCCCCCACATAGGACAGCAGGGTCACCAACTCCACCTTGTGGATGGTCTCGTCCAATACGGACACGACCCTCTTGGTCTCAATGGTGGTGAGTTTGGACTTCGAGGGGACCAAGGGTTTTAGCAGGGAGGCTGGCTTCTGGGATGGCCCTGCCGTCAGCCTCATCCTGTTGGTGTCGGGGCCCTGATAGAGAGGGGCCACGCCGAGGACATCCAGAGCCATTTTCTGAGCCGTCTCCTTGCCTCCGGGCACCCCGGGAGACCGAGACGTTGCCAGGCTGCACGGGTCTCCGGCTGTTATTATCTCTGGCGACCCTGCAAAGGAAGGAGCGAGCTGTTAGTCGAGCCATGCTGCAAGGATGTGGCTGGTGCAGCCGCGTTGTGAGGATGTGGCTGGTGTGGCCGCGGCAGCCACACACGGTCGACGTCGCAGTTCATCCCGGGTGCCCCGCAGCAAGGACACAGAACCTCTCACCGAAAGCAGTTTCTAGCTTTGTGACAGCATCGGGCCGCAAGGATGGGAGGACCGAGTTGTGAGGTGTCAGACAGGGAACAGCATTCTGTTAAAGTGACAGAACTATGGAGGATATTAAGTAGCCACTGAAATGGTTTTGTTCAGCCATTTATAGTAATGAACATTTAAATGCAACAGATATCATTTCGGGTGACTTACCATGAATGAATAAAAGTCAGTGCTAGTGGACTTGAAAAAAAAAGTATCTAAATACAGAGAACGAGTTACATGGGTGATGGAAAGAGTTGTGAAGCTAACCAGGGAAGGGAAAAAGCCAGCCAGCCAATGTCAATGGCAGGAGGCCACCACAGGAGGAGGAGGTGGTGAGGTTGGGGACAAGGGCCCCCGGCGGAAGCTGGAACCACAGCTGTTTCCTGTCCAGGAGGAGCTGCAGCCCCCAGGGAGCTGGGTCCACTGCTGCGAACGTAGCCCGAAGCAGACAGAAGAGGAAACAGCATGGTTTCTCCCTCCTCCCCCGCCCTCCAAGCCAACACCAGCGCCTCCCACTGGCCAAACCCAGCTGGGAAACCAGATGACCAGGGAGCTTGGGCACGGCAGCCTGCAGGTGTCAGTGACCAGAGACAGAGCAAACCACGAGAGCAAACGGGACCAGGACCAGCTCAGCACCTCCACACTGGTTTTTAAGTGTGGATTGCAAACGCCAGGGTGGGGGTGAACAATGACTTCGAAACACAATTTTTAAAACCTGTTTCACTAAATGCAATGTCGTATCCTGGACTGGATCCTGGGATGAAAAATGGACACTAGTAGGACAACGTAAAATCCAAACCAAGCCGATAGCATAGTTAGCAGCTTTGAACCAATGCTAATTTCTTGCTTTTGACAGAAACGTCACAGCTATTTAAGATGTTAATGTCGTGGGAGCTGAATGAAGGGCATTGGGAAAGCTGAACTATCTTCGCAACTTAAATCTGCAGGTTTTTTTTTAAAGATTTTATTTATTTATTTGCCGGAGACACAGAGAAAGAGAGAGCAAGAGAGCGAGCACAAGCAGGGAGAACAGTAGGCAGAGGCAGAAGCAGGCTCCCTGCTGAGCGAGAAGCCCGACAAGGGACTTGATCCCAGGACCTGTGATCATGACCTGAGCCAAAGACAGCTGCTTAACCAACTGAGCCACCCAGGTATCTGTCAATCTACAATTATTACAACATAAAAGGCTTATTTAGAATTAAAGATGCCTAGAAAAATGAGTGGCAGCAGAGATCGATTATTGATGTTGTCCACATGGCACGACGGCTGAGTACTAGCTTTGCAGTAGCCCTAGTTGGGTTTAGACCCTTGCTGGGGGACCCTGGGCTGGCTGTCTAATCCCCCTAAGCCTGGGCTTTCTCCGCCATAAAACAGGGATCCTGCGAATCAATGGGAAGTTTCTGGCACAGGGCCTGGACATTGTGAGTGCTCAATAAATAATAACTAGCATGATCAGTCCAGGGAAACAGAGATCCCAAGTCCAGCACTGCGGTGATTTCCTTGTCTGGGTATCTGGGCTTGGCTGGAGATCCAGATGTACCTGTTCAGGACTGGCTGCGCTTCCCAACGTACCATGTCCAAGAGGGACCCCACCATGCCCCATTCCTCACCCTGCTCCTTCTTTACCCCTCGTCCTGATGACTGGCAATGCTGCCACCCCAGTTGCTTGAGCCGGAAACCCGGAGTCCCCCCATTTCTCCTCACTCCCCACTTCCGAGTCCCTGTTCTCTCCGTATTCTCTCCTTGACACCCCTTTCGTTCTTGGCAGCCTCTCTGCCACTGAGTGAGGGCCTTCTAATCTCTCCCTTGGATGATTAAAGAGCTTCTTAACTGGTCTGCTTACATCTGTTCCTGTTCCCTGCAATGAGGATCATCCCCGCAGTCATCTATGCGGGTATTTATTGAGCCCCTGGGGATAGAAAAGAGATGCAAGGTATGGTTCCTGTTGTCCCAGAGTTTATAACCTAGTTTGAAATGTGAAACATGCATACACGAAGGTTCAACAACTATAGGAGGAAGGGCATAAAGTTGTATTCGCAGAATAGGATGAGGTCATGACCAGCCTTCAACAGCAGAAGGGGGACTTTGGAGTTGATCTTGTAGGAAATTGGGATCCATTTTGACTTCGGGAAACAAGTAATAGGATAAAGTCAGATTTTTGAGAAAGATTCATCATAATGGATGGTTTAGAGGGAAAGGGTTGGTGGCAGGTAGTTAAGTTGGGCTATTATAAACCTTCCATCTCAGGGCCTTTGCACATGCTGTTTTTTTCTTCTAGAAACACTCTTCCCCCTCTCCTCCTTGCTAAGTTAATTCTCTGTACTCAGAGCTCAGTTCAGGTGTCCCTTCCTCTCGGAAGCCATTCCTGGGCTTCCAGTCGGGGTCAAATCCTTGTAGTAGGTTCTTATAAGGCCATGCTCCTTTTTTGCAGGCACCATCCCCATCCCAGTCTCCTTCCCTCTTGCTTGCCTATACTGGAGTGGCTGGAAATATTCAATGTTCAACTTCTCAACCTCATTTACAGTTAAGAGTGGCTATAGAAACTGTTAGAGCCAATAAAATCGAGAAGTTTCCTAGGGGCTCTGGGAGACCTTATTCCTTCGCAATACAAAAGAAAGACATTGTTGCCTTTACCTCCATTCCCTGAACTTGGGCTTTAATGCTGAAGCAGTGGCAGCCACTTTGTGAACGAGAAGGAAAGTTTTTTGTTTGTTTTGTTTTGTTTTTATGATTTATTTGAGAGAGAGACAGAGAGAGGGTGATCACGGGTGGGAGGAAGGGCAGAGAGAGAATGAGAAGCAGGCTCTCCACTGAGCAGGGAGCTTGTGGGGCTTGATCCCAGGACCCTGAGATCATGACCTGAGCTGACGGCAGCAGCTTAACCCACTGAGCCACCCAGGTGTCCTGGAAAGGTTAAGAGAATTGCAGGAATGCTGTCCCTGATGTTATTGAGCCACTGGACCTTCCGAGGGTCCATCATCTCTTACCCCTAATGACAGTGATAACCTCTTCACCGGTCACCCTGCTTCTGCCCACCCCTGCCCCACAGTCTTGCCTCGGCACAGCAGCCAGAGGGAGACTTGTAAGATGTCAGATCCTTCCACTCCTCTGCTCCAAATCCAGCTCCCCAGAGCTGATTGTTAACATTTCAGGCTATTTGTGATGTGGTTGTGAAGCAATCGGTAGCTTGAAGTCAGCCATGGTGGAAGAACTTATACCATGGAAATTGGCAAATACTACAAATCAGCACCCCTTCCCTCCAGGCTGGTTGTTGAATGTTTACCAGCACGCCACCACTCCAACAGCTCCCCATCTCTCTCAGGATAAAAGCCAAAGTCCTTGCAGTGACCAGGAAGGCCCTCCATCATCTGGCTGCAACAGCCACTTGCTCTTCTGTCCTCATACCAACCTTTTTGCTGCTCCCTGAACATGTCAAATGTGCTCCAACCTCTGACAGGGCCTTTGCACTGGCTGTTTGCACATGACTATCCCCAGCCCCCCAGCCCCAAGTCTGGAACATTCCTCTAAATATCTGTAAAGCTTGTTCCCTCACTCACTTCCTTCTCTACTCAAATCTCAGGGCAGTAGTGAGTGCTTTCCTGATTTTCTTCCTAAAAGATAAACCCTCTCCTCCTCCCGGCCCTTCTCCCCATCTCCTATTTACTTTTCTCCCAGTTAAGTATCACCATCTGATGTTGCTAAATGGTCTTGTTTGTTTACTGTCTGGCTTTCCCCTCCCCTCAAAAGGAAGCTCTGATGAAGGTAGTGGCTTTATCTGTTTTGATCACTGCTACATATCCAGCCCTGAAAAAACACCCTAGCCGCAGTCTTGGGGACAAGTGTGGGGCTGGCAAGGGCAGGTGTGTGCCGTTCGGTCACAGTCTGTGGAGGTGAGAAATGTTTTGAAGAAAGAGTCATCGGGACTTGATGAGGGAGACCGTTTTGCATTTGGGGGCCTGGGAGAGAAAGATGGGCCCTTGAGAAACTAGGAAAATTGGGGGCAGAGGTTTGGAAGGGAGGACAAAGAGCTCGGTTTTAAACTCATTTGGTTCTCATGCCTGTCACTGGCGTAGACAGTGGACAAGGGTGTCTCTGCCTCCCACGTCCTCTCTGTCAGGTGACAGCACCCCCGGTTTTCCGTCGGGGAGCTCAGCTTCTCTCCCACTGTATATGCAGTGCTGGTGGGACTGGCAGTCAGGGAAGGCTGGGAATCCTGAAGGGTCCCACGTGGATGGGAGATGGTGGGAGCCGGGTCACACCAAGTGGGGGGTTCCTAAAGATCCTGCACCAGGACCCCCAGAAACTTCCTTGGCTGCTGTCCTTTCTTGGGCCCGTTCTTCAGCTTTTCCTTCACCATTTTGCTTTAGCCATAGTGTCCGTGGCTTGCAATCCAAGACCCTTGCTGGGAATACTCTAGGCATCTGACAATGAGCAATCCCATCCAGGGTGCTCCAGGGAGGCCTTGGGGATGGAGACATAAATGCAAGGGAAAAGTTGCTGATATCTGAAGCCGCAAGAGATGTTCAGTTCTCCAAACCAGAGTAAAAGGAGAGGAGAGTGGGAATCAGGGGAACATTGCAAGTGACTCCGAGCCAGTAAGAAAGGCAGTCAGATTAGATGCTAAGGATGCCTCTTGGTTCCTTGGCCGGGCAAAATGGGTCCCAAAGTCAGAAGCCTCTGGGGGCTGACAACGGAGTCGAGGAGGGCCATCATCTTGCATCTCTTTGTTTCCCACCCACTTTCTGCTCCCAGGTCAATCTCGTGAATTCCCTGAAGGCTTTTCCAGAAGATAACGTTTCAGGGACAGCCTGGAGCTTCCTTGGCTCCTCTCAGAGAGGACGAAGGATATTCGCCCCATGACCACAGGATGAACTTGAACAAAGTGTTGCACGAACGCACTGCTCCCCATTGTCCCCCAAAGCTCTCAGGCATAAATCAAAACGCCTGAATTCTTCAGAGATTGCGGCTGGAAATGCAACGTTATATGAAATGTTTCCAATTTGCTTTCAGCCAAATTACCTCTTTTGCTTTAAAGGGCAAACTTGTTTTCTTTGATTATGATGACGCCCATCAGTTTTTGACAGCTCATTTGGGTGAACACGAAAAAGTCGGTGGAACGAGGATCGGGGGAAATGCATCTGACTCTGAGGACAAAAATCACTGGAGAATCTCTTTTCCTTGAATCCTAATATGATCGTTTCATGTCCTTTTTAATGCCACCAACCTTAATATTTAAATCATTTCCAACTTAAGCCTCTCCTTTTAAAATCCCTGCCCTGAGAGTGAAGCAAAATTGTTAATGGATGGGGAACTTTAATTGGATCTTCCCTTTATTTGTCATTAATTCTGCTGATGAACTTTATAAATGGAAATATATCTTTATCATGCAAATTATACCTCGTCTTCATTCAAATGGGCTTGTTGGATATTTTATTACTTTCACTCTCAGAACATTTTGAAAAAAAAAAAAGGTTTGAGCAAAATTGTATTTTTTTCCCTTGGGAGAAAAAGAAGAAAACCCAACCCTTGAAAATACCCCACAAATTCAACAATGGCATGTGAAATAGTCAGAGGGGGTTAAACAAAATGATTGTGTGTGTGTCAGGGGGGGGATCTCATTTTATTTCATTTTATTTTGGGAGGTGGAAATCTCATTTTAAAGAATGCCATTTTAATAGTAGCTAACTCTTGAGAACTAACCGTATATCAAATGCTGTTTTAAATGCTCGGCAGGAATTAACTCCTTCATTCCTTACAACAGCCTTATGAGGTGGGTGCTTTAATTAGCTCTTTTTACAGAGAAGGAAAGGGAGGCGGGGGAGGTTAGATGCTTTCATGAGTTTACAGCTCCTCAGGGGCCAAGCCGGGGTCTCGGCCCAGGCAGCCTTTCTTGGGAGCCTGCCCCCTCGTAACTGCTATTCTGTCCAGTCTCACCACTTCTGGATGGACTTCTAAAGTGGACCAGGCACCGTGATTCTTTGCTGGTTCAGTTTCAGTAAATCCTGTCAAGCAGAGACCCAGAGGACAGACGTGTTCAGGATTCAGTTCCTATGGCATTCAATCTACTTAGCCACTCCATATTTGTCATTTGATATATATGCACACCTCCACCGGTGGTGTTCCTGCTGGCGTCATGCTCCCGCGGGTATACCCAAGATTGGACACAGTTTGCAACAATAGAGTCGTCACCCCGTCCCTCTCACCTAGCTCAAGAGATCTTATCAGAATGCAAGTGAGTGAGAGGCTGAATTATTTTAGGGTAAGCCCTGAATCATCTATCATTGACTTTTATGTTTTTGAGTCAATAATTTACATACTTTGGAGACTATTATAAACTAATTACCGGGACACACCTCATAACTGATCACGACACAGGGATCATTGGGCACCACGAGGCTGCCATGTATGAGGCAGAACATGGGTTCCAGATCAGGAAAGAAGCCTTTGTGAGGGTTAGTTCTAATTCAGGATTGTCCCAATCTCTCTCACGAGCATGTCGCCTTTGGGATTTCTGCCAAGTCTATAGACCAAGCTGTTCTATTATCAACTCAACTTTTTTTTTTCCTGAAGTATACTTTCATTCTTAAGTACTTCTCATTAAAAAGTATCTCCAATGTAACTGGAAGAATCTATATCATTTTCCGTATATAGAAGGTAATAACGTCTACAGCCTGATACTCTAGTCTAGCCGGATGCTATTGCCCAGGGATGATGACCGTGAGCCCAGATCTCTATTGTTGAAAAGCAAGATTAGCAAGTGGCAGAGAGATGTTATAACATGCTAACAAAAAGGGAGAAGAGATAAATGGCTAATGTCAAGAAGGAAAGAGGGGCCATCACTACCGAGCCCGTGGACGTTAAAATGATAATAAAGGGATATAATGAACTACTCTATGGCCATACATTTGATAACCTAGGTGAAATGGACCAATCCTTTGAAGATACAATCTACCAAAATTCTCACAAGGAGAAACAGATAATCTCAATGGGCCTTTATATATTAAAGAAATTGATCAATAATTAATAACTTCCCCAAACAGAAAACACCAGGTCTAGAAGAGTTCCCTGGTGAATTCTACTGGACATTTGAGGGAGAAATTATACCAATTTTCTAACATTTCTTCCAGAAAATAGAAGCATAAGTAATATTTCCTAACATTACTCTAACACCAAAATAGGCAAATGCACCATAAGAAAGGAGAGCTACAGACCATATTTCTCACAAACATAGATACAAAAATCCTTGACATAATATTCAGAAATGGAATCCAACAAGGTGTAAAAAGAATTATATCCCATGACCAAATAGGATTTCTTCCATGTCTGCAAGGCTGGCTCAACATTCAAAAACCAATTAGTGTAATCCATCACATCAACAAAAAGAAAAATAATATCATATCAACAGATGCAAAGAAGCATTTCACAAACTCCAACACTGTTCATGACTTAAAAAACAACAACAACTAAAACAAACTTCTCAGCAAATGAGGAATATAGTGGAATTCCCTCAACTTGATAAAGAATATCTACAAAAGCCCCACAGCTAGGATCATACTTAATTGTGAGAAACTAGAAGTTTATTCCCTAAGATCAGGAACAAGACAAGAATGTACCCTCTTATCCTTCCTGTCTAACATCATATTGGAAGTCCTAGCTCATGCAACAAGAAAAGGAAGTACAATGTAATACAGATGAGGAAGGAAGAAATAAAACTATCTTTGTTCACAGAGGACATGATTGTTTATGTAGAAAATCCCAAAGAATCAAATACACACTTCTGGAATTACACAATTATAGCAAAGTTGCAGGATATAAGGCTAATATACAAAAGACTTACTAACACCAAACTGAGACTTTCTCATTGACATAATTAGAATTCAAAGAGACCTGAAAGGGCCTTTATTTAGCACAGGCTTCTCACCAGGAATCAATGTAAATATCATGAGTGCCATGTGTGTGTGTCTCTCTTCCTAAACCAGGTATTGTTGAAATAAAAAAAATGAACTAAACACATCCTCTCTGATACCAGCATTTGTAGTACATGTATTCCTAGATGAATTCATAGTACAAGGACTCCCAGACATCTATTTCCTTTTTTTTTTTTTTTTTTGCCTTCCCAGACCCAGTCTTGGTACTTTCCATGACTAGACAAAAAAGGCTGCTTGCAGCTTAGCTGTGAGAGAGCGAAGAAAGAGTGGGTTTAGGGTGGGAAATATGGCTGGAGGTTGAGATGACTAAGAGATGTTTTCATAAGAGATGGAGTTCATGGTCTTTGTTTTTATTTTCTACCCTAGTGGAAAATTTGTAATTCTGGCCTGGTAGCAGATTGAATAAAACCATGTTGTGGATTCCACAATTTGCGTAGCTGTTTCATGTACAATCCTCCTGCCCCAGGCCCTCAGGTCCTAACACTAACCTAACCTAACCTAACCTAATACTCCCTGCTTCAATCCCTAAGGCCCTGCTTAGGACTCAAGGAAGTCTTTGATGGCTAAGGCATTCCTGGTCACTTAGTTCTGATTTCACCACCTACCTGCTGGGTTACAGGCAGAGGTTCTGCCTTTGAAGTAGGAGGAATTTTCCTTTGAGCCTCAGAAGATTGCACTGGTCTGGGAATCACGCAAATAGCTGTCTTCAGAACTCTGTATGCTTTACCGGAGCTTTCTAATTCTAGAGTGGAGAGAGTGAGGGGTGGAAAAGGGTAGAAAATCCAAGACGGAGACTGTTACCCAAAACCATGATGGCATAGCAGGCCCTCGGCAAATCACTGCTGAATAAACGAAGAGATAGCAACCCCAGCTCTAACAATAGGCCCATTTCCTCAGACGGAGATGTCGGCCTAACAGGATAATGTTATTTCACAAAATACATCATGTCCTGGATTAGAACCAGAAAATAGTGTCCTGTTTTAATAATGAAAACTATGGGCCAAGATTTGGCGTATGGACTGTTTCCCACCTCTGTACTCAGGGCTCGGAATTTTTAAATAAAAAGATTTAAAACTGATTTGTTTTTCTCTTTCCTAGTTGTTGATTTTTTCGGGTTTTTTCCCTGTCGCCACTTTTGAACGATTATTACCCAATCCCCTCCTGTCCTTTCTGAGAACCTATGTTTTGTGGATTATATTTGGTTTGCAAAAGATTCCCAGGCGGGAGCCGTAGCAGCGAACAGACGGCATCTCATCTGTGGTGATGACTCCACGGCTGCGGGCTCCAACATGACCCCGTGCTTTGGAGACAGAGGACACTGAATAGTGACGGAGACTGGGAGGGAATGTGCTCCTGGGGACAGATTTCTAAACTGCTGGTTCTAATGAACACTCTCTACCGGATGCTGGCCACAGCTATAGCCCTGGGCAAATTCACTTGACCTTCTGAGCCTTCCTTTATCTCCTCATCTCTGAAGTAGAAAAGAAAAACACAAGCCTACTGCAGCGTGATTAAGTTTGTGGGTTCTCAAACTTGTTTGTGACAGGCAAATTTGGAGTTCAAACCTTGCTGTGTGGCTTTAGGCAAGTCAATCGACCTCTCTGAGATTTGGCTTCCTTATCTGTAAAATGGGTACGGGGATGGAACCCCTGCTCAAGAGAACTGTCGTATGAAATAAAATCCTGGCTCAGTAACGTTTAGCCTTTATGACTTATTAGGACTTCAAAAATAACATAATTTAGTATTAACATTTGAACATTTACTTCTTAAAATAGGAGTTGTATTTCTTCCTCAATATATACTATTTTTGCGTGTGCGCAGAAGGGTTTCTAAAGAGCCAAAATGGAACCACTTTTGACTTTTTTTTTTTACCATTTGTTTTTAATTTGACTGCTTTGTACATTATTTTCATTTTTCTGCTGGTGATGGAGAAGGCCTGGAACCCAGCCCCTGAAGTGTCTCCTTTTCCGGCCTCCTCCTCCTTACAAATTAAGTCACCATGATTTTTAATTCCTCTTTTGCTTACAGTGTAGCTTTAGGAGTGTTTATTTCTGGTTATATCCAACTGTGGGTAGTATCCCTGTGGTTGTTTGAGACAGAAGGAAGAATTTCCTGGTGGTGCATTTAGAGTCTTCTAAAATAAACTTCCCCCACTTAAGAAAAATATTTAAATTATCATCTTATCAAACGCAAAACACTGGCTTTTCCTGACTGCTTGATTACATTGAAGAAGTGTCTTTTTTTAAACCAAGGACCTTGACCCTTTAGTGAATGGTGGAATCAATTCACCCGTTGGGACTGGCGTTCAAAATAAATGAAATAGAATAGAGAATATCAGAACGCATTGCATGTAGTAAGTAGTCACGTGTAATTAAACACACGTGTTCTGGGTCGAGAAGGAAAACGTATTTGTCTGGTTTGTGGTTAAAAAAACAACAATCTGTGTTTGAAAGCCCCCATGTTAATTAAAGGCATTTGATTGGTCATAGAGTATAAACTGCTGCTATTATTTGAAAGCTAAGGTCCCCTCCATGCTCTGTGTTTTGAATGATCTTGATTTGCAATCACATTTGCTTTCAGTTCCACTAACTGGGGCCTGAAGGGAAAGGTAGGTGTGCGTGAGCGCGCGCGCGCGCATGCGTGCGTGCGTGCGTGTGTGTGTGTGTGTGTGTGTGTGTGTGTGTGTGTGTGTGTGTGTGTGCGTGCATATTTTGCCTCGTATGAAAATATCAGTCCAGGGGCGCCTCACCGGCTCAGTAGGAGGGGGACATAACTCTTGATCTCAGGGTTGCGAGTTTGAGCCCCACGTTGGGTGTAGAGATTACTTAAATAAATAAAACTTTAAAAAAAAGGGGAGACAAAGAAAATATCAGTCAGCACAGGGTTTCCCAAGCTCCGCACTACTGACATGTTAGGTCAGATGATTCTTTGTCGTGGGGGCCCTCCTGT
>LNAC01000338.1:1078703-1149186 GCA_002007465.1 Ailurus styani
TGCCATCTGAAGCTGCCATCAGTTACAGAGTCAAGATCAGGTTCATAAGCTGGGTGTAAGGAGGCCCAGGGGCATGACTCTTCCCTGCTGGGGCTCTTGGAATAAGTCTGGGCAAGTCCCTTATCTCTCTGGCATCTGGGGGATACAACACCTGTCCCAGCCACATCAAAAGGTAGCTGGGTGGAGGAGGGGTGATTTACTAGATGGGAAAGCCCTTTTGAGGGTTAAAAGCCTCTTCAAAGGGGAGCGATAATTATTATATGTTGAGGCATAAATCAGGTGGTGCCTCATTGCCCTGAGCGGTTGTCTCTCAGGGAAAAAGTGTGGGGGTGAATTTAGCACTTGAACAGAGAAGACTCACCCCTTTCACTAAATTTTTTACCATAAACAGAGTGAAAACCCACGCTAAAGCCATGGCATTTATGTCTGACCACATATGCCTAGAATGTTCCTGAGGGATGCCTTGCTCAGGGCTGGGGCAGAGTTCTGTCTGGGATGCTCTGGGCAGCCTGTCCAGCCTGGAGACAAGGAGGTTGATGCTGGGACTTTGTTGCCTCTGTTATCACTGCTTCCAATCTAAGGCTGTTTGGGGCTTTCTGGGTGGAGGGTGGAGCCTGGGAAAGGGAATGATGGGGTGGATTCTTGCCTAATACTAACTACTTGTGTATATTGAGACGAGGCATGAACAGTGACCTCAAACCTCACCCCTTCTCATGCTTGCCTTTCCTGCCATTGTCATTACTTTGCCTTTTGTCCTGGCCTGGCCTGGGTATCTGGCTCTGATTCTATTTTCACTTCCTCTTGACCACCTTACTGGGGGCCCAGGGAATAAGAAGTCATCCTGATTTGATTGGTTAGGAAATCCAGCCACGGGGCTCCTGGGTGGCTCAGTTGATTAAGCATCTGACTCTTGGTTTTGGTCTCACTCTTGAGGTTGTGATCTCAGGGTTGGGAGATCTAGCCCTGCTTCCGGCTCGGTGATTCAGCACAGAGTCTGCTTGAGATTCTCTCTCCCTCTCCTTCTGCCCCTCCTGCTCATACTTTTTTTCTCTCAAATAAATAAATGAAAAAAAAATGTTTTTGGCCTCAACAGCTTCCCTCATTGCCCAAGAGGAGGGATCAAAGGCTTGGGGATGGGGGAGTGACAGGAGTTTTAAACAGGGAGCAACAAGACCAGACCTACAGCCTGGGAAATTGTGGTAGAAGGGTTGGCAGTCACGACATGACAAGATGGTCAGGTTTGGAAGGCTGTCGCAGTGTCTGGGGGAACAGATGAGGGTGGCCTCAAGGAGAGACAAAGCAGTGGCTCCAGAAACATCGAGAAGGCAGAATCAATGGGAAGAGGTGAAGGACTGGACATGGGGGACGGGGAGAAGGAAGTGAGAGGGATGATGTCTAGTGTGCTGGCTCAGGTGTCTGGGTGGATTGTTTTGGTGTGTAAGAGAAGCAGGGGTTGAGGAGTTGGGGTGTTTATCGTAGGTAGAACTTGCTATTTGCCAAGCCTTGAAAACTTCACGGCTGTGTGTGCCGGGAAGGAGCACCTCTTCCTAATTCACACCAAGGCACTATAGATACAGAGACCAGCAGCCACCGGAGTGGGACATCTCGGAGACGTGCAGGAGTGGTTGGGCGCCTGGAGTAGATTTCAAGAAAGACCCAGAAAGACCCAGAAATGTGATAGCGGTCACTGCACAGATGGTGACTAAGGCCATGGTGTGGGTAGGGGACACGAAGAGTGAGAAAGATGAAGTCCCTTCACTCTTTTGATGACATTCCTTCTCATTGGCTTCAGCCTACCTGACGTCCAGCCCTCACTCTCTGTGCTGCAGCCACACTGGTCTCTGAAGAGTTCAAAGCACCAGGATCTTCACCCGCCATGTTCCTTTTGCCAGAAACCAATTCCCAACCCCTAGATTAGCTAATTCTCGACCTTCAAGTCTCAGCTCAATGGCAGCCTCTTCCCAGACTGGAAAAGAATGTGCGCTGTAACCTCTGGAAACCCTCTCTACCTTTTCTGCATGGTACTGATCATGGGTGTCATTTTTTTTTTACAGCTCTTTTGAGGTATAATTTACATACCATAACATTTGCCCATTGTAACTGTACAACTCAAGGACTTTTTTGGTAAATGCTCCATCACCACAAAATTTCTGTCACTCCCCCAAATTCCCGTGAGCTAATTGGCAAACAATTTCCATTCCCATCTTTAACTTTTCTTATTTATCATATAAATAAAATCATATACATGGAATCGCATCGTATGTAATCTTTTGCATCTGACTTTGTGATTAACACAGGAGTTTTTAAGCAGGGGCGACTCTGGCCCCCAGGAGACATATGACAATAATTTGGAGATATATTTGGTTGTCACAACTGGGAGGGGATGTTACTGGCATGTAGTGAGTAGAGGCTGGGATAACACTAAACATTCTGCTCTGAACAGCAGGGCCCCCTTCAACAAAGAATTATCCAACCCAAAAGGTGCCAAGGTTGAGAAGCCCTGACTTGGTCTAACATTTCTGAGGTTCATCCACATTATAACGTGTATCATCATTTCGTTCTGCTGTTCTACTTTCTGTCTCTATGAATTTGGCTATTCTAGGTATCTTATGTAAGTGGAATCATGCATATTTGCCCTTTTGTGACTGGCTTATATTCACCTAGCATTATGTATTCATGGTCCATTCTTATAGTATTTATCAGAATTTCGTTCCTTTTAAAGGCTGAATCTAATTCTGTTGTGTATATACCACATTTTGTTTATCCATTCATCCACTGATGGACTCGAGTTGCTTTTTTGGGGAAAGGATTTGTTGACCTCCACGCTGCATCATTCTGGAAATGAATCTCCACAGGTATAATCACACATTTATCTGGATATTACTAGATTAATGACTACCTCCCACATCAGACAAGCTCCACGAGTGGAAAAATGAGGGTTTTTTGTTGTTGTTGATCTCTTTTCCAGTGAATATTTGTTGAATATATGAATATTTAAGGTATGGAATGAGATGACTCCCCTTGATCCATTTTAAGCAGGAAGAGTCAAGGACAAATGTGCTTTAGGAAGAAAAAGAATTGCCAGTATTTACTGAGCTCAGCTCCATGCCAAACTTTTCATTGCCTCACCCCCATTTAATCCTTACAACAAAACTTTTGAATATACAACGAAATCACATTTTAAGGCCAAGAATGGGAGTTTAGTTCTAAAGTTGCTAGCACAAAAGGCAAAAATTGGTACAATCAAAATGACCTAATCTGAACGCTTACTCAAGCAAGATACCTTTCGTTGCATGCTCACTTCGGAATGCATGGCCGCTGGGTGGAATGGTAGGGAACTTATAAACTACCGTTCCATCCCCATCACCTATGTTTGACTTGAAATTAGCTAACCAGGATGTGACTCCACTTGACTAGTTTCATCCACGCTTTAAGGATGAAGAAGCGGGGATGCGAAGTGGTAAGCAGCGAGGCAGAGTAGAGGCAGGGACACAGAAGATGTCCAGGAGTCCTGGCAGGCAGTGGAGAGAGAGGTCTGGACTGAGGCAGGGGCTGGAGAGCACTGTTCTGCAGCACGGACGGGATCATGGTGAGGACTGCTGACTCCTCGGGCAGCCAAAGGATAGCGGGCTGGACCCCATTCCGCATCTCCCGCTCATTCCCGGCCTTTCCCCACCTGGTCAACTCACCTGCTCCGAGGCTCCAGGTTTCTCCACGCAGTTCCCTCCGCCGTGCTTGCGTTGCTAGGTTACCCGCCAATCACTGAGGGAGGGACTCGGCACCTGACTGACTTTCTTTTTCACCATTCAATCTCTTGTTCCGCTCAGTTCGTCCCACCTCCTGAGACCTGACCAATCAGAGGCACCGCCTCTCTGACCCTCCACCAATGGAAAAACCCGAGACTCTCTCTGGGTTGGGCTGAACAAGTAAGGCGGGGAGGGTGGGAGGGGAAAGGGGCAGGGCTTATTTGTCCCGCCCCTTCCCAAGGAGGTAGGCAGGGAGTCCGGCATCAGCCGCGGGAGAGAACTGAGGAAGGACGTGAAGCTTGGCCAATCAGAGCTCATCATGCAGCCGAGGTAGCCAATAGGACGCGGCAAAGGGGAAATGGGGCGGGGCCGGCGGGGTTGAAGGGACGGTAGGCGGTGGATGCGAGAGCTGGCGCAGCTGCTGTGGTGGCAGCGGCCGAAGTGGCGGCGCTTGAGGTGGCTGTAACAGCTCCAGGCTCGGGGCTTTGGTGGCGGCGGCGCCCGCGGGCTGGGCTGCGCGGTGCGGACCCCGGCAAGCGGTCCGGGTTGCTGGGGCGGCGCGTGTAAGAATCCGAGGGGTGCGAGCGACGGCCTGTCGGAGAGGGCAGGGGTCAGGGGTCAGAGGGCGCGGAGTGAGGGGTTGCGCTGTGCATTGGGCTGTGGGAGGCGGGCAGGGCGGGCCCAGACTTGCTGCGGGGAAGTCATCGCGGCGCTTTTCCTCCCTCCAGCCCGGGCCGGGGCTTGGCGCCCGCTCTCCTGGCTCCCGGCTTCCTGGGGCGCCCCCCCCCCCACGCGGGGGCCCGGACCAGGGCTGGGAGCACGTGGAGCTGGAGCCCGCATTCCTTGTCCCCCACCCCACCCCGCCATCTGCTCGGCTCCCTGGCGCCCAGAGGCGCCCCACCCACAGAGCCTCGTGCCCGGGTCAGGCTGGCCCGCGTTCCTGGGACCTGTCCCCACGGATGACCCGTCCCTTCTGGGTCCTGTATAGAGGGAGAGGCAAAGTCCGCTGCAGGAGCACTGGGCTACGACTCAGGAGTCCTGCGCTGTGTGACTTTGGGCAAGTCCCTTCTCCCCTCTGGGCCTCACTTTTTCCTTCTCTGCCAAGTGATGGGCTTGAATTCAAATCGGGGGCCTGGTTCTGCCAGGAAGTAGAGGGTAATGGTTAGGTGGGGAGGGCCCCTGAATTCAGACTGCCCTGATGAAATCTGGGCTCTACTACTTGCCTGCTTGTAAAAGCAGATTAGGTTAACCCCTCTAAGCCCCAGTTTTCCTCATCTGTGAAGTGGGGATATTAGCTAAATAGGATTGCTCAATAGCAGCGCTGTTGACATTTGAGCCACATATTTCTATATTGGGGTAAATCTCGCCTGTGCTTTGTAGGATGGATGTTTAGGGGCATCCCTGCCCTCTGCCTACGAGCACCCCCACCCCCTAGTTATGATAATCAAAACTGTCTCCGTATGTTGCTGGTATCCCCTGGGGGGCAAAGTCACCGGGGGTTGAGATCCACAGAGCTAAGATACTGCACGCATTGCAAGCAAACAGTCACGAATTAAACAATAAAAAAAACCTCTAGCCATTATGATAACAGCGATAAAAATTTAGAAACCTCCTCTCAATAAGGTGAGAAGGTCGATTGATTCATCTGTAAAATAAACACGGGAGAGGATGACAACAAGATGTTAATTGTCAAAGCTGAGTGATGGATACAAGGAAGTTCCTTTACATAGTCTCTCTATTTTTTAGTATATTTGAAAACACCTGTGGTAAAAAGTTAAAAAGAAAATAAATAAAACACATTATTCTTAAGACAGCCGAATGGTAGCGTCTCATTTGGGATTTCCTCTTTTGTCTCTCCATTACTGGGATTGCAAAGTAAAATGAATCCCCAGACCTGGGGGAAACTTAAAAAAAGTTTTAACAGGAAGTTGACTGGGCAGAGAGCAACTGGCTTAGCAAACAGAATGGTGCTCACTTTCGCTGTCTAGTTTTAAGAAGATATTGACGCACAGGAACTTGCTCTGATGATGTGTGAAAGATGCAAATTGCCAGGTTGCCATTTAGTGGGTGAGTTTGGAAGCAGACTTGATTGAGCCCAGAAGGAACCTGCTGCTTTTTTCAAGTTCAAAGGTCTGCTGTCAGATCTGCTGAGTCTTTACTTTGCGTTCGGTCCTACTCAGCGGAAATGGGAATGTGCATAAATAGGAACTGTAACAGGCTAGTTCTGTTTTAAAATTGGGAATCCAGGATGAGCGCTTTTGCTCTGTGACTCTGGATGTCATTTTAAAAAATACTCTTCTTGTTCTTCCGTAAACACCAAAATCCAGGAGAATAATACCCATATAAGAATGAGATGGACACCCGTAGGTGATCTGGCATGCTAACTCTACGTGTCACTGAAGCTAGGTGCTATGTAAATACCAAGGCAGGGTCTTGGAGAAATTGTGGTGTAGTGGATAGGAAAATAGGTCTGGAACCAGACTGTGTAGTTCAAAGTTGGGCTTTCTAACTGTGGGTTCTTGGGCAAGTTACTTAATCTCTCTGAGCCTAGAGTCTCCCACTCTGTAATGGGGGCTAATAATCCTACTTACTCTTAGGAAGTTTGAATCAGGATTACTTAAAAATTGCTAGGAGAGCCCCTGGTACATAGTAAGTGCTCACTGAGTATGAACTACTATTATTTTAATGGTTGTATTTTTTTTTAAATCTTTAAAATCCTTACAAAACTCATAAACAAGGGTAAAGAGGGATGGAGGTAGAACATATTAGCCATAATCTCAATCTCCAGACATAATTATTCATAAATTTTCAGCATTTGTTCTTGCAGAGTCCCCCCCATACTTTAGTGCTATTACTGTAATACTCTTTAATGAGATATAATTCACATACTGTAAAGAATCCACCATTTTAAAGGGTACAATTCAGTTTTTGGTACATTTGCATGGTTATGCAACTGTTGCCACTCTCTAATTCCAGAACTTTTTCATCAGTAGTGGTTGTATTTTGATAATTGTTTTTCTCTTTTTATCTCCCAAACCCTAGAAGATGCCTCTGATGGAGGAGTTTCTGAGAAGCAACTCTGGGCCAGTGGATTTGAAAGGGAGCTCAAAGCAGAGACTATTTAAAGCTCTGGACATCGCATCCTGAGGGCTGCGGGAGAGGAGAGCATGGCCGTGAGTTTAGATGACGACGTCCCCCTCATCTTGACCTTGGACGAGGGTGGCGGTGCCCCGCTAGCTCCCTCCAACGGCCTGGGCCAAGAAGAGCTGCCTAGCAGAAGTAAGACTATGGGGTGCGCTGGGGACGGGGCATAGCTTTTCTGTTTCAGGGGGTGAGTTGTGGGCTTGGTGGTCTGATAGTAGAGGCGTGTATGCTAATGCTAGACCCCACATTTGACCCCTAAGTTCTGACACAAACTATTGGGAAACCATGGAGTCCTAATCTTGCATCCCCAGCTTAGGGATGCTTCCAGGGACTGAGTAGCCTGCCCTCCTGGGGCTCTTGTCTCTCTCAGGGCCTTACCTCCCTTGCACTTGAGGTGCCCTGGCTTAGTGGATGCTTGATGGGGACCTCAGGCAAATCTGCTCTTTGGCTAGCTTCCCTGTCCCATTCCGTGTTAAAAAAAGAAACAGACTTCAACACCAGCCTCCTCTGTCCAACCTGAAGCTGTTGGCAGGAAAGCAGAGATGACTGCTTCTCCATGCTGAGCTCAGTCCCTGCGTTGCCCAGGACAGGGTGGGAGGGGGGCAAGCATTTGTCACGATCCATTGATTTGAGGGTTTGGGGTTTTGCTTTGTCTTCCTCTTAAACCAGAGCCTAGCACGAAGTGAGCCCAAGAGAGGTGAGGTTTAAATTTTTTACATTTTAATTGTGTTTCTGGCAGAATGAGAGACCTTAAAAAGCTTTCTGGTCCTTGTCCCAGAGCCACTGGGTCCAGGAGAGCTTAAAATAACTTTCATTCTGTGGAGGGTCCTGAGATGTCAGGGACTCACGCTTCAGGATCTCCTCACCAACTGGATGTTCCATCTGCTGGCCGTGCTCCTGAGCCAGGACAGAGGGGTACTGCTGTTCTCCGGTTCACGAGCAAAGACACTTGGGTCCAGGGAAAGACGTCCCCTTTGTCCAGAGAGAACACAGTTGAGTAGCAGGGGACTCCCCAGCCTTCCCTTGGAAGTGATGAAGAGCAGCAGTGTTCCTGGGGATGGGAGTGTCGGGGGAGGCCTGGCTCCCTAGGAACTGGTCTCTCCTTGCTTCAGCGTGTTCACCCCACTTAGAGTGGTCGAGCTGGGTGGTCCAGGGAGGTTGGAATAGAAATCGGATTCTTCCCTAAGTGCCATTCAGGGCTGAGAAATCAGTGGCTCTGATTTCAGGCTCACGTCTTCAATGCCCTAGAGCTGGCAAGCTAAGTATTAGGCTCTTTCATATCTGTTATCTTAACTAAGATCATAGGCAATATTATCCCTGTTTGACAGAGGAGGAAACCATGAGTCAGAGAGGTGAAATAACATGTCCAAGGTCACACAGCCAAGCAAGTGGTTGAGCATCAATTTGAACCCAGGACTGTTTGACTCCTCTCCCCTCCTCCCTTTTTTGCTCTCCTGCTTCTCCTCCTTGTTCCATCATAAGCCCTTAATAAATGCAAGTACTAGCTTTTAGCATTTGGATGTATTAATCTCATCATATAACCTCTGGATAAAATTATTGTTATTTTCCATATCGCAGAGGAAGAAACAGCCTCAGAAAGGTTAAGTAACATGTCCAAGATCACACAGCTAGTAAGCAATAATGCCCCTCTGCTGTCCACCCCCTACACCACTATGTGAGGTGCTTTGAAGAAAGTGATATAAATGAATGTGACCTAGCCCCAGCTTCATTTTTTTTTTTAATGTTTTATGTTATGAGTTGGGTGCTCAATCGACTTGGCCACCCAGGCACCCCTCCTCCCCCACTGCCCAGTCTCAGCTTCAAAGTAGGATACTCCCTAGTGTGGAGGGAGGGTCCATGGCCAACAAGGGAATGGACTTCAAGGGGGGGTGGGTGGTTGACATTCTAAGGGTGTGGATCATTCTGGAAGTAGTCAGGCTCAAGATTCTAAATTGGAATCCTGGTCATTGTCTGGGTACCTCTTTTAAGTCTTTCCACAGTATCAGAGCTGATGGCCCTGGTGTCTGGCTGTCGTGTGGATCACAGTGGGAAGAGCAACCTAGTTCTTTGTCAAGATCAGGTTTTGAACCACTGATGGAGCTTGAGTGGGAATTAGGCCAAGTAGACAATAAAACCGACCTTGGATGGGCCTGTAGTGAGGCTATTCTTATCTTGCTGAAGTTGGTAGGTTCTTTGGCTATTTAAAAACAACGAAATTGGCGCCTGTGTGGGTCAGTTGATTAGGCGATTGCCTTTGGCTGGGGTCATGATCCTGGAGTCACAGGATCAAGTCCCCTTATCAGGCTCCTGCTCAGCAGGGAGTCTGCTTCTCCCTTTGACTCTCCCCTCTCCTATGGTCTCTCTCTCTCACTCTCAAAAAACACAAAACAAACCCCCAAAAAACCCAACAATATAAAACCATCAAGGTCCAGGGAAACTGCTTTCCATACAGTGTGTTGGTGCCTCAGTTTCCCCTCTCACCCTCTTATTAGGCCATTTGCTCAAACCTCCAGGAATTAATGGTATAATCCACCAAGGCTCATTGGCAAAATGGTCGGGCCTGTCTGAGGACAGTTTTGGCCTATGTTATTTTGTGCTTGGATTTTGGCATTGACCTTCTACCCAATGTCCCCCATCCCTGCTGTCTGAGCAGCCTGTCTAAAACACAAATTGGACCCGGTACTCTCCCCAGCTTGCAGCTCCCCAGGACCTCCCCGTCCCCTCTGGGATGCAGGCCAAGCTCTTTAGCTGGTGCTCAAGGCCTCGCATGCCCCGGTGCCTTCTTACCCGAACAGTACCATTTCCAGCCTTAGCCCCCAGTGTCCTACTGCTTCCAGTTCTGTGAAACCCCCGTGCATTCTTTTTTTTTTTTTTTTTTAAGATTTTATTTATTTATTTCACAGAGGGAGAGAGATCACAAGGAGGCAGAGAGGCAGGCAGAGAGAGAGAGGGGGAAGCAGGCTCCCCGCTGAGCAGGGAGCCCGATGTGGGCCTCGATCCCAGGACCCTGAGATCATGACCTGAGCCGAAAGCAGAGGCATTAACCCACTGAGCCACCCAGGCGCCCACCCCCGTGCATTCTTAAACCTCTCTGCCTTGTGGGCGACTCTGTCCGGAACTCCTTTCCCAGCCTCTTGTTTGCTGTTGTTGCTGTTTCCAGTTCTGTCTTGGGAATTGTGCTGATAATCCCATCTCTTTGAAGACTTCACGAACCTCCCTTCCTGACACGGCTAATTACTCACTGCCCTTTTCTGCTTTGGTATCTAGATGAGGCTTCTACTGTTACAAGTAGCTGACTGTGTGGTGATGACTTGTTTAACCATCTGATTACTTCCTGGGCCCCGAGTTCCATTCATCTTGGTATCCGCCAGCTCCGTGCCTGCTGTATATAGGTCCTCAACAAATCATGATGGAAATGAAGCTCTTGGGTTTCTGGAGCCCTGGCCGGTGCGAGTGGCCGTCAGGGCCCTGGTCAGAGGTGGACAGCATCTCCCCCTGCCTCTTCTAACCAGTGCGTGGAGTCTCATTGCTCACAGTACGGCCGATCGTCCTGGAGGCTGCCACCATTGCCCCCAGGCCGTGGCTCACATAAACCCTGCGGCATCAAGGAGTTGGCCGAATGCACACAGTGGAGTTGGCAGCTACGTGGGCATGAGCCGCTGAGAACCAAGCCAGCTTTCTAAGGGCGTGAGCCTTGCTCGAGCTCGGGCCCCTGCCCAGCCGCTGTCACTGAAGCCTTCTGGCGGCTCTGTACTGTGTACTCCTTTGTTGCAGGCCGCTCCAGCCGCCGTGACAAATAGCACAGAGTGGGGGGCTTAAGCCACCGAAGTTCATTTTCTCACAGTTTTGGAGGCTGGAAGTCCAAGATCCAGGTGTCAGCAGGGTTAATTTTTTTCTGAGGCCTCCCTGCTTTCCCTGCAGACAGCTACCTTCAGACTGTGTCCTCACATGTCCGTCCCTTAGTCTGGGTGTCTGGGTCCTAATGCTTTCTTTTTTTTTTTTAAGATTATTTATTTATTTATTTATTTGACAGCGAGAGAGCGAACACAAGCAGGGGGAGTGGGAGAGGGAGAAGCAGGCTCCCCACTGAGCAGGGAGCATGCCGCGGGGCTCCATCCCAGGACCCCGGGATCATGACCCGAGCTGAAGGCACACACCCAGCTGACTGAGCTGCCCGGGTGCCCCCCCAACCCATTCTTACAAGGACACCAGTCAGGTTGGATTAGGGCCCACCCATAGGCCCTCATTTTACCTTAATCACCTCTTTATAATACAGCCACATTCTGAGGTCCTGGCATTAGAACTTCAACATAGGAATTTCAGGGGGACGCGCAGTTCAGCCCGTAACCCTCCTTGGCCTCTCCTCCGATACAAGTACGTAGGAACCCGGCTGTGCTGCCTGTGACCTTTGACCCTGCGCTAGGGGCAGCCAGTGCTGGGGTATTATCTCTGCAGGACACTGGAGGGTTGGGATCATTTTTTTTTCCCCTTTGTGGGCAAGAGTGGATTTTATCCAAGACTCAGACGTCTCTGGGCAACAAGGGCAGCTGCCGAAATGCTAGTGAGTGACTCATCGGCAGAAGACGTCAGCTTGATAAAGGAGGCAGGTAGAAGCAGAGGTATTTAAAGCCTGGAAATTAGGAATAACCTTGAAAACGGGCAGTGGGGCTGGCATTTGACAGCGTGGTTTCGAAATAGCTCGCCGTGTGCTTTGTGTATCAGGCAGTGGTCTAGACCGCCGCTACTGAGCTCTGGGGGCAGTACAAAGGATCTTCCAAGAGAATTCCGGTCACGCTCACCTTTTGCCCTCTCATTGCCTTTTGACCCAACAGTTGCCTAAGATGGGCCTGTGCTCTATGCTTTTTCTGGGTATAAAAAGGGGTTGAGGGGAGTGGCCGAGACACTTCGTCTCATGGGGCTACTTTGGTGCCAGTGGGCCCTGGTTTCCAGGTGGCAAACATGCAGGGATAAGGCCTAAGGTAAGAGAGCAGAGGAGCCCCCTCTTCCTCCTTCACCCTGATGCCCGGGATGCCATTGGGAATTACCTCACTCCTTGCGGTATCTAGCAATGTAGGGGGTCCCTGCCCTTTTGCAGGAGGCCAACATGTGACATCCTGGCTCCTTTTCCAGAGCCTTCATGCAGCCAGAGCCAGTTGGCACCAGGCTCAGTCAAGGTGGGCCAGAGCTGTTGGCCTTGGGGCAGGTGTAGCCAGGATGAGCTGGGAAAGAGCAGTGGGGGCTGCCCACCCAAGGATCAGCCCCGCAGGTGAGCGCTCCATCACAGGAATCTGTGCCCCCAGTTCTTGCCCAATGTCCTTCCCAAAGCGTGCACGCTGCCCAAGGGACTCATGTAGTAGCTTTTGCCACTTGTGATAGCCCGGGTGGTGAACTGGTTCAGCATGCAGGCTCCAGAGTCAAGCTCTGGGCTTCCAGTCCGAGTTACGTAGCGCTCTCTGCCTCTGTAAGCCTCAGCCTCCTAGTCTGTAGAGTGGGGTCGTGCTAGCATCTCCCAGGAGGGTTGTTGGGATTTAGTGAGATCACGTGTGTGCTCCCCATTCCTAGTGCTCAGCCAGTCATAGGCGTTGTTGTCACGGTCGGAGACTGGGCTGCTGCTTTGGAACATCATGGTACGTGAGCAGACGTCCTGAACCCAGGCCAGGATCTGAATCTTGTCTGCCTCACTCCTGGCCCCGCAGGTGGCCACCGGCGAGCCAGGAAACAGAGGCTGCATGGCAGCTGGAGACCAAGCAGCAATTAGATTTTCGCAGCCTCCCGGGGAGCCTGGGCATTTGGCTCCGCGGAGTCATTCCCCGGGGCTTTCTTCGGGCCTCACCAAGGCAGAATGCCGGGTGTCACCAGGCCCGCGGAGGCACCCATTAAAATGAGCAAGCACGCGGCCTGCTGGGTTCCAGCCTCCCAACCCAGACTTGAAGCCTTTCGCTTCCTCAGCCCTCCGGATCTTCACAGGGGATCCTGTCTGTTGCTTTGGGCCCCCCGCCACGAAATGCCATCTCTCCCCGCTGCACGCAGAAGGCCGCTGCGGCGAAGTGGCAGTGGTGGCAGCTGGGGGCGGGCTGGAGCGCCGGCTGCGCTGCTCTCTCCCCATCGCCTCACATTTGCTCCAGAGCGCTCCGGGAGCCCGAGCAGCCAGTTCTCAGCCTCCATGTCAGGGAGGGAAGCCGGGAGGGCTTTGATGGCTCACAGCAGGGCGTCTCTGGGGGCTCCTGATGGCCGCAGCCTCTGCCTCGAAGTGTGGCCTAGGAGGGAAACCCAGGCTCTTGAGCGGAAGCCCCCAGGTGGAGGGCGGTCCCCAGACTGCCTCCGTCCCACCTTGATGTTGGGGGGGCCCACGGGGCGGCTCTCCATTTCTTATCTCTTTGCTGGGGCAAATTCCCTGATTGGGACATTTCTTCGGTCCTTCCCTTCTCTCCTGGTCAGTCCGAGCCGAGTAAGGTCCTACGTGATAAAGATCACAGCTCTCGGGCACGAAGCCCCTACCGTGTGCCCAGCAGTGTCCAGAGGTGCTTTGCTCGTGCTGGCTCTCTTGCTGGGTGCTCCCAGCGGTGTGTGTGGCCGGTGCCTTCAGGATCCCCGTCTGACAGGCGGGGAAACTGATGCTCTGGGAGGTTGGAAACTTCCCCAAGGTCATGCAGCCAGAAAGTGCCATGGTGTCGAATTCATGTCTTCTGACCCCCAGACTCAGGCCCTTACTTCATGTGCCACATGCCAAGAGGTAAACTCTGTGGAAGAGGGAGAATTTTAGGCTCAATTTTCTTTTCCAAAAGGGAGTTGGTTTCCCTCTCTTACACGCATGCTTTTTTTTTTTTTTTAATTTCCTACGAGGCATGTTATTCTAAATTGGAGTTCTATACCTAGAGGTCCTTTTCATAGTGTAAAAATATCCAAGCCGTTGGGGTGTCATTGTACAAACTGTATTAGATCACCACAGAAGAACCAGAAAACATGAGCAGGTGAAAAACCAGACCGCAAAGGACACCCACAATTCCCCCTAGTAGAAAACTCCGGCTCTCTCCTCCACACATGCCCTTCCTTAGCTCTTCCTCCGCACAGGCATTGGGCTCAATTTTTCATCACAGTGGTGGGGCTGAAAATGAGGACTTACAGGAGTCAAGATCGGGGAATAGGAAAGGACAAAGGAACAGCAGCTTGGGAGTGCGGCATGAGGCTCAGAAGGCTGGCTGGGGTCCTGAGGAGGGTGACCCCCCCAAGGTCAGTGGTTCCTGGGACAGGTGACCCCACATCGGGGCCCCCCTGGAGGATGTCCTTGGATTGGATAACTGAGTTAGGTCATGTCTGGGCTGCCTTGGGCACCGGGGGCCCCTTTTGCCTTGTTCTTTGTGGGAGGGACTGACTTCGCTGGAAAAGTGTGCAGTTCTGCCTCTGTTTGAACCACTTGAGAGGATCTGGTTCAGCGGAATTAACCTTGTAGTGTAGGTGCTGGGACCCGGCAGGCCTGGGCCTTCACTTCCCGGCAGCTGCCCCTCCTCCCGCCCCTTCACTCACCCTGGCACCTGCTGCTGCATAGGGTCACAGGCATCTGGTCCCAGATTTCCCATGGCATCAAGAGAAGTCAAAACCTACACTTTTAATCAGAAGTCTTCTGACTTTGAAGTATTGGTAACAGTTCTCGTTTCTTAAACACAGCTGATGGAATAAAATCTGGTCAGTGGGCTGCTGCTTTATGACTGCTGAGCGCGAGCACACCGATTCAGCCTTGGCGTTCTGTTCAGAACCAGCCACTTCAAAATAAGGAAACTGTATCCAGCCGACCAAGGAACTGTGGCCCCATAAGATGTTCTTGACCTTTGCGTGGCATTCAGTGGGAACTGGAACCGGCTGGGAGGTTTTTCTCTCTGTTTCTACATGATTTGCCTAGAGACGGACCAGGTCTCACCCATCTGTGGAATGGAGGCCGGAGCTCGGGGGTAGAAATGCCGTGGGTGCATGAGGACGAGGGGACAGAACAGGTGGGCGCATCTCCCACAGACACCTTCGACCTCCTTTTCTGTTCATCCTTTCCTCCCTCTGGGTTGCAGTTCACGGGACTCTGCCGGAAGGTCCATGCTTCATTCTTCTCGTCTGCGCGCTCTCCAACTTGAAGATCCTCCTCTTTGTTCTTAGCTATTTGAGCTAAGCTGGCTGGGACATTTTCTTTTTCTTTTTCTTTTTCTTTTTTTTTTTTTTGGCCTTTACTTTGAGTTGTAGAACATTCCAGCAGGTGTCAGAAATCCAA
Organism: Ailurus styani; assembly: GCA_002007465.1. NCBI lineage: Eukaryota > Metazoa > Chordata > Mammalia > Carnivora > Ailuridae > Ailurus > Ailurus styani. The sequence continues at coordinate 1,093,848 of LNAC01000338.1, forward strand.
AAAAGTAATAGTCTAATAGCTAGCGTCTGTCTCCTAATTCTTCTTATTTTAATAGTCACTGCCTTCTTGTCAACTGAGAAACTAAGTAGAGCTTTTCAGCTGGCAGACGAGTTATTTCTGAAGAACAGAACAGCCGCTCTGGAGGTCAGATGTGGTTATGGCTTGTGAAGGATCGATGGTCTGGTTGGCCGGGAGGCAAACGAGTACATCACGCGTTCCTTTGGCGGCGTGTGTTGTAACCGGGGGAGGGCTTTGGAGGTGGGAAGAAGGCAGGCAGGGGAGGTGGGATATGGGGCGGGAGGAGTCGGTCTCCCTGATTGGGGGCTGGAGAAGCTCTAGGGAGACCGTTGGAGCGGGCAGAGTCTTTCAGGACAGGCACGGGGAGTGAAGGACCCAGAGGGAGGGAGCAGAAGGGCCGAGGCCTGGAGCGGTCAGAGTGGGTGGGTGTGCTGTGCGTGGGTTGGAGGATGGGGAGGAGAGACTGGCTCCTGATCTTGGAGGTTCGGTCCCCCTGTACCCTTGGGGCCAGGCCAAGGAGCTGGGACCTCCTCCTGGGTGACGGTGAAGCCCGAGCGGGTGCTCTCTGCCGGAGAGTGACAGGGTCGTGTGTCCGGGGAGGGTCTGAGAACGCACGCAGGCCGCCCTGCGAGGAGTGGTTGCAGCTGGGTGTGGTGGCGGGTAACGTGGCGGCGGCCCAGGGACCTGGTGGGCCTGTTTTGTTCAGCCTGAACAGTGTGTGCAGAAGCGGCATCACCAAGCAGGCCTGATGCCTGGTCACGGGACGTAGCCCCTGTGGTCTCACACACCCCAGCGTCCCCTGCTTGTTACCCGCCGGGGGCTTGTAGGCATTTGAGTTTGTTGCCTTTGGAGTAAATTCTGGCGGGGACGGTGCTGGCGGGGGACGGCGCTGGCAGAGACCGCTTTGGAGGGACGGTACTGGGGGGACGGGGACTGGGGGGATGGGTCCTGGGGGGACGGCACCAGTTAAGAGTACACGCTCGCGGGTCAAAGCAGCTGAGTGTGAATCCGCTCTGCCATTTACTGCCATGGGTTAAACAAGGTGGCGTACTCAGCGTCCATACAGTGCCTGCTTTACACCAGATGGATCCCTTGGTGGATGCGAGCCATTATTAGGGACAGAGCAGGCAGGCTTACTTTCTGGAGAGTCTAGAATGCCAATAGCGGGAGTTTGAACTTGGTCGAGGAGGGCCTGGGAGCTTCTATGTCTGTTTGGGCCGGAAAGTGACGTGTTGACAAAGCATCTCCTCTGTGACCTCTGCCAGCTCTGGCTGCCTTCCCCAGCCACCGTCATGCTCTTCCTTAGAAACCCTGAGGTGGGCGAGCCCCGAATAGGGACGGTTTTCTCCCCGGAGATTGGGAGGTGGGTGGAGAGGGAGCTCCCAGGGTGTCCTGTAGCAGCAGGAGCCAGGTTTGGCGTTTTTCTTTCTCTCCCGACCAGGCTCTGGCCCTCCCCGGGGCCGAGTCAGGCACACAGCCTCGGAGCTCAGCACCACGCCTGCCTCGTGCTGGGCCCTCAGGAAACATCTGGACGATGCAGAACTGAGGAGTACTCGCACAGGCTCACCTGGCCTGGGGAGTAGGTGAGTGCCTCCTAGACACATCAGGGGCTGCATCCAACAAGGGGAAAGGAATCAGGGAGAGAAGAGCGAGCTTGGGATGAGTCCATTCCCCTGTGCCCTGGCCCGCCATGCCTTTCCTAGTCCCGCTTGCCAAGCCCTGAGGATCAGAAAGGACCTACTCTCCTGGTTTAAAAAAGCATGGCCTCCGACTGTATCTGGCAGATAAGTTTCTGCTTTGTTCCATGCACTGACACAAGCCCCTGAGCAATCCACTGTAATCGAGGGTTCATCAGGAAGTTCTCGGTCGGCTCAAGTGGGAAGCTAGATCAAACTTTGTCTGTCGTCCTAAATGATAAAGCCCTCACGTGTCGCATTTCACCTCTGTGGGGAAAAGAAGGGTTGGATTCTGTCCTTGTAGCCACCCTTCATGTACTGAGGAAGTGAATACAGCTGGGGTATTTGGATTGCAAATTAAAAAAAAATATATATATATATATATAGGGCCGCCTGGGTGGCTCTGTCATTAAGCGTCTGCCTTCGGCTCAGGTCATGATCCCAGGGTCCTGGGATTTAGCCCCTCATCAGGCTCCCTGCTTAGTGTTGAGTCTGCTTCTCCCTCTCCCACTCCCCCTGCTTGTGTTCTCTCTCTCTGTGTGTCTCTCTCTGTCAAATAAATAAAATCTTTAAAATATATATATATACATATATATACATATATATATATATATAATCGCTCTGTGTTTGAGCTATAAAAGCGAGCACAGAGTGTAATATTGTAGCTGTAGTGTCTTTTCATTTTCATTTTGGAAGGTGTGATTTAGGGGCTTTGTATTTCCATGAAAGCCTCAGTTATGTTTGGGGAGTCTCCTAGGTGAAGGCGCAGTGGCTTCTGCGTGGACACTCACAAACGTGAGTGCTCTGTGGGTTCCACCCCTGCTCCCAGGCCTGGCAGTGAATCCAGTAGCTGCCAATCAGTGCCCTTTATGCTGCCTTGAAGTCTGTCTTCCCCCGACCTAGTCTCCTTACTCTCTTGTTAGTGGCAGCCAGCACTGTGATTCTGGATTGCAGAAGGAAAAGCTGTGTGCAAGAATTTTTCAGCTGGTTTACGCTGGCAGGCCTTGTGCAGTAACAGTTGCATCCCCATTCTGCAGATGTGCAGTTTGAGGTGTGGAGAGTGAAGCAGAGTGGGGCCCATTTGTTCCGTCCCCGATGGTGGGCACTCGGGTAGGCAGGCGTGTGGCGAGCCCTAATGCCAGACCCGGCCACTTCTGCTCTCAGGCCTTGCCTGGCAGGAGCGCATCTCTGCTCCTGGGGTTTCACTAACCTCAGAGTGTAGACAATGAAACCGTAAACTTCCACCCGCTCCCATGGTGAAGGTTAGGCCAAGTTCTCGGATCAAGTGTAAGATGAAGCCCTTGGAAACCAAGTGCTCTGACCTACCTTCCCTGCCTGGCTCTGAGCCCTTGGCAGGGGTCCCAGCACTTTCCAGGCCATGAGAAATTTCTTCTCAGTTACATTCTGCACTGACCAGCCTCCCTCCTTTTACTCCTCCCCAGAACTCAGAATCGATAATCAGAAGTCTTAAAACATGGCACTGCTCATATAATCTCATTTGTTTTCTCATTTAAACCACTTTTCAGTACCAGCGTCCCCATGAGCTGCTGTCTTTTGCTTCTGATCTATCCCCACTCCAACTTTCTCCAGCTGAAGGCCTTCCCCAAGCCTCCCTAACCAGTTAGGGTAGTGGCTGCCCGTCCACACCCTCCCGTTCTCTGCACCTCCTTCTCTGCTCTTCAGGCACAGAGGTCCGTTCCCTCCCCAGCACCTGCGTGTGGTAGATTTGATTAATGTCTTATGAACTGAATCGAGGTTTGCTTCGCGCCATGATGGATTCCTAAAGGTTGTAAGAAAATGGAATTTTGGTGACGTAGATAATTTAAAATACGGGCAAGAGGGCTGAGTTTGGCAAAGCGTCTGCATAGTATGATTAATAGCCTGAGGTCATCCGGTGTCGAGTTGGGTTTTGTAAACCAAGTTCCTTTCAGTCAGGGTTAACCTGTCTGTGGATGTCTTTCCAGTGTCTCTGTGATGCCCATTGGAGGCGGCTGGGTTGGACAGGGCAGGAAGGCATAGGGCCCCCCTCGGCGTAGTGTCTGGGGAGGCACTATTGTTTCGGGTGCTGATGTGCGGCACGGATGTACCTCGTTCTGGTAGTACAAGTTTTGCAGAGGCAGAGACCGTGACTTTTCTACTCAGCCTGAGCACTTCATAAATAGATGTGAAGTGACGTATCTGGGAGTGACTCACCAGGTTCACAGAACATCCAAGGCCCCAAGTGACTCTGTGGATCACAGCGTAGCCAGCTCGTGGAGCCATCTGGGGTGACAAGGAGACTCATACACATGTGATGGGTCAGAAATAGTCCAGACAGGGCCTGGCCCCTGCTGTCCCTGGGAAGAGCTGACTTTTTGGACGGTCCCAGCACTTTGCACTTCCCCGGGAGCCCACACGTCGTAATTGCCGTGGCGGCCGGGGTGCTCGGCTCCCACCTTCCCACCCCTCACCCCACCACCCCACCGTTGCCTTTTTTCTCCTGCCGTAATCTCTCTTTTTGTTGGATTGGGTATTTCTTTAAATTTTTTTTTTTTTAATTCCTTTAGCTCTTGCTGAAAATCAGCTCGGGCAGAGCAGTGGTGCTCAGTGCTGGCTAATGGCTTGGAGTCCCTCCAAGCTGCCGGATGTGTTGGCTCTCGCTTGTGGGGGGTCGTCGACAAGCGTGATGTCTCCTCTCCGTGACTCCCGAGGGTGCCCTCTTCTTGCTGGTTCTGCTGTTCACACTTGGCAGGCTGGCCTTGTCATCGGCAACCGCAGTTTTTACGGTGCACCCCGGGGCCGGTCTGGTCGCCTCGATAGGGCCCAGATTTGTTCAGTACCAGAGCCCATTGGCCTCCAGGTCTGTTGGCCCATGTGGTTGTGTTGCAGGTTATTTTGTGCTGTTTTTGTATGTGGGCCCAGCATGCCTAGAGACTCCCAAGTCTGGAGACAGGTGGCTTGGGAGAGTTCTCAGGTTGTTAGAAATGTGTGTGTGTTGGGTGGGCGATGTTGTCTGCTGGCACTCTCCAACGTTCTATCATTGCTTCAAAGAGTTGTCTGCAGTGAAGGATGGGGTTGAAATTTCAGCATCCTCGGCTAGTAGCTGCATAAGCTCCGGTGAGGAGCTGAGCCTCAGTTTCTTCATCTGTAAAGTGGGGGTAAGAATACCTCCATTCAGGGTTGACGCACAAATTAAGTGGGAAATTCCACAAAACACCACCTAGGACCAACTCAGTAAGTGGAAACAATCAGTAATAATAAAGTATCAGGGTTTCATTTTCAACAAAGTGGCAATGTTTCCCCTTCCTGAGCCCTGAGTAGGCGATTTAAGGACTCTGGATGGAGGGCTTGAACATGCTCTTCCTCTTATTAAATCCCCTGACTTCCTCTTAAGGAATTGTTAGCTGGTTTTGGTATTTTTCCTAAATGGTAAATGGAAGAATAACACGTTCACTTCCTTGACCACCATCCCAGGTGCACTACAGGGAGAGTTTAATTCAAGCAGCTCTGTCTCTTGCCCACTTTTTAGGTTGGCTTCTTGGTTTCCATTGTATTTTTCCTTATTCGTGATGCCTCTTTTGGGCTGCCTGCCCCACTTGACAGGAAGGGAAACTGAGGAAAAAAGAAGGGGAGGCTGAGGGCAGTGCCTGGCCACTGACTGCGTGGCTCTCGCCCCTGTTGGTTCCTCTGGGAGCAGCAGGAGCCAGATGAGCGCGGTCTCCAGACAAGGAGACCACTGTCACTTCCCCGAGGGGCCCGGGCCTCTGGCCACCCCAGTCCTAGTTGCTGCTCTTTGGGCAGGGCTGCGGCAGCTACGGAAGATCCAGACACTGGGGCGTGGCCAGTGTTTGTGCAAGCCCGGTGGAGCCGGCCCCGCAGGTGCTCCCGGACAGGGGCTGGTCCGGACTTGGATCCGTGCTGAGGTGACAGCACCTGCGGGGCCGGCTCCACGGGGCATCGCGGAGAGTGAGTCACGGCCAGACTCGTCCTCCCAATGCCGCTTGTCTGCTGAGCTCTCGCGGGGGCTCCGGAAGTGCCCGCGTGTGGTGAAAAATGCCTCTTCTCCCGGGCGACCCTTCCACAGCTCCCGTCCCTGTCCCGTGTGGTTCACAATTAGCATTTCTGATGCTTCCAAGTGAACACGGGACAGATGTTCGCACAGGTGCTGCACTCTTCAGTGGGTAAACAGAGTGGGGCTCGCAGCCTGTGTGCGTGCGTGTGTGTGTGTGTGTGTGTAGCAGTGGGGGGGCTTTTGACAGGTGCACAGACCTCACAAACATCTCTTCGAGGCACCTGAAGCACTTTGCACATGGTAGGTGCTCGGTAAATACTTGGTGATGAGTGATCAGTACCAGTCAAAGCCCTTTGTTTCCATAAACCCAGTGATGCAGGAGCAGGAAGCAGAATTGCAAGCCAAGTCTTGAATATCACAGATTGAAGGAGGGAGAGATCCCATCCTGCCTGCGGGCATCCAGCAGCCGCTCGTTCCCTCCCCGCCCCGGCAGAAGGGGCTGGGTGCTGGGGCGCACAGTCATGGCCCGAGCAGGCGGTTGGGAGCTTTAGGCAGCGGAGGTGAGCATGGTGGCTCCCGGCAGGGCACCTGCCCTGCACAGGTGTGCTCGTGGTGCTGCCCTGGGAGAGCCAGCGTGTGGCTTTGCCGCACCCAGCGTCTGGAGATGGGGTTGTGAGGTTCACTAAGTCCGGCCACCTGGTCAGGTGCTTCTGATCGGCACACTTGCTCAGGTTACTTCCCTTTGGACCCAGTGGCTCAGGCCCTGTCTCCTTTAGCCGGTCCTTCAGGATCACTGAACCTTCTCCAGCTTCCCAGACATGCCCTGCTGTTTGCTTCTCTGAGCTTTATGCATGACCTTCCCTGTTTCTGGAATGTTCCCCTCACCCCCCCCCTTACACCTTGTGAATTGTCTTCATCCTTCATCCTTCAGAAGTGGCCCAGACATCACCCCTGAATCCCCTTCCTCAGTCCACGAGCCCCCATGGAGGGCAGTTCCCGTACCCTTTTCTTAGGCTGTTGTAACTAAGAAGTGACTCAATGCACCAGAATCCTTCTCTTGCCTCCTGGTGGTGAGCCCCATGAGGACAAAGTACATGGTTTGACTTTTTCAAATCCAACACCTGGCACATGCCTGGTATTCAGTAGGTGCTGAATAAATGTCTTTAAATTAAACCATATTTGTTTGTATCAAGAAGGCCAGCCTTTTAAAATGCTACCCTCCCTTGTTCTCCCCCAGATTACTGCATGATTTATGAAGCCTGCAGTGTGACTGTCAAGGTCATGTTTGCAACCTCAGAGAGCAAGTGCTCCGAGTAGCCAGTTTTGGGGTTGGGCACCTAGGGCAGTAATCACTACCCTTAATTACAAAGAGGCACTCATGTCCCCAGCCCCTCCCAGGAGCCTCTGTTTACAGCCACTGCTCTCAACCTTCTAGCCATTTCTCTGCCAGTTCAGGGCCCTTCTATGGCCGACCTCCTGTACCTACAGAGAGTCTCTCTGGATTTGGCCACGTGGGTCTCTGTCAGCTGGCCGGAAACGAAGTTGAGGGTGGCATAGGGCATTATCCTGGCTACTTCCAAACCAGGGTTCCTCCTTCTAGAACAGTGCTTGACCCATAGTACTGGCCTAGTTGAGCCTTTTGTTTTTCTTTTCCTCCTCTGGCCTGAGCCTTTGGCAGAACCGGTTTTGGGCTCGAGGCCAGCGATTCAGCTAGGTTGGCTCGGTGCCAGTCCTCGCCTTTCTGGAGGTCAGTATATCTGCCTGGGGCTTTGTCCGTGTTTGCAGTCTTTCCTAGTGTTCACTGACAACATGGCCCTACTTCCCGCGCCGTCTCAGCCAGTCATCAGAAAGAGAAGGCCCGAGCAGGAGTAAATGTGCTCTCTGCTTTCTTGCGGCACCGTGTCTTTTGCCCGGCTTTTATCTGGGGGCCTTTGAAGAGCTAGCCAGCAGCAGAAGCGGTGCCCGGAAAACTCATCAGTGTCACTCTGGTTTATTTTCTCTGCTCTTGGAGTTTTTTCCCATGGAGTGGGGCTCTCAGCGACAACTGGCGAACGGGTGGGCGGTGGCTCGTTGTCATTCTGGTGGGCTCTGGGTGCTTTGTGGGTATTCACATTTGTTTCTGTGCCTCCCGGAGCTCAGCTGGCCCCAGTCCCAGTTAATGGGTGGAGAAACTGAGGCTCTGGGGATTCCGACAGCGAACCGGGGGGGGGGGGGGGGGGGGGGGGGGGGCCCNGCCCTGAAGAGGATGTGCAGGGTGTGTGTGTGTGTTCGAGAATGGGCGAGGCCATGTACACATAAGAGGAGGAGAAGGAAGAAGAGCAAGGATGGAATGGGACTAGAGATCTTGGTATAAACCTGCCCAGCAGCCGTCACAGTCGTCTGGCATTCCTCCCCATCCGGGAGCTCATACGCCTTGTATCCACAGCAGCCTCTGGTCCCGGGCCCCAGAGGAAGGTCTCAGTGGCTTCCCAGCCCACGCAGACCTTGCCCTTGCCGGGTGTGGGGGTTGGATCCCAGAAGCCCTCCCCTCCTGCGTGTTCTTCCCGTTCTTTCCCGCTCCTCCCTGGTGCAGCTTTATGGCGGCATATGGAAACTGTTTCTGTTTACCCAGAGCCGCCAGGATGCTGCTGCGTGCTGTGCTCCAGCGAACGGAAACCTTGGATTCCCCGCAGGGTCATTTCAGAGGCTGCATGCAAAGCAGCCAGCTGTTTTGCAGGGAGCGTCTGAGCCCTGTTACATCAGCGCGGAGGAAGCGGTACCATCTGTGCAAACAGGTCATCCTGGCTTGGCGGCCTGTCCTCTGAATGGGAAACTTCTCTCCTACTTGGAGTCAGTTTTGTGTCACTGTTGTTTTGTATTCTAATGCCTGCGCGGTTGGCCTTTTCTTTCAGCTCCTTCCCCTCCTCCTGCCGGTGATTTTATGTTCACCTCCCTGGGCTGGTAGCCAGGATCCAGGGAGGGTAGTTAAGGAGTAGGTGTTGCATAAATCTTTAGTGGCTAAGGTCTGCTGGCCGAGGAGGCCGCAGCCTGGTTTTCACAGGAGAGCTCTCTGTCCAGGGCAGCAGAGGCGCAGAACAGACTGTTTCTCTTTGGGAACTTGCCCCGGAGGCACAGAATGGGATCTTCTTGGTTGCCAAGAGTGTTCCTGGTCAGCTTCCTCTGGCCCTTTTAAAACCTGCGAGCAAGAGCCAGTGGAGAAGCTGGCTTGCTGGGAGAGGGCCTGGGAGCCTGCTTCTCCCACACTCCTGCACCTGCTGTGTGTCTTTTTCCCTTCTTGCTGCCCGCTCCCAGGCCGGCCGCCTCCCAGGAACGCGGACATGAAGAGGCCAGGGCCGGCAGCCGCTGTCTTTCTGGAGGAGGTGGTGGAGGGTCAGCTCCCTGACAGCCCTGTGGTGAGGTCATCCCGTCTCCACCAGCTGGGCCCTTGCGGTATGCCTTGACCTTGCCTTTCCAGCTCACCTGGAAGAGCCCACCCTGCTCCGGGTGAGGACAGTGCCAAAGGCTGAGGTCGCACGTGTTGATTCTCATGAGGTCTCTAATAATCCCTGCTTGGGCCACACCTGGGGAGCTGTGGTGAGAGCCCCCCTGACTGCTTTGTTGTCCAGGACTCTCCCTGTACAGGGAGCACCCATGCGAGCGCCCCGTCGTCCACCTGGAGACCTGGGGGCCGGTATTTCCCCCAGGAAGTGCAGATTCAGCCGGGTTGGGCAGGAGTGGGTGGACAGGGCCCCAGGGCAGGGGCTGTGAGCAGCCCCCGGGGTCTCAGGCTCCCCAGACAGATGATCCGGAGCAGACCCAGTGGGCACGGTGCGTGGGCTGTCACCAGGACATGGGGACACGTTATCCCCTGGAACTTCATGCCCCATAGGGACCAGTCAGGGGAACTAGGAGTCCCTGCACTGCCTCTCATATCCTGCTTTGAGGGAGTCTTTGCTAAGGAAGCCCACCGGGATCTGTTCTCCGGCAGGCAGGGCCTTGTGCCTCCAGGCATCCCACCGTCCGAACCACAGGCCCGCTGTCTGTGTCCTCCAGCTCGGCTGCCCCCTTGACCCTCAGGCCGCTGACCTGCCCCCTGCCCCCCTGCCCCCCTGCCTTCCTCTCCTTTATCGGCTGTAATTGTCCTGCCCCTTTCGGGAGCTGCTGAGCCTTTGAACGTGCCTTATACTGCAGCAATAAAGCACTTGAGATTTGGAGCATTTCCATCACCTCTGTGGCCACTTTTCCAGCCTAGGAAGTGGGAAGCAGTGTTTGGGGGCAGGGAATTAGGACCTACGTGGTGCCCCAGCCTCCCCATTTGCGGTGCACTGGAAGTGCTTCTGGACTTGGCTGCAGGGCTGCCCTCTCTGCGTGAGGGCTGCCTATAAAAGGAACAGGGCAAGCCAGGGGCTCCCTGCCTTCCATTTGCGCCCTTTGTATAATCCCTAAATGTGCCTCCCAGCCGGGGGAGCCAGGTGTGAAGGGGGCTCTCTGAAGTCTCCCATGGCTTTCCTGAAAAGCCCTGCAGCCTGCCCACCGCTCCCCCACACCACTGGGCCTTTCAACCCTCCCCGAATTTAAGAGCCACAAACAAGCTATGGGGCTTTGCCTTTGGGGACCTAGTAAGCAAGCCAAGTTCTGTGTTCTGAGCAAGCATCAGGTTGAATGGTTAGAACAAAGTCCGCCCTGGAGGGGAGACTCCTCCATTCTTTTTCCTCTTGGCTCTGCCAGTCATATTTTTCCTTTTCTTTTTAAGGTCCTGCCCTGAATTACTCTTATACGAAATAGTGCCTCTCCAGTAAATCCTTAAAAGAATGATCTTTCAGAAAGCACAGAGATCATGTCACAGCCCCTTAATGCCCTCTGGCCCTCCCACTGCAATCCCCAGGGAGCCTACCTGCCAGGCTCTGGGCATACTTCCTGGTCCCTGCCCTCTGGTCACTGGCCCAGGAGTATGCTTCTAGAATCTTTGGGGAAGAGCTTCATTTCACTTCAGTGCAGATGTTTGCGGAGCATTCGTCCATCATGCCCAGTACTTCTGGGCCCCGGGGACTCTACAACAACAAAGTCCCTGGCCTCACAGAGCTGACGTTCTAGGTGGGGGAATGCACTAAGCAGGCCAACAAGTAAATAAATGCCCTTCTAGGTGGTGATGCAACCCTAGGGGGAAGCACAGAGCAGCATGAGGAGGACAGGGCATGCCAGGGACTTCCAAAGATGTGAGAGCTCTGGGGAGGGCAGAGGGAACATGAACTGCAGAGGTCCTTGGGCAGAATCTTCCAGGCCTGTCCCAGGACAATAAGGAGGCCAGCGTGTCTGAAGCAAGAGGGTGGGTGGGGTGAGACATCTCAGTCTCATAGGCCATTTTAATTCAGGGAAGGACTTTAGAGTTTTCCTGGGAGCTGGAGGCTGCAGTTTATTTGGGGCAGAGGAGTGATATCATCTGGCTTAGGTTTTTAAAGGATTATTGTTATACTGAACTACAAAGTTTACTGAAAATACACACACAGTAAAGGACTTCTCTGACCGGCCTAGAGACTAGACAGAGGCAAGGCGGGGAGCAGGAGCCCAGTTGGCAGAAGGGTTGTGCTTCCCCAGCGGGGGGAGAGGTGGCTTGGGCCACGGCAGAGGGCTGGGGTGGGTAAGCCATGGGATCTTACTGGCCGGGCGCAGCCACTATCTGGGCGTCATTCGGAGTAATGAAGGAAGGGCGTACCAGGGGCTGAGCCTGCTGATTCCCGAGGAACCTTCCTGCTCTGGGATTCCTGTGGCTGTGCCTGTTCTGCTTAGCGTTTTAGGTCAAGGGAAATATTTTTCCATGATGCATTGCTCACGGCTCAGCTCCCCCCCTGCCGAGCACACAGGGCGATTCTGCATGGTGCTTCTGGACACAGACCGGGTTCGCTTTCTAAATGCGTGAGACCTAGAGCAAGTTCACTCATTGCTCTGTTCCGCCATTGCCTCACCTGTAAAATGGGGACAGTCACGGTCAGTTGGGGAGATGAAGTTCAAGTGTACGTGGAGTGTGTAGGAGAGTGCCTGGCTTGGGATATGTGCTGCGTGCGGCAGTCTGTTACTTGGGCAGAAGCTGAGTTGCTGAGCTCTGGGCTATGTGGATCTGTGGGGCTGCACTTAATCAGGGGAGGGAAGGAATGAGTGTGCGAAGAGAGGCACTCACCCTATCTGTGCAGCCAGGCGGTGTTTGTGGAAGCTGTTGATAACTAGCAAGGTCTAGGCGGCTGGGCCCTGCCCCACGGGTAGCTCATGAATTTGAGTTATTTTTAAGGCCCTCTGCCCCTACGTGCCTGTCCCCTCGGAGTCTCTGTGTACCTGTAAATACAGTGATGCTGGGAATTGCAAGGGCAGCTGGTCCAACTCCCCACTCGCTGGGTGAGTCTCCGTTCTGTTGAAACATCCACATGGGTGGCTGTGGAACCTCTTCCTGAGACCCCGTGTGATGGGGCCCTTGCTGCCTCCACAGACAGGTGCCCCTGCAGGGCCGGGGCTCTCCAGGTACCTCCAGTCCCCACCCAGGGCACCTGGGCACCGCCCTCACCCCTGGGGATGCCCACCAAAAAAATGAGTGCACAAACAAGGCAGTCGTTGGTTTAAAGTGATTTTGTAAAGAATTATTTCCAACTTACAGATCACATTTAGAATAAAATAACAACTATGCACCCGGCTGTAACAGGGCCTAGCATTTCCTAACTTAGTTCAGCAAAGCAAACGTGACAGCTAAAACCCCCTCTGCCCAGGGCGTCGTCGGTCATCTCTGCTTGGCGGAAAGGCCTTCCCTGTGACATCCCCTCTGGGGTCCTCGTTCCGCCTTTGCAGCCCTGCAACACGTCTGCTCTCACACACCAGCCAGCCCTGTGTGATCTGTGGCTTTGGAGCACACGTTGCATCTCTGTGGTGCTCACTGTCACTGTCCCCCGCGTCCTCAGTGCTCCTTAGTAACCAGCTGCCCTCTGGAGCCTGGCCTGTAAGCGCCAGGCTGACGAGCCGCCCGTCTGTTAGAGGTTGGGAAGGACTATGATTCTAAAGACCCTTGCTTGCTCGGATGTATATCAGCTCCTTGTAGGACCAAGAAGCCTGAGTTTTCCTGAGGGCAAGCCATTATGAGATTTTAAGCACCAGGGCTCGTTCCTACTGATGCTTTGCTGACCTCATCCTCCAACGAGATACCTGGGGTCAGGTGGCCGGGAGAGGCCAGGGCAGCTGGTCTGGAGGCTGTTGCTGTCTTGTGGGTGAAAGGCAGGGGCCAGCGAAGGTGGGGAGTGGAGATGGGTCTGAGAGAGGAGACCCTGCCAGAGCTGGGGGCTCAGTGGCCGTGACAGCGGAGAGAAAGGCGACATGAAAGTTTTCCATCAAAGCCTGGAAGCCTGGTCCTTCTCCTGGTCCCAGTGGTCCCTGTGAATTTCAGGAACGGGAGGGAGCTGTTGTTTGTGGCTTTGAGGGGAAGATGGCACGGGGCACCTGCTCCCAGGCAAAACCCACTGGCGTGAATGTGAGTGAGGTGGACGGGCGGCAAGGAGCGGCCCACACTGGGGGATGTGGTAGCCGCACACTCCCCGCCCCCCCCTCCCGGCTGCCCTCCCAACCCCTGGTCACAGTGGTGTGCAGTGGAAGTGGTGACGGCCAGCGGGGAGAAACCGGGAGGGCTGAGGGAGCTCCTGGTGGGAGGAAGAAGCCGGATCCATCTGCTGAGAGCCCTGAGAGGGAGGAAGGGCCGAGAAGGTTCGCACAGAGGCTCTCCAAGGCAGGGGCTCACACAGATGCCAGCATCCAGCACCGGCAGGAAAAGTGGCATAATGTCCGCCGCCATCTGTGCCAGCTCATCGCCGCCCACCCCGGCCCCGTTATTTCTTTCACCTAGGACTGGTGTGGCGCGGGCATGGGCTCCTGCCGTGGCCCGGGAAGGTCATGGAGGACGGGCGCAGACACGCGGGGGCACCGCACTGCCTGCCTGCCTGCCGGTGCCTTCTCCTACTGGCAGGCACATTTTGGCTCCTGCTTCCCTGGTCCACCGACCAGCAATCCAGGAAGGCGGTTTGACCTTCTCCTATCTGCGCTGCGCCTAGGGCTTAGTTCTTCCAGAAATGGACACCGGAGCGGAGTTGGGGAATGTCGGCCTTGGGTAGAGAAGGACCAGAATGGTCGAGGGCGAGCTGCCGCCAGATGGGCCACCTCCTGCTTATAACTTCGTTGAGCGATGGAACTGCTGCTGTGTTTCATCCTTTTGGCACTACCCTGACACCCTTTCCAGGCCTCCATTTCTCGAGAAGAAACGGAAGAGGCATGAAGCCTGCTGATGAGCTAATCACCCAGCTCGGTATCCCAGTCCTGCTTCCTGCCCACTGCTTGGCCTCAGGAAGGCACCTGGCCTTTCTGCAGGGCTGTCGGTCAGTGGGTATAAAGCGCTTAGAGAGGCGTCAGTTATCTACTGCTCTAGAGCAGAGCACCCTACAACACAGGGCCTGAAGACAGCAGATATTGCCTTGAGATATTTTGTACAAGAGTCTGCAGTTCGGGCAGGGCCCGAAGGAGGGGCTTATCTCTGCACCACGCCGTGTCAGTTTGGACACTGGGGCTAGAGGATCTGGTTTGAGGTGGTTCATTCACCTGACTGGCAAGTTGTAGGCTGTTGGCTGGGGGCTCAGCTGGGCTATGGACAGGGGGCCTTGCTTCTTCTCCACGTGTCCGCCACACAGCATGGTGGCTGGGTTCCAGGAGCAAGGGTCCCAGTAGAAAAAGGTGGGGGCGTTCTTATGACCAAGGCTCAGAAGTCATTAGCATTCTGTCCTCCATCCTGCGTTGGTCAAGATAGGCACAACGTCTCACCTGGTTTCCAGAGGGAGACACAGGCTCCACCCGTTTGTGGGGAAGTGGCAAGGTTCTAGAAGAGCACGTAGGATGGGAGATAGTGCTGTGGATGGATTTGGAAAATACAGTCTGCCGCAGCCTAGGTTTTGGCATGCGGTAAGCCTCAATAAATGTTTGCTACCACTGGTTTAAAGCCTTCGTCAGCTGTCCTTCTTCACAGACTCCTCTCTCTTAGAGGGTGGTTGTAGAGCATAGGGGTTAAAAGCATCTGTTCTGGAGCCAGGCTGCCCGGGCCCAAATCCTGGCTTGGCCCCTTAGAGCTGTGTGACTTTGGGTGAATTGCTTAACCTCATACAGTAGCATTTATGAGAGGACATACCGCTTGGGATTGGGAGGATTACATCAGCATGGAGCACAAAGCACAGAGCCTGCAAGTGGTGTTAACTCCTTCCTGTTCTTGTGTGCTTCAGTTGGTGCAGTCCCTTCCAGAAAGATTCTCCTGGTTACACATCCTAGCAATGGAGATGAGGCGCAATCGGGAGTAGGTCTGTGAACTGGAAATCCCTGCACTTCCAGAAGCCTGAAGGTTGGGAGGGGAGAGAGGGAAGTGTACTGTTATAACGATAAGGTTCTTAGCCTATACATGAAGTGACACAATATCGCTTGAAAACAGACTGTGGTAAATTGAAAATGCGTACCGTAAACTCTAAAGCAACCTCTAAATAACAGAAGAAAGCATTGTAGCTAAGCCAACAAAGGAGATCAAATGGAATCATAACAAATATGCAGTGATCCAAAAGAAGGCAGAAAAAGGGAACAAAGAACAGATGGGACAACTATAAAAAAATAACAAGATGGTATATTTAAACCCAACCCTATCAATAATTACATTAAATATGAGTAATCTAAATATACCAATTAAAAGGCAGAGGTTTTCAGACTGTGGGGGGGGGGGAGCAAGATCAAACTATATGCTGTTTCCAAGAAACACAGTTTAAATATGAAGACGCTAAGAGATTAAAAGTAAAAGAATGGGAAAAGCCACACTAATCACTAATTAAAAGAAATGATCAAAAGCTGAAGACTTCAGATAAAGACTTGGGTATATTTAGAGAATGCGCGCGTGCGTGTGTGTGTGTGTGTGTGTGTGTATATATATTTTTCAAAAATAAGAAAATTACCCAAAAAAGAAACAAGTAAAAGATGTGAAGATGCTTCAACTAAAACATACAAATGGCAAATAGGCACATGGAAAGACGCTGAAGATTATTAGTCCACTGCATATTAAAAGCATTAGAATGGTCGAGATTAAGAGGACTGAGCATGTCAGGTATGGGTAAGGGTGTGGAGGAACTGGGACTCCCCTGCACTGCAAGTCATTTGGAAAACAGTCTGGCAGTTTCTTAAGAAGTTCAGCATATGATCTAGCTATTTCACCCCTAGGTATTTACCCGAAAGAATTAAAAGCCTGTGTCCATACGAAGCCCTGTGCATGCGTGTTCATAACAGCGTCATCTGATTCAGCCCCAAACTAGGAGCAATCTCAGAGTCCACCAGGTGGGCGGATGTCCCATACCGTGGAATACTGCTCAGCCAGAACACCGGAAGGAGCTACCGATACATCGTACAACATGGATGAATTTCAAAGTCTTTACAGTGAGGGACAGAAGCCAAACCAGAAAAACATATGTGCTCTGTGATTCCATCTCTGTAAAATTCTGAGATGCAGATTCATCTAATAGTGACAGAGTGCAGATCGGTGATTGCCTGGGCGTGGATGGGCAGGGGTGAGCATGAAAGGGTGATGGATGTGTGATCTTGATTGTAGTGATAGTTTCACAAGTGTGGGCATATATCTGAACATATCAGATTGTGTTATACCATGTGTCAAATATATCTACATGAAATGTTTTTAGAAGTGGGTGGAGAAGAGCTTTGCAGGACCCGTTCATAGTTCAGACTTAGAAGGACCAGGTATGACTCTGCAGCCATAGGACCCTTGCCAATTTCCTCCCCTTCCCTGTCTGGTGGTGAGGTTTACATATTTGCTTCCTGCCACCTCTGTGCATCTCTCCTTATCCAAACACGCTTCATTGTTTATTTTTCTGGAGGCGGATCAGTTTGAGTGTGAATTGTGGGCAACCAGAGTCTCATTCTAGATGATGATAAAACTTCCCAATACATTAACAAGTTGAAGGTCATTTCTTGGTGCCTTTGCTTACCATGTATCAGTATACACACTTGAGGGTTATGACAAACCCAGTTCAGACAGGCTTAAGTATAGAAGGATCTTTATAGGCTCAGGTTTTGGAAATGCTTGGAGGTGGATATCAGGCACATCTCCATCCCAGGATGGAGCTACCCATGTCAGCTCTCTGATTCTTTGGTTCCCTGTTGGCTTCCTTCTCAGGTCAGCTTCCCTCACCTGGTAGGGGCAGAGGCAGTCTGCCCCTCCCTGACAGGGAAAGAGCCCCTCCTTCCCCTGTGCTCCAGGAAAAAGTCCAAGTTCAGGCCTCATTGGCTGGGCCTGAGATAGCACCCCTCCCCACCTGGACCAATTCCTGTCCAGGGAAATTAGGTGCTTTTATTGCACCTGCCCGGGAGCCAGGGTGGAGTCGGCCAGAGAAAAAGCATGGATGGAGAGTAGGGAGGGAGTGGATGTTCTCCAAAGGCAGATGGGTTCAGTGTTATTGGAAGTGAAGAGGCATGGGTATCAGCAGGGAAAAACAAAAACAGATGACCCTGCACCAAGGAACAAATCCAATTATTTTTATGTTTTAACCACATAGAATATTAACATGCTTCCGGAAGTCAAAAATATACAAAAAAGGGGCACCTGGGTGGCTCAGTTGGTTAAGCACCGGACTCTTGATATCAGCTCATGATTTCAGGGTCATGGGGATTGGGCCCCTCATCAGCAGTCTCCACGCTCAGTGCAGAGTCTTCTTAAGGTTCTCTCTTCCTCTCCTGCTCTCTCATTCACTCTCTCTCTAAAATAAATAAATAAATCTTAATAAATAAATCTTTAAAAAAAAGTGTTCGAAAAGATCACTCCCTTTGAGTGACATGTCTGCGTTGCTCCCCACACCCCTTGTAAGTAAATTTATCCTTCTTGTTTCTTTTCGTAAAGATAGATATCTGTATGTTTTCTGGTTTCTTCCTTTTTTTTTTTACACAAAGGACAGCATATTATATGTGTTCTTTTGCTCTTGATTTTTTCATTTAACGAAGAGAATAAAAAGCATTTTTAATTAGCCATGCTAATCCTTGCTATTATTCCGGGGGATCGAGCACTGACATATAGATAATGGGATATATGTGTGAGCATACAAGCCTTTTCTTCTGGTGAATGGTGTCTTTATCCTGTTGAGCCTGGGTTGTGAGTGAATCCCTCTCCTCTTCCTGTGCAGATGGGGGCAGCTATGCCATCCACGACTCCCGGACCCCCAGTCTGGGCTCAGGGGGTGAGAGTCCCACTGGACACAACTGGGAGATCAATTATCAAGAGGCAGCAATCTACCTCCAGGTGAGTATCTCTGGTCGGGATCTCTGTTTCCGGTGCCTGTTGGCCGAGTCGTGTAGCCAGGGCTCTGTTACATCTCCAGAAATTCAGTTCTGCCTCCAGTTCCCGTCCCCGCTCCGTGTGTGAGCTTCTCATCTATAAGGTGGGGAGAGCCAACATGATCATGCCCAGATGGGCAGGGCGGTGTGCGTGGGCTTTCTTGTGACCCCCAGTATGTGGCCCTGCCTGCTCCCGAGTCTCCCTGAGTCTCTCCACTTGGCCTTGGGGCACACTGGCAGCCTGTTGTTGAGGGGGAGTTTCTTTAAATACGTTACACTGTAGCAGGGGTTTGTCGCCTGCTATAGGAACTTCGAGACCTTTATTCCTTTCCTGTTAATTTGCTGTTGCTCTCATGTTTTCTGTTTCTTGCTTGGTACTTGGTTGTTGTTGTTGTTTTTCTCTTTAAAAAAAATTCGTTGTAGAAGTAATACGTGCTCATTGCGGTAAGTTTAGTCACAAAGGGGCCGTGGAAAAACAATCACCTAAGTCACTGTCAACATTATTAAAAAATAATGCGTAGGTTTTATGTGTTTTATGAAGTAATTTTAAAGTCACAGTTGTATAGTCTTTTTTCCCATAGTGTGTAACAGAAACTTTTTTCTTATGATATTATAACTCCTATAAACAAATTTTAATGACTTTATAATTATATCTGGTAAATGTCTCCTAATTTACTTAAACTATCCTGATAAGGCTGGATATTTTTCCTTTTCATGCTCCCCTTACTATATATTATGCATTTCCCTATTATAAATTATAATCCGAGGACCGTCTGTACAAAGAGCTATTTCTCTCTTTAATATCCAGGATTGTTTTATTAGGAAAGCCTCTAGAAAGTGGAAATACCGGATAGAAGGAATCAACATTTTTAGGGCCCTTGATGTACAGTTATCGAGTGTTCTCCAAAGGGGATATTGTCTCTTAACTGCCCGCCTCACCGTCTGCGGCATTGCCATTTTAATCTTGCCATTCTTGTCACTGTAAGATCTCTGTTCCTTGTGTGCATCAGTAAGAGTCTAGATGAGGAAATGGAGTCTTTCTGAAATTCATTCGAATAATAATTTTCCCTAATCTTTTCTCTTTGAAGCAGCTCTCACATTCCAAGTATGCGTTTTGTTACTTCTTCTGGAAGATTTCGTTACATTTGAATATTTGTTTGGTGGTTGTTCAGTTGTCTTTATGCTTCTCATGTTTTATGCAGTGTCACATGAGTGGTACCCCTCAGCCGACATTCTGATCCAAGTTGAAGCAATAGAAATGTTTCAGAGACATTTTGACGAGCTCAGGCACGCCTGTTGATCTCGCAGAGTCCCCCAGGGTCACCCGTGCACTGTCACTTTCTCCAAGGTTGACTAGATGCTGGAGAAGAGCACGGGATGGGTCAAAACACAGGGGTCGGGATGGCCTGGGGGACTTCAGAAATCTGGTAATTCCTTCTCTGCTTAAGCGGCTGAGAACATTAGTAATAAAAATACCTATTTTTAACTGGGCCCCATTCTAGAAGTCCCCTCCCCGCCACAAGGTGCTTTGATCATCTTCCATTTACAGACTAGCAACTGACACTAAGGGGAGCTCAAGGAGTCCAAGGCTGCCCAGCTAGTAAGTTACAGAGCGTGGATTTAAACCGTGTCCAGCTCACCTCCAAACGATGCTCTTTCTTCTATACATTGTTGCTTCGTTTCTGTACCTGACCACCTGTATCCATTTGAAAATGGGCCACGTGAAAAAGAGGCCACAGGACTGCAGGTATAGTTCGATAGTTTTTGTATGACATTTTTACACACACACACTCACACACACACACACTTAGGATCGTACACGTATATGGTAATGCGTACCTGTGTGTGCAGGCGCATGTGTGAACAGATCCCCATTCACATCTGGAAAATTATCTAAATATTAAAGGTGATTATCTTTGGCTGACAGAATTTTTACTGCCTTATAATCCTGTGTGTTACTTGAATTATTTTACCAACATGCACTATTTTTTAAAAATAATAAAGATAAAAGCAGAACCTGGATGCCTGGGAACAGTAGTCCTGGCTGTTTCTGGGGGCGGGAGGGCATAGCTGGTGTCAGATGGTCTTTCTGCTGCTCTGCGACTGAGCAGGTGGTGGGTGTGCTGGGGTAATTGGCCCCTTGCTGTCTAGAGAGTACCTGGTGCCCGTGGTTTCCTTCCTTTCCCAGTTTTACCTGTTGACTCGCTCATCCTCAGAAGCCGTGTGCTCTGCTCTGCTCCACAGTCCTTGTGCGTCTGAGACAGGACTGGCTTCCTGGGTGGAATTTCTGCCCCAGGGAGCAGGGAGCGAAGCTGGAAGTCATAGAAAACTGGCCTGTCTTATTTCTCTTAAGCTAGTTCATGATCAGCAGCGAGGAAACAAGGCCAGTGTTCTCCGTGGGTCTGGATCGGAATCCAGTGCCATGAGTAATATTTCATTCTGTCCTTGGTGCTGGAGACCTCATCTTCTGTCTCCCCTGGCAGTTCTGTCGTCCTAGAGGTAAAACCCAAGCCCCCTGTCAGTGGTTTCCGCTAGCCGGACCTTCATTCCTGGCTATTTACTGGAAGACTTTCCCCGAGAATTGCATTTTCTGGTAATCCAAGCCAGAAGCTTCCCAGGCCCCCCTACGTGCCCCCCCCCGGCTGCGGCGGTGCTGGTACAAACCACAGCCCTGCACAGATCACAGGACCGCGAGCCTGGCTTGCCCAGCATGCCCGCTGTTCGACTGCAGGGTGTTTGTTCCCTTTGTCTGGCCTGCCCCTGTAGGGACTGTGGTTTGTCTTTATTTTTTGGTGATGAGGGCAGTGATGTGTCTGGCTTCAGGGAAGTGACTCGCTCAAAGCTACCCTGCAAACCGCAGCTGAGGTCAGAGCTCCCCACCCTACAGCTACTGGGCAGCCCCCGGGCGGAGCTGGGGCCCGGAGAAGTGATCTCCAGCGGGAGTGGTTCATCCTCCCAAACCTCCATGAAACACCTACTGTGTGTACCAGGCATCATGCTGGGTGAGACTTGACAACAACCCTTGCCAGGCCAGAGCTTTCCACAGCACAGTGAGCCCCTGTGGGCCCAGAGCCCTCCTTCCTGCTAGCCTGCGGCTTCGGCCGGAATCGCTGTGGTGTGGTTAGTCTCACCTCCCTGGAATATAAGGGTTGTGAGCATGGGGAGGGTGGCCTTCATCCCAGAAGAGCCGAAGAGCTGGAAGAGTTAAAGCTCTGACCTCATTCCAGGACAGCTGGAATGCTGCCAGAGGGCTCTGGGTCAGGGGACCTGGGTGTCCTTTCTGGCTCTGCCACTTTCCCCTCCAGGAATGAAGCCAGTGGGAAGACTCTAGCTGAGAGTTGGTGCTGGAAGTGAATGAGTCAGGTGCACCTCTGACGTTTGGGGCCGGATAACTCTTTGTGGTGGTGGGGCCCCCTGTGCATTTGAGACTGGTGGGTGGCATCCCCAGGATTTGCACACTAGTTGCCAGCGGCACCCCTGGGGGTGATGAGCAGACGTCTCCAGGCCAGGCTGGGGTGGGGGGAGGGGGAGGGGCAGCAGCATTGCCCCCAGTTCAGAAGTGCTAAAGCAAGGCGATGCATGCAGAGCTTTACCAAGTAAGTTTCTACTCTGCGCTGGCTGCTGGCTGGGGGCTGGTGAGGCGGGATGACCCTCCTCCCCACACTCACCCGTTCTGGGGAGGCACTGAAGACTCCTCCCCCGCAACCACCACCACCACCACAAGGCTGACCCGAACAGGGAGGGTGGCCCTAGAATGTCATCTGCTCGGAGTCACAGGTGGGCCGCTCCCGGGGCTCTGTCACTTAGTCTAATATCAGCAGCTGGAGGCGAATCACAGAGCCTGGGCGCGGGACCCGGGTGGCCCAGCTCCGGAAGTTCAGGCGCTACTGAAGCTCTGTCCCTCGATTTTCTCATCTGTCAGATGGGATAATAAGAGCACCCCCCTGAAAGGGCCATGGTCAGGAGTGAAGGAGGGTCTAGGGCTCAGGGAAGGGGCTGACCATGGTGCCTGGTCTGGTGGACACTCAGTCGGGGCCAGCGCCTGCCCCATGATCGTTGAGCACAGGAATCAGGGCAAGGCCTGTCATTGTGCGGGGGTTAGGAAATGAGGTGACATACTCAAGAAGGTAAGAAGTGGAACATATATATACATATATGTTCTTTTCTTCTCAATGTTAGTATCATAATCATAATAACAGGTAACATCTTCAGGGAGCCTGCCACACACCATCTTATGTGTCTTGGGGGAGCCTTATGAGTAAGTACACGTGTTAGCCCATTGGTGGTTGAAGAAGGGGAAGGAACTTTCTGAGCATTCTCCTGGAAGGAGTGGGGACGCCAGGACTCTGCCGTGTTTGCTCACCCCAGACCCCCAGCTCTTTACGTTCCGCGGTGCTGAGAGCGGGAGTTTGGCCACCAAGGGGCTCACATGTGTCACCTCTGTTTGTTCTCTTGGGGACTATTTATTCTTTGATTCTTCCAGGTGATTTTTAGGAAGGAGCCCCCATCAGCAGACTTGACAGGGGTACAGTTTGGTGAAGATAATGCTTTTTTAAAAAAAAAATTATTTATTTATTTGAGAGAAGAGAGAGCACAAGGGGGAGGGAGGGGCAGGAAGAGGGAGAAGCAGGCTCCCCATGGAGCAGGGAGCCCGATGCACGACTCGATCCCAGGACCCTGGGATCATGACCTGAGCCGAAGGCAGATGCTTACCGACTGAGCCACCCAGGCACCCCAAAGATAATACTTTTGATCTCCCATCATCTTCCATTTCCGGCCTAACTCTTCACTCGTCCGCCAGGGACCTCCTTCTCCCCTCTGCCCACGGCACCTCGAGGTGTCTCATCCCGAGGTCCTGCTCTCGTTTCCTCAGGAAGGCGAGAATAATGACAAGTTCTTCACCCACCCCAAGAACGCCAAAGCGCTGGCGGCCTACCTCTTCGCACACAACCACCTCTTCTACCTGATGGAGCTGTCCACAGCCCTGCTCCTGCTGCTGCTCTCCCTGTGTGAGGCCCCCGCCGTCCCCGCGCTCCGGCTCGGCATTTACGTGAGTGCCCGTCCCCATGGCATGGATGACAGGGAACGTTCCGGAAGGGCAGATACCATGAGTTGGATGTGTAACAGAGAAGCCCTGGGTGGGGGGGGGGGGATCTTAGAGGCCTCAGGAGCAGCAGCAGATCACCAGTCTTGCCTGGGGTCCCTGCTGAAATGAATGAACCCCCTCTTCCGCACCCCCCATGATTTGGTTCACTGGTAAATTCCGGGGAGGGGTGCCATCTGATTGCCTCACTTGGGACCATGGGCCACACCTTGGCTCGTGGTGAGCAGTGCACCTGATTAGCCATGCCACCACCATCTCCAGCCTCAGGGGCGGAGGAAAGGGGGCCGGGTGTGACTGCTGGTCGGGGAACATTGGGGCTGGTGATGCGACATCTCCCCCACACCCTTTGATTGCAGGTCCACGCGACCCTGGAGCTGTTCGCCCTGATGGTGGTTGTGTTTGAACTCTGCATGAAGTTGCGGTGGCTGGGCCTCCACACCTTCATCCGGCACAAACGGACCATGGTCAAGGTGATGGGTCCATCTCCTTATGGCATTGTCTTCCACGTCACCTTCAAGCCTGTGTCTTCAGTTCCACACCTCCCATGGGCTGAACCCTGAGCTCAGGAAGTGTGGCCCCGAGGCCCGTCCTCGCCTTATGGAGCCTTGCTCCGGAGGTCATGGTGATGCCAGCAGGAGCCACTAGGATTTGGCATCTAGTGTGTGCCAGGCCCTGGCACAACAGCCTTTGCAGGAGACGTGTTACTTTTCCTAGTTTACACCCTGCCACCCAGACAAGAATGGATCTAAGTCCCAGAGGCTTGGGATTCAAAGCCAGGTCCGTCTGGCCTCCAGGCCCATGCTGAGCAGGCCAGTAATCTACAGCTGTCTCTGTGCAGTGAGCGGGAAGGCGGCAGAGTGCGCTTTCCTGCATAAAAAGCACACACACTTGTCCAGGAGAATGTGCCCAAGGGACGGCAGATCAGGAAGCCCCGCAGGCCCCAGTGGTGTGAGGAGAGCTGAAGGCAGGGGGGGGGCAGGCGTGGCTGGGCAGAGTGGCGATTTTGCTCAGTATATTACCCGTCGAGCTACCGGGAGCTCTGCCTATGGCTTCCTTCTCCTGGGGCCACATGTCTGTGTCATCGGCCACAGGGCTTGTCTCCAGGGGCTGCTTGATGTTGGGGGCGGCCTGAGAGAAAGCTGGAGAGAAGGGAAGAGCCTCTCGGGGCCCAAGTGGGCAGGATCCAGCCGGCCTTCTGTTCTGGGTATTCGGGAGGGGGGCTGGGTTGGAGGCACTGATGGTGCCCCGTGCCTGTCACCCCCAGACCTCCGTGCTGGTGGTGCAGTTCATCGAGGCCATCGTGGTGCTGGTACGGCAGACGTCCCACGTGCGTGTGACCCGGGCGCTGCGCTGCATTTTCCTGGTGGACTGTCGGTACTGCGGGGGCGTCCGGCGGTAAGGCCTGGGGAACGAGACAGTCGCTGTCCTGGCCTGGCCTGGACCCTCTGGGCCTGTGGAGCAGGACCCAGTGAGTCAAGTAGTGATGAGATCAGTCCTGGACGCTGGGAGAACATAAGCACGCTCACCTCGGCCACTCGACCCCCGTGGAGCGGAAGGCGGGAATCTGCTCAGATTTTGGTTTCCGGGCACCGGGTCTGGGGCTCCCTCCCGTCTTACCTGCAGCCTCCTGGGCTGGCTTCTCTCTCTGAGCACACCAGTTGCCCAAACACAGCAGTGGCGGCAGCCGAAGCAGGCAACTTCCACAGAGTCCAAGTGACTCGGCAGGCTGACACCCCCACCGAGCCTGGGGGGCTGGACTCAGCTCGCCCACCAGCCTGGAGATAAGCTCAGTTCTGAAGAGTCCATCTGGAAAATCTCTTGGCTGGGGCACTGTTGATGCGAGCAGGCTCGCAGCTCATTCTTCAGGCCCATCCTCAAAGCTGGAAGTCAGTGGCCCAGGAGTAGGTGCCCCCAAGTGTCTTCATGCATCCCACATCCCGCTGGGGGAAACTTTGTGCCTGAGGCCTTGCACTTGGCCTTCTGTCTGTCCCTCCATCACTCAGGGCGCTTGTCTGCTGGGGCTCCATGAGCAGGGGGAGGGGCTGCGTGTGCTGCACCTGCCCCCGGTCTTCCCCGTCACCTCCTGAGCGCAAGTCCTCCGGGAAAATGCGAAGCATGATGTCACAGACCAGGGTGCAGTGGGACTAGGTGTTGTGTGAATCAGGAGCCCCAGGCCCCCGTCTCGCCTGTGGAGTCCCAGACAGCACTCCCCGCTTCACCCCTTCCTGCCGTGCTCTCTCCGCAGCAACCTGCGGCAGATGTTCCAGTCCCTGCCGCCCTTCATGGACATCCTCCTGCTGCTGCTCTTCTTCATGGTCATCTTCGCCATCCTGGGTGAGTCCCCTGCACCCCAGGGCCCGGGCAGCCTCTGAAAATCAAATCCACAGTTGAAGAACCATTGCCTTTGACAGTGTTAGAAGTCCAGGTTTCCCAAGTGGTTAAGCNAAGGTTTCCCAAGTGGTTAAGCACCTGTGGCCTTCAACTTAGGAGATGCCCTGTTAGGAATAAAATGGGAGCCAGGCCTGTATTTTCTCTCGAGGTCAGTTTCCTTTCTCCTCACAGCTCCCGCCTGACCTAGGCTACCATCGCACGTGTATCTTTATAACTACACTTCCTATTTCCTTAAACCANGTTTCCCAAGTGGTTAAGCACCCGTGGCCTTCAACTTAGGAGATGCCCTGTTAGGAATAAAATGGGAGCCAGGCCTATATTTTCTCTCGAGGTCAGTTCCCTTTCTCCTCACAGCTCCCACCTGACCTAGGCTACCATCGCACGTGTATCTTTATAACTACACTTCCTATTTCCTTAAACCACACGTCAGTGCGATTGCTTTGCATATTGAAACAGCTTACATCAGTGGTCACATAACGTGTGTCTGCCCTCCTGCGAAGTTTCTTCTGTCCTCACTATTACACGTCACACTGCTGGGAATGTGGGAGAGCTTGTCTAGGGCGTGTGCCTGCAACGGTAGCATGTGCACACTTCAGCCTCCCCGGGTTTAAAAGCAAGATCATGGCCTTTCTAACCCCGAGGAAGCCTTGTCTCTTCAGCTATGGCCAGTGTTAATGGGATAGCCACACCCGGACACAGGGCTTAGACAGCGGAGACCCTGGGACATGGGTCCCTTCTCTGGCCCTGGGACGGTGAAGACAGGGCAACCAGAGAGCCCCGCCTCCCAGGCCCGCACCTCGGGCCCTTCTGACTGCTGTGTCCTGAGCCATTGGCTCCCGCATCACCTCCTACGCTCTACCCTACCACCCCCAGTCTCCACAGCATTTCCTTTATGCTCCAAGGGGGCTGCTTCTCCTGAGGGCAGAGCTTCTCCTTTTTCCCCACGCAGGACTTCAAAGCCTCCGGAATAACGTATTCCAGGAGGGCGGATACTGATGGCGTTCCCACCCCAGGACCCTGGGCTATAGGAGAACAAGGGGATCCCTCTGGAATTGTTACTTGGCTGTCCTGTTCGACAAACCAAAATTGCCAGCCAGCAGTCTGGAGTCCAGATCCAGCCTGTGGATGAGTTTCATTTGGTCTGAAAATGTTGAGCCAACATTTAAAAATTAGATTTGTTGCCTGAAAATATAGATTTCCAGCCTTGAACATTTTTCTAATTGTTTTTTTAATTAAAAAATTGGAGATGGAATTGACATACAACTTGGTATTAGTGTTAGGTGCACAACATAATGACTTGACATTTGTGTATATCATGAACTGATCACCACAGTAAGTCTCGCTAACATCCATCACCACACACAGTTAAATTTTTTTTTCTTGTGATGAGAACTTTCAAGATCTACTCTCTGAGCAACTTCCAAATATATGATAGAGCATTGTTACCTAGCCACCGTGCCGTTTGTGCAGCCTTTTAAATAGTAGACTTGATGGCTCTTGGGCCGCATTCCCAAATGGCAGCTTTTCTTTTTTTTTTAATTTTTAAATTTTTTAAAAAGATTTTATTTATTTATTTGACAGAGAGAGAGAGATTATAAGTAGGCAGAGGCAGGCAGNATTTCTTTTTTTTTTAATTTTTAAATTTTTTTAAAAGATTTTATTTATTTATTTGACAGAGAGAGAGAGATTATAAGTAGGCAGAGGCAGGCAGAGAGAGAGAGGAGGAAGCAGGCTCCCCGCTGAGCTGAGAGCCTGATGCGGGCCTTGATCCCAGGACCCTGAGGTCATGACCTGAGATGAAGGCAGAGGCTTTAACCCACTGAGCCAAGGCGCCCAAATGGCAGCATTTCTGCCGTGTCCAGGCACACCTGCTCCTTCAGACAGAGCACAGCGTGTTCTCCAGAACGCCATAGTCCCCACCACTCCCTGATGCTCCCCCTTTGCCCCTTGTGCTTGTTTACGTTTGTGCAATCCTTTGATGTCCAGGTTGGGGTCCTCTGCTCTAACCTTTTTTATGTTTTATGCCATCTTATAGGTTTCTACTTGTTCTCCCCTAATCCTTCAGATCCCGTAAGTAATCTCTGTATTTGTCTTTTTTTGTTGTTATTTTTTGTGTTTTTAAAATTTTTTTGTTTGTTTTTTGTTCATTTTTAAGAGAGAGAGGACATGCATGTGTGGGGGGGCAGAGGGAGAGAGAGAATCTTTTTTTTTTTTTAAGATTTTATTTATTTATTTGACAGAGAGAAGAGATTACAAGTAGGCAGAGAGCGAGGAGGAAGCAGGCTCCCTGCTGAGCAGGGACTCTATCCCAGGACCCTGAGATCATGACCTGAGCCGAAGGCAGAGGCTTTAACCCACTGAGCCACCCAGGCGCCCCAAAAGAGAGAGAATCTTAAGCAGGCTCCACGCCAATGTGGGGCTTAATCCCACTACCCTGAGATCATGACCTGAGCTGAAATCAAGAGTCAGATGCTTAATTGACCAAGTCATCCAGGCATCCCTATCATTTTTTACGTGGGGCCTTTCCCCTCAGACAGGGTGGCCAGTATGACCCCTGGCCACATTAAGAAGGTCTTTCAGCATAATTTATGGTGCTGGAAAGTTCCTGTCACACATACTTGAACCTCTCCCTTCTTCCCTAGCGCTGAGGGAATCCCCTTTCCTGCCCTTGAGACGCATGTTTGCAGGATCAGATCTGGAACAGATTTGGTGAAGGAGCAGTGGAGGGGAGCCAAGCCGATGATGCAGACATGTGATTCTCTAGGAAAATGGTCCCAGTCAGTTGTCTGCTTCTGCCAGAAGCACAGAGTTCAGGAAGGCGGAGGCGGCTGGACTCCACATTTGCTCCTTCCTCTGTGCTCCTCAGGATTCCTTGGGAGGAGGCGGAGGTGGTGGGGAGGGCTGAGGAGGGGCAGGGCAGGGTGGGGGGCTCCAGGTGGCCCATGGCGGCCTGTTCCTGGTGCCAGTGCATTCTTCCGCCTTCTTTCCCTACAGTACTTCAGCACGCTGGAGAACAGCATCGTCAGTCTGTTTGTCCTTCTGACCACAGCCAAGTGAGTGTGGGCTCTGCTTGGGCTTGGTCCCTCTGCCGGTGCCCCCAGGGTCTTCTCTTTTCAGCCAAGAATGTTCCACACCTGAGCACAGACAGGTGCCCGGGATGGGGGTGGCCCGATGAGCTCGAAGCCCATGGACCGAGAGGAGGGGAAGGCGGAGTGGGGCCGGGAAGGCAGAAAAGAGAGTGTCCTCTGGAGGATGGAGAAGGGGAGAGAGCAGACACAGGGCCCTGCGGTAACGCTCTGCACATCCAGTTTCCCAGACGTGATGATGCCGTCCTACTCCCGGAACCCCTGGTCCTGTGTCTTCTTCATCGTCTACCTCTCCATCGAGCTGTACTTCATCATGAACCTGGTGAGTGGGCATACGTTCCCCCCGCCCCCCCGGAGCTTCCGTCGCAGCTAGCACAGTGCCGGGCACCGAGGGAACGAAGTAGGGACCGCTCTCAGCCTCCTTTGGGGAGGGGTCCAGGCCGTGGTCCCGTGTGGCATGGCGGCAGACGCCCTGCTGGGACTTGAGTTGGCTGGTTACGGGGGTGGCAGCCTCCCCGGGGTAGTACTGCCGCGCCGTCGGCCCTGGAGCCCACCCATTAGGTCAGGCCACCCTGGGGCCATTCGGTCTCCGGCCAACACGTGTCAAAATAACTGTCAGAGCTGTTTGGGTGCCTGGTGGCTCAGTCGGCTGAGCGACCACCTCTTGATTTCAACTCAGGTCATGATCTCAGTGTCATGAGGTCCCCCCCCCCAGCCATGTGCTCTCGCTCTCTCCCTCAAAATAAATAAATAAGTAAAAGAACTGTAAAAGCTGGCACTAATGAAGCCGTGGCCAGGCACTGGGCAACGGGCTCTCTACATGAGGGTTCAGTCATTGATCCCCAAAACCCTGGAGCTGCTGTTAGGGTTCTCAGCATATTGGTGCAGAAACTGAGGGCCAGAGCAGCAGAGTGCCTTGGCGAGAGCTGCACAGCGCTGAGTGGGCAGGGGAGCTGGTCAGACCGCAGAGCCCTGCTGCACCCACGTGTCTGTTTCCACGTCACCCACGGGGAGCCGTTAGAAAAGCCAACACAGGGCACCCTGGGGAAAGGAGGACGTGAAGTTCCCGTGCACGCTGGGAACTTGGGAGGTATTTGCCGAGGCCCAGCTGGCCACCAGGAAGGTTCCTACCGTCAGCAGACTGCCCTGAAGAGGAGGCCGTCAGGCCCGTGTCGAGACCACACGTCAGTGCCAGAACTATTGGAGAGGCTTTATCAAATCTTACATTGATTTTTTTTATCATTTTTATTTTTCTTAAGATTTTATATATTTATTTGTTAGAGAGAGGACAGCCAGGGGGAGAGGGAGAGGGAGAGGGAGAAGCAGACTCCCCAATGAGCAGGGAGCCCGATGCGGACTGGATCCCAGGACCTTGAGATCATGACATGAGCCCAAGGCAGATGCCTAATGGACTGAGCCACCCGGGCGGCCCTTGCATTTATTTTATTTTATTTTTTTAAAGATTTTATTTTTAAGTCCTCTCTATTCCCAGTGTGGGGGTGGAACTCACAACCCCAAGATCAAGGGTCGCCCGCTCTCCCAGTTGAGCTGGCTGGGCGCCCCAAGTCTTGTGTTTATTTTTATATTTCTGAAGAGTATTCTTACACTGCTCACCACAGTCAGGCCCAGGGTAGAAACGGAAAGCACTTGGCCTGGGGTAGACTTGTGAAATGTCCTAAAAACTGGAAATCTTAAAAAGGAAAATATTTTCCTTTTTTATTCTTTAAAACCAAAATGTTGGCTATCTTTATACATGTTATAGTTCTTATATACTGTTGTCAGTTTAGAATCATAAAAATATATTCTGTGTAACTGATTTGCTTCAATTTGTAATATATTTAGAGCTGTGAAAATCTAGGGCATGGGTCAGCAAACGGCAGCCTGCTGGCCAAAGCCAGCCCACCGCCTGTTTCTATAAATAAAGTTTTATTGGCACACTGCCACGTCCATTTGTTTATGCATCATCTGTGGCTGATTTCATGCTACAGCTGCAGGGTTGAGTAGTTTCAACAGATACCATCTGGCCTTCAGAACCTAAAATATTTGCTATCTGTCCCTCTACAGAAAAAGTTTGCTGACCCTCCCTTGATCTAAAGAGGAAAAATGGGGGACCACTTTGAAGGGATGGAAAAGACAAGAGAGCTTCCCTCAAAATATTTTCTGGAGAAAAAGAAAGCGTTTCCAAAAAAAGCCTTCTTTTAATTCTGCTCCCGCCCTCCTGTTGCCCTTTGATAATGCAGACTGTATCATTAGAATGCCAGCTCTGGAACTAGGCAGCCTGGGAATGTGGTGCCCTGGAGGGCAGGCTGCCCCACTGCCCTGATTTCTGGGGCCATGCATGAAGCCCTGACTCACAGGGAACAAGGGGGCCCAGGAAGAAGCGTCCCGTGCAACGACGTTCCTTCCTGTTCGGAGGTTGGGATGGCTCCCTGGCTGTGATACTGGTCTGAACTGGGAATAGAACCCAGTGTGTTCCTCTCGTCGCTTCCCCTTAGAACACTGCCCAGCCAGTCACCAGCTTAAGCGGAGAGGAGCATCTGGGCAAAAGTGAAATAAGGACTTCATGTATCCGAAGAGAGAACATTTACAAGTGGCAGTGGGTGGCCTTCCTCTGCTGATGCTTGGAGATAGACTTCCTAATCAAGGGGCAGGTGGGAGGGTCTTCTCAAGTCCCCCTTCTGGGGTGGCTGGAACTGCCCAACCCCTTGAGGCCCCACCCCGGAGGGGAGCCAGGTCTTGTGTTCTTTGCTCGCAGCTTCTGGCCGTGGTGTTCGACACCTTCAATGACATTGAGAAACGCAAGTTCAAGTCTCTGCTGCTGCATAAGCGAACTGCCATCCAGCATGCCTACCGCCTGCTCGTCAGTCAGCGGGTAGGGAGGGGTGGGGGCCGGGCTGGGCAGGGGAGTGGTCCCTGCTGCCCCTCACTTGCCCGGAGCAGCCCCCTAAGCATGGCAGGGCCAGCAGCCAGGAGTTCTGCCCCTGGGAGAACAGGAAAGAGCCAGGTGCCCTGGGATCCCTTGTCCCGGGTGGCCCGAGGGGGTGCCCCCAGGGAAGGGGCATCTGGACTCTGCATCTTCCTGGGTTCACATGGCCATCCACCCTTTCCCCGCAGAGACCTGCCGGTATCTCCTACAGGCAGTTTGAAGGCCTGATGCGCTTCTACAGGCCCCGGATGAGTGCCAGGGAGCGTTATCTGACTTTCAAGGCCCTGAATCAGAGCAACACACCTCTGCTCAGGTAAGGCTGGACGCCGGGTGGGGCAGGATGGCCACAGGCACTCGGGAGCGGGAGCTGGAGTGGGCAAAGGCCCCAGCAGGTGGGGGGCAAAGATGCTTGTTAGAGATGAGTTTCCCTGGGGGCACCTGGGTGGCTCAGTTGGTTGAGCAACTGCTCAGGTCAGCTCCGGTCATGATCAAGTCCCGCATTGGGTTCCTAGTTCCATGGGGAGTCTGCTTCTCTCTCTGACCTTCTCCCCTCTCATGTTCTCTCTCTCTCAATTAAATAAATAAAATCTTTAAAAAAAAAGAGAGAGAGATGAGTTTCCCCCACAGAGATTCTTATACATGTAGATGGCATTGCTCGACAGGTTTCTTTTCACCAGTAACAGAAGTCCAGCCCAAACCCAATTCAAGCTGGCTTGACAAAAAGGAATGCATGGGCCCGTGAAAAGGACTGGCTCCACCACTCGCTCTCAGCCCTGAGTGAGGCGGGGTCATGCCGGGTGAGCCGAGCCACAGAGCCGGGTGGACACACACATGCACACACACACACACACACATGCTCTCAGCCCTCACAGAGCCTCCAGAGCCAGCCCTGATATCCGCATGGGCGGTCTCGGTCTTCCAGACTGCTGACGATCCGAACCCTTCTTTCTGGGGAAGGAGGCAGCCAGCTTTAGACCCAGGAGTAACCGAGCTGTTTGGGCTGAACTCAGCCCCAAGTGTTCCATTAAGTCCTCTGCCAGAGGAGGCTCTGTCTCTGTCCATCTAACCCACCGCTAACCTTAACGTGCTGCTGGCCTCGACCCAGGACTACATTCATCCACTTGAGTAACTATCTGTGGTCAGTGTAGACCAAGCAGATTCAGTAAGCACGGCACCTGGAGATAAGGGTCCCTGGGGCCGTGAGCTGCTGAAACTCGCACATGTCCCCTCTGCCGTGGAAGGGGACCACAGGTGGACAAGGGAGACCTGAAGCTCAGTGGCAACAGGTTCTGATTTTTTTTTTTTTTTTTTTACCTTTTCATGTTGCTTACAACAGCCTGAAGGACTTTTATGATATCTATGAAGTCGCTGCCTTGAAGTGGAAGGTGCGTGCTTGTGCGTGCGGGACCAAAGGCCAGAGAGCCAGAGAGGCAGCGGGCAGGCTACTGGGGGGTGGGGGGGATGAGGCTCCTTCCCCGCTAGAACAGCTCAGCTCTCGGGCTTGGCACCCCCCCTGCAGTATTATAGGAGGCCCCCCATGTGCCCTGACAGTTGCCTGTAGCTTCCTGGTTAGGAGCACCAAATCTCAGCTAAACCCCATCAGTCACGGTCATTGGGCAAGTTACCGAACCTTCCCAAGGCTTGTCTCACCTGGGAAATGGTAGAACGATGATCCCTACTTCCAGTTATGTTCAGGGTTACATAAAAAGAAGGCATGTGCGAGGCTCCACTTACAGGCTCCGTGGACAGCGGCATCATCCTTATTTCGATCCCTGAGTGTTTTCATTGTTGCCCACGTTAGTCAGGGGAGCAGGGCAGGAAAGCGGCAGCCTGGCCCCNATTGTCCTTATTTCGATCCCTGGTGTTTTCATTGTTGCCCACGTTAGTCAGGGGAGCAGGGCAGGAAAGCGGCAGCCTGGCCCCCTGGGGAGGTTCTGGTCACCGCACCTCACACCCCCTCTCCACGGCCCTATCTCCTGGCCAGGCCAAGAGAAATAGAGAACACTGGTTTGATGAGCTTCCCAGAACAGCATTCCTCATCTTCAAAGGTAAGGTTGAGCTGAGTATGACATCTGGGCATCTGGGGACAGGTGGAGGCTTCCAGAGACCACAGACGAGCATCTGAAGGGCCTGCTCACAGGGTGTGTGTGTATGCATGCGTGTGAATGTGTGTGTACACGAGACAGACAGTGTGCTCCCCGCAGCAGGCAGAGAAGTGCAGTTTTTAAAAGGTAATAGGATCACATTATCGCTTCTCTTCTCAAACCTGCTTTTGGGCCTAATAACGTATTCCAGCCACCCTCCTGCGGCAGGATATATAGCAAGTATAGATGATCCCTGACATCACGCTTGCCCAGCATAAAATTCAAACTTCTGAAATCCAAGTGTTGCCCCTTAATTGAATGCCAGTTCTGAAGTTCCATGGAGGGGCATGGTTAGCTCGCGGGGGATTTCTCGTGCAAAAAGTCTGAAGCCTGGGCGTGGGCCGTTAGGAACAAGAGTCAGGATGGTGTATCCTATTTTGTGATTTCTTCCATAGCTAGGGCTTTGGGCACTGCTGTTAGCCCATAGTCTTTAGAAGGTGGTAGTGATTGCACAGAGTGATAGTTACTCAAGTGGATGAATGTAGTCCCGGCTCGAGGCCAGCAGCAAGTTAAGGTTAGCAGTGGGTGGCAAAGCTTCGCTCTTCTCCGTTCTGTCTCCGAGCTGCCTGGGCTCTCCCCTGAGCAGCTGTGGGCTCTGCGGTCTTGGGCATAAACACCCCAAGTGCTCATGTGTGTGAAGCATGTGGTACGGGAAAGTGTCCTTGCAAATGAAGATTTCGATGTTAACATTTCTTCTCTTCAAATAGGAATTAATATCCTTGTGAAGTCCAAGGCCTTCCAGTATTTCATGTGTAAGTGTGAAATACCACAGCTCTAGGCTCCATCCTGCCTGAGGCTTTTACATTCCAGAAGGTGGAGAGGCAAGGGATTATTACCCTGGAGCCGTGTGGTTGACTTTTTATTACAGAAAATTCCAAGCATGTGTAAAAGTGGGGAGAGGATAATGAGCATCCATGTACCCATCACTCAGCCTCAGTGACTGTCACCCCACCGCCAGTCTTTCCGTCCATCTGTACCCATCTCACTGGGGCTCATCATCCCCTCCTTAGACCTGGAGATTTTGGAAGCAGATTTCAGAACCACAGGAAGTGGTTGGTTGCTCTGTCACTTGAGTTGGTTTCAATCTGTAGGTTTCTCTTCCCTCCTTTTCTCCGTCTTGTGGCACTGATTTGAAGAAACAGGACTGTTGGCCTTCAGTCTTGTTTTGGCATGTTCCTCTGTCGTTTATTTCCCTCATCCTGTAGTTACATCTAGAGCTGTGTTGTCCAGTGTGGGAGCAATTGGCCATGTGTGGCTATTTAAATTTAAGCAACCAAAATGAAAAGAGCCACAGTAGCTAAATTTCAAGTGCTCAGTCACCACATAGAGCTAATGACTACCAGTTGGGCAGCCCAGAGGAGGAAATTTCCATGGTCATAGGAAGTCCTCTTGGACAGTACTGATAGGCCTGGTGGGATTCGGTCTTTCTAAGGAGCTCTGGTTCCATTTAGTGGGAAATGGTGTTTAGACACCACAGTTTGAAATGCTAAAGGTGCTCATGGCTTGGAGTTGGTTATTATTTCTAGGCCTTTCCATGGACAGAGGTAGGATTTTGTTTTTAAAGATAAACCGTATTAGGAGTTTATCCGGACTTTTCTAATTCAAATCCAGGACCATGGCGTTTTTACCGAACTTCCTCATTATTTCATATCCAGANACGCCCAAGGATTCGGTCTTTCTAAGGAGCTCTGGTTCCATTTAGTGGGAAATGGTGTTTAGACACCACAGTTTGAAATGCTAAAGGTGCTCATGGCTTGGAGTTGGTTATTATTTCTAGGCCTTTCCATGGACAGAGGTAGGATTTTGTTTTTAAAGATAAACCGTATTAGGAGTTTATCCGGACTTTTCTAATTCAAATCCAGGACCATGGCGTTTTTACCGAACTTCCTCATTATTTCATATCCAGACCCTGCCCATCCCCACCCCCGTCTTAAAATCCTGGTTCCCAACACCACTCACACAATTACCCATTCACTGTACCCCACAGTAGACTCATAACCGTTCCAGATGGCGATTCCAACACAGTTCGAGCAACACAGCGACTGGAACACCCCTCTGGGGACATATGTTCATGTGATACATGTTAAGATCACCTATAGTAGTCTTTTCCTCACGTGGGGGTGTCACCAACTGGACACACATTTAGGTTTATTTTTGATTTTCAGGGACTGCTTTTTTTCCCATCTAACTTTGTTTTATACTATGTAAATCCTCTACGTGGTTCCAAGTCAGATCTACAAAACAAAGTATATTTAAGGACATCTTATTTACATCCTGTCATAATTCCTCTAATGGGTAACTTTTATTTTGTTTTTTTTCTTCCATTTTTAAAAAAACTATACGTAGATGCCTATAATGCCTAGCCCCATGTCTTAAATCAACGATGGCATACTTTATATACACTTTTTCCCACTTTGCTTTTTTTCGGTTAATGATATATCCCGGAGACCACTCCCTGTCAATATAGAGAGACATTCCTTGTTTCTTTTTAAAGTTGATACTTCACCATTTCATGAACGTGTGGTAGTTGATCCAGCCAGTCCCCTGTTGATCATGCAGGGCACTTCTGGATTTTTGCTCTCACGAACAGTTCTCCAGCAAATGGCTCGCAGGACACATTGTTTCATGTTTTGCTAGTATCTCATGGGGGTCGATAGCTAGAAGTGGGATTGGTATGTTAAAGGCCAAATGAATATGTCATTTTGCTAACTATCATGCAGTCATCTTAAAAGCACCTGTTTCTAGGGAAGAGCAACCGTTTTAATGCTCAAACATCTTTTACACTGACTCGGAATGGCCTGTAGGTTTTACTGAAACAGCTGGTATCCCTACGGTGACATAGAACGTGCTTTTAGAAACCTGTGGCCATTTTCCAAGTGAACCCACTTGGTGTAGCTCATGTAAAAGCACTAAGCAGAAAGAAGCCACGTAGCACGTGGGTGCGTGGAGCATCTCCCAGGGGCTGCCGGGAAAGTCGCTCAGGGGGCTGCAGCTGGGAGCTCTAGATTTGCACACCCATCTGTGTTTCCTCTGTTACGGGCTCATCTGTTTGCAGACCTGGTGGTGGCAGTCAACGGGGTCTGGATCCTCGTGGAGACCTTCATGCTGAAGGGTGAGCCCTGGCTGGGGGACCGGCCGGTCCTGTGTTCACACCTGCACCCCGCGCCCCCCGCCTGACCTCCCACCTCTTGTCTCACAGGCGGGAACTTCTTCTCCAAGCACGTGCCCTGGAGTTACGTCATCTTTCTGACTAGTAGGTTTCCGAATGTGGCTTGGCTGAACTGGCCTGGATGGGGAAGCTGGGGCCGCAGAAGGGCCTCAGCAGGAAACCGCACAGGCCAGGTGTGGGAGGGGCTGGGGTCGGGGCCGCTACTAACTGCCTCCTCCTGTTCCCAGTCTATGGGGTGGAGCTATTCCTGAAGGTTGCTGGCCTTGGCCCCGTGGAATACCTGTCCTCCGGGTGGAATCTGTGAGTGGACTGCATGTTTCTTAACCACGTGCAAGACCGAGAGAGCCACGGGTCCGCTTCCTGCACACGCCCAGCACGCACGGTGGTCTTCGGGGGCGCGAGGAGGGGCCGAGGGCGGGGCCAGGCCTTCGTCTCCTGGAGCAGTTCTGCCTGTGGCTCTGGGACTTGCCAGCGTCAGGCCCTTGTCTTACTCTCTCGGGCTCTCCTCACCCGTTCCTCCTAGACATGGCCTCTTTAGGGGCCTTAGGCTGGCTGGCTCTGACTAGTCATTTAGTCCCTGCCCCATCGCCGACAATGAAGCTCTTCTCCTCCATCAAAACCATGATTCCAACAGAGAAGGAAGCTCCTGCACCCACTTTGGGCAGCCGCTAGCTGGGGGTGGTGAAGAGACCCGCGTGGCTCTCGTCCCCGTTCCACAGGACCTCCGAGGCCCCTTACCGCCCACTTAAGTGAACTTAACGAAATCAGGCTATAGGCACGAGGTCTTGGTCCGGACAAATAGGGAAGAGTCCAGGAAGAGCAGTAGGGGGATGAGCACCGTGTGTCTTCAGGGCCTCGTGCATGTTTGGGGAGGAGAGAAGGCCTGTCTGGAGCAGGGCTGGCTGGCTGGCCTCGGGGGGAATCCACCCTGCCCATCCTGCCCCTTTCCTCAGTGGCCTCATCGGGGGCAGAGGTCACCCGTATAACCCAACATCTGCCGTTAGACCAGTGCAAGACCTTCGGGATGGTGGAGAGTTTCTGGGCATTTCTGATCCCTGCTGTGTGTGCTGTGTCTGGGGTTCCAGCCGAGCCGGCTTCAGAAACCCCAAGGCAGTAGGAAGCTGCTTCCTGAGCTGTGCGGCTGCAGGCTCTTGCTCTTGCTGGGGTCGGCATGTGGGTTCCCTGGAAGGGAACACTGAGAACAGGGCTGGGGCGAGGGGAGCTGTGGGCGGGAGGCAGGCCTGGGCAGGCTGAATGGACCGCAGCTTCTCCCTCTCCCTCTCCCTCCCAGGTTCGACTTCTCTGTCACGGTGTTCGCCTTCCTGGGACTGCTGGCTCTAGCCTTCGACATGGAGCCCTTTTATTTCATAGTGGTCCTGCGTCCCCTCCAGCTGCTGAGGTGACAGGGGCAAGGGCAAGGTGGGGAGAGCCTTGGGATTGGTCTGGGAAGTGGCCGGAAGGTGCCAGAAGATTCACGAGCCTGGTTTCAGAGACGCACCCCACTGCGGAGGCCCTTGGCCCGTCTCCACCTGTGGGGGCGTGCGGCCTGCCCACTTCCTCACATCACGAGGAACGGCTGCCTCTGACCATGGAGGGGAAGCCCGGCCCACGGCACGGGTGACCTCGGCCTGCAGCCACAGAGACACGTGCTCAGGGCCATAGACCAGAAGGCCACAGCCTCCGAGGGTGCGAGGGGATTTTTGAGGGGCCCCCAGGCTTTTCTGGCACAGTGTCTTGTCAAGAAAAACCGTCCGTGGGTCTCCCCTTTACCACAGAGATAGATGGCTGTGGGGAGCCAGTAAGGCACTGCTCCGTGGACCCCCCTTCCCACCTGGGGCTTGTGAGCTCTCGGTGTCTTCAGAAGCCTGGTCGCCTCGTGGGTATCCAGCCACGATCCCATACGTGCCCTTCCCGGGAGGAGAGGTGGACGTGGGCATGGTGGTCAGGGCAGTGTCTCGCTCTAGAAGAACCCGCAGCGGTGCCCCAGTGGTGGTGGCCGGGGTGGAGAATGTCCGCTTCCTCCCCATACACCGCGGCCCTTTCTTGACCGCTGAGCCACCGAGCTGCCGAGCCACCGGGCCCCTGGCTCCTCTGCAGGCGTGGCTTCTGTTCCCTTCCTGCCTTGCTCTGCTGAGCGAGGCCTTGTCCCTCTCGGAGCCTCCTGGCTCTCTTGGTGACCGGCGGCGATCAGCCGCAGTTGCCTCCTGCACCAAGGAAGAGGCCGGGAGGTGCCCCCGGGCCGGCGGCAGGGAGGGCAGCAGGGCTCGGGTGGGCGAGAGGCCCATGCTGGGGAGGGGGGCCGCGGCCACTCTGAGCGCCACCTGGTCCCTTCCCTCAGGTTGTTTAAGTTGAAAAAGCGCTACCGCAACGTGCTGGACACCATGTTCGAGCTGCTGCCCCGGATGGCCAGGTACCGCCCGCCTCTGGGCCTCCGG
This sequence comes from Ailurus styani, assembly GCA_002007465.1. Lineage (NCBI taxonomy): Eukaryota > Metazoa > Chordata > Mammalia > Carnivora > Ailuridae > Ailurus > Ailurus styani. Next base: position 1,133,148 of record LNAC01000338.1, read on the forward strand.
GGCCAGGCGCCGCGAGGCTTGTGCCCCCCGGAGGCAGCTGGGTGGTAGTCGGGGGAGAGGAGGCAGCCCGGAAAGGACTGACATCGAGGGTCTGACGGGTCTCCAGGGAGACGGAGATGCTGACCACAGGTCTCCCTGGTACCACTTTCCTCCACTGAGCTGTCTGAAATATTGAGTAGGGAGGGCAGGGAGCTGTCAACTCACTTACCACCTGTGTCTACATTCACAGGTAAGGGGTCACCTGTGAGTCTACCTTCACAGGTAAGGGGTGAATCTCTGGTAGAGGGGCATCTGTGAATAGAGTCCTGACTCGAGCTATTTTTGACCCCAGACCTGAATCACGAGGCCCCTTCCCTGCAGGCACTTTCCAGTCGGTGAACCTGGCTAGGGGCATGCCTGTCCGTCAGTCTGGGGCTGTCCGTCAGTCAGCGCAGTGGGCCTGAGGATGCTGGGGCTGCCGGAGGCGCCGGTCTCTCGGGCCTGGCCCCCAGTCACCCCGTCCCTTCTGACCCTCCTCCCCAGCCTGGGCCTCACCCTGCTCATCTTCTACTACTCCTTCGCCATCGTGGGCATGGAATTCTTCTGCGGAATCCTCTACCCCAACTGCTGCAAGTGAGTACGCAGCGGGCCCCGGCCCTGCCCGCCCCCAAGCAGCCCGTGTTTCCAGGGCTGGCATGCTGCCCCCCCCGCCAAGTGGGTCCCCCGCAGCCTCAGGGACCGCAGGGACACATTCTCTGAACCACAGCACCCTTCGAAGCTCCCAGAATCACTGCTTTGCTTTCGGGGGGCTTAGTTGAGCACAATAGCTAAGTGAGGGGCCTGGAATCGGAGGGCTGTCTCTGAAGCGGACATCTGAGCAGGCCTCCCCACCCCGCAGCAGGCCTCTGTCCCCTCGCCCTTCGGGCTGAGGTCTGAAGGCCGGCCCCGAACCAGGAGCGGCCTGAGGCCCGAGTCCTCTGGCTTCTTCCCACTTCTCTGGGGGCGGTGGGGACTCAGCAGACATATCAGCTCAGGCCACCTGGCAGCATTAGGCAGACGGACATCACGGGAAGGCCTTTGGGGGCAGGGGTAGAGCGTGGGGAGCATAAGCCCCCAGGAGCTCTCCTTCCTCCAAGCCTTTCATCACAATGAAAGCAGTGTACTCTGGCATCGATTCTCCAGCCACAGTGTTCTCTTCAGACTCTAGCCCATAAGGCCTCAAGCACAAACTCCTTCCCAAGACACTGGTGGCCGAGTCGGGCTGAGCTCAGAACCAGGCCGAGAACAGCGGGCCACAAAGTCCACGGTGGGCCAGAGCCACCAGGGCAGCCGCACAAGGCCCGGGGCTCTGCGTTCTGAACAAGTTCCCTGGGGGCTCAAGGACCAGACGGGTAGAAACATCGGCATGAATGTTAACAGAACAGCCAGAAAGGATGGAAGGAAAGCTGCAAATAAGCTCTCAGAACAGGGGCAGCCTTCTGGAGCACTCTGGCTGGAGCTGGGGCGAGGCCGGCAAGGAGCTTCCCTGCACCATCACTGCCTGGCATCCAGGCCCCTGAGCAGATCGCAGATGGGGAGAACCAGGGGACACACTGCCTTTCTCTCCCTTGGCAGCTTCTCCCTCCGGTAGCTGGAGGGAGATGGCCTCGCTGGTAGCAAAGCAATGCCAAGTGGACGCAGATAAACAGGGGCAAACCGAGGAGTCCCCAGCAACGCCCAGCCGGTGAGAGGAGCCGAGGGCCTCCCTTGAGCCAGGAACGTGGGCTGGAGAGCTGGGGGCTGGGCCAGGACGGTGCTTCCTGGTCAGAGCTTGGTTTGCTTAAGCCTTTTGTCCTCTGTCGAGTTGACCGATTTTCTTGTGACCTTCCCTTCTGCCCCTCTGTCTCCCTGGCCAGTACGAGCACCGTGGCCGATGCCTACCGCTGGCTCAACCACACCGTGGGCAATAGGACGGTTGTGGATGAAGGCTACTACTATCTCAATAACTTCGACAACATCCTGAACAGCTTTGGTGAGTGCCGAGGCCACAGGTGGAACAGTCCCCAGGCACACTGCCTTTGTCACCGCGGGCCCCAGATGCGGCCTCGCAGAGCTGTCTGAGACCTCCCGGGTCCTCTGGAGCCTCAGTGGGGCCTGTGGTTTGCCCCCTGCAGGGGTGTAGGCCAGGCCAGATCCCAGCACCCACCCCCCACCAGCTCTCATTCCTGGGAGCAGAGGAGCTTCATGCTTTGCTGGGAGGGGGAGAGCGTGAGGCTGGGGGCCCACACAGCGCTGCTCCTGGGTTCCATGGAGAGGCCGGGGCAGGGGCCAGGGCAGGGGCAGGACGCAACTCAAGAGGAACGGGAGCCCGGCATGGCATCCCAGACCTACACCAAGTCAGGGCCAAGTGCTCCTTCCCCACTGCCCGATGCCAGCCCTGGTTCGTCCCAGGCCGCTGAGGCAGAGGGCATGCCCTTTGGGAGACAGGCCAAGAGGGCAGCACTCCCAGTGGGGTGGGCGCTCAGGGAGGGCCCTGGATCCACAGTCCAAGCTGGCAGATGAGGACGCCGTCATTTAGGTGCATGGTGCCCAGGACAGGTGGGGAGAGGCCACTTGAAACAGACTTGGGGAAAGTGAGGCTTATTGAAACCCTCCTCATTCTCCCTTCCCTTTGGCAGTGACCTTGTTCGAGCTCACAGTTGTCAACAACTGGTACATAATTATGGTAAGAACCTCGATCAGCTCCTGGGGGTGTCTTCCCACCGTCCTGAGACCAGCTCTGGTCTTGCCTGGCCCCTGATGAATGTGTCACTCTTCTGTTCTCTGTCAGGGTGGGGGCCTGGGTCCCATAGGGTTGGGGTTCTGCGGAGAGCCCACGGTGCAGGCTGGGCCCCAGGGGCCACGCCTCTGCATTTGCTAGCCTCGGCTTCCATCCCTGCCCCCTTCACATCCCCTGCAGCCTGGAGACGCCAGTTAGTTGTGGGTCTCTGACCTTCTCCTGCCGCTGTCAAGGAACGGTGCGGCAAGGGTTGTTAGGTTTTGTTTTCCATTCCTTAAATTCTTCCAAGTCTTCCAGCCCTGCTGGGGACAAAGACTGCCCGTGTCAGTCCCGAACCCTGCCACCCTGTGGAGTGTCAGGGCTCATGCAGCACAGAAGAGCTTTTAGACCCTGGGAATGAGGCCCCCCTCCTGAGTCTCCCACCACTCTGGGCAGATCGGGCAGGGTCTGTGACGAGCATGCGGGGGACCATGGAGTGGCCCAAGTGCACAGTGACCCCGCCCCGCCCGGGCACTCGCTTACTCGCTGCCTCCCCTTGTCCCTAGGAAGGTGTCACCTCTCAGACCTCGCACTGGAGCCGCCTGTACTTCATGACTTTTTACATCGTGACCATGGTAGGTCCCCGGCCGTGCTCTCCGCCCTTCAGCCCTCAGAGTCTCTAGCTGTCCCTGCCGGGTGGGTGGCTGCCCGGGGACGAGGGGCGGGGACCGGGCACCAGCACCTGTCCGGGCTCAGCTGGGCGCGGGTCCCACAGCGGCTCATGTGCTCCCCCCGCTCTCTGCGCCTGGCCAGGTGGTGATGACCATCATCGTCGCCTTCATCCTCGAGGCCTTCGTCTTCCGAATGAACTACAGCCGCAAGAACCAGGACTCGGAAGGTCTGTGCAAGCAGCCGTGGCCGGAGCCTGCCCACTGCCTCTCTGGCTGGCTGTCCGGTCCCCGTCTGGCTGTCCAGCTGTCCAGGCTTCTGGCAGTTCAGCGTATCTGTCTGGCTTACCTGTTACATCTCTCATGTGCATCGATTTTCAAATACTTAATGACGGGAGAATGCTCTCGATCTCATGTTCTAAACATGTCCGAGATTGGTAGATTGGAAGCATCGCAGAGCAGGCAGGCCTATTGTGAACGCAGCAGCCCTCTGCCCCTCCCTCCCACATCTCCAGATGCTTGTCATCTGTAGCTGGCTGTCCTATCTGCTATGATATCCGCATCTCTAAATCACATGGTCACAGTGAGGTTCTAGATTTAAAGTGTGTGAATGTTGCACCAGTGGTTCATCCTTCTGCAACCACATGACCGCAGCTCCAACAATGGCCTTGCCTGTTCCAGGGTGCAGAGCCTTCTGTGTACTGATCCTTCCAGATTCTCCATCAGAGCCACCACATACCTCTTCATTGTTTCCAAATCTGTCTTATTAGGCCATCTGACCATTTTGACTCAGAGACTCCCTGCCAAAGCCCTCTGTCCCCTATAAGCTGCTGGTCCAGCCAGCGCCCCCGGCACCTGCAGCAAAGGGAGGGGAAGGGACATGTGTGCCAGATTGTGGGGGGCGGGGAGGGGGGCAGGGGGCATGCGGATGCAGGTTTGCTTGGAGAGGGAAGCTTAGGACGCCCACCGGAGCTGCAGGGAGGAGGGCCGACTCAGGCCAAGCCAGATCGGGGGGCTCTGAGCCCCAGGCTCCTTCCCAGCCCTGGCCTCCCCTCCCACAGTTGACAGTGGCATCACCCTCGAGAAGGAAATCTCCAAAGATGAGCTGGTTTCTGTCCTGGAGCTCTACCGGCAGGGGCGAGGCGCTACCTCGGATGTCGCCCGGCTGCTCAAGGTCCTCTCCCAGATGGAGAGACACGAGGTGAGGAGCCTCGGGGCCACTTCCCATGCAGGGGGCAGGTTTTTGCTTAGTGGAGGGCCTCCCCCATTGGGCCCACCCTAAGCCTCCTCTCTTTTTTAGCAAAACACCGTGGTGTTTCTGGGACGGAGATCAAGGACCAAAAGTGACCTGAGCCTGAAGATGTACCAAGAGGAGATTCAGGTAGGAGCGCCCCTGCCCCCGCTGCCTGGACTCCCACCCCCAGCTCCTGCCTGGGGATCGGCCTCCCTGCTGCCGAGCGCGGGCTGCCCTCCTTCCCTGTCCTGAGTGTGCAGTGGGGCAGGCTCAGTGTGGGGATCGGGGCCATCCATCGGGACTGCGGCCGGTGGTGCCTGGGAGGCAGGGTTGGGTGGAGCTCTGGCTCGGCCGTGACCCCTCGGCCCTTCCCCGACACGAGCGGCTCTTGCCGCTGGAGCATTCTCCAGAACCCACCCCGATTTCCTACTCGAAGCCCGAGCAGCAGATGTGGCACACACAGCAGAAGACGTCATGGGCGAGAGGGCTGCAGGGGCCTGAGAGCTGGCAAGGGCAGGGCTCGTCAGACGGGGCGCCGCTTCTCAGGGCCCTCAGGTTCTCTGTTTGAGTTTTGTTGTTCTAATTTTAAGAGAAGGGAGAAGTCAAAAAAATTTTTAAGTAGTACCTCCCCGTCTTTCCACGTTGGCAGCTACGTAAGTAATCTTGCAAAGCACCATGGGGGCCGACACCCTGCATTCCAGGCAGAACCCACAGAGCGCAGGCCACCAGCGCACGGGCTCTGCTTTGGGTCCTCTCTTCAGCCCCCGGGTCCCGGGGCTCAGGGCAGCGTCTCCCACACCACCCATCCTGACTGTGCAGTTTCTGGTGTCCCACCAGCTAGCAGCCCTCTGTTTCCACTGGGACAGTGGTGGCCGGTGCCCTCGCCCAGCAGGCAGGGGGGCTGCAGCGCCCCGAGCTGACTCACACATTCCTGAGAACACAAGGGGTACAGACACACCGTGGTTCGTGAAACTGGGGCCGCAGAGACGCGAAACTGACGAGCGTCATCAAACTGGGGTTTGACTGCCGGCTCTGTGACCTTGGGCAGGTCCCGCAGTCCGTTCACACCTGTGAAAGGGGGACAGTCTCTGGCTCCCAGAGCAGAGAAGATGGCTCAGCTGCTGTCCTTTGTCCTCTGCCCGTCTGTCCCCTCCTGGCCTCAGTGTCCCCCTCTGTACAGTGAGGGGGCACAGAAAGAAGGCCGTCTGAGTCTTGAGGAAGCTCTCAGGTTCTGTGGCTCAGATTCTTTAAACACATAAGGCAGCTTTTCTGATTCCTTAATCACCTGAATACCCCGTCTCTGAAAATGTCAGATGACATAACAGTATGGGTCTTGGGCGGATTCCTTTTTTTTTTTTCCTTCAAAATGCTCTCCCAGCCCTACTGGGGGCAGCAAAAGCGACGTGGGAGTCGGACAGGCTCTCAACTTCACCCAGCCTCATACAACTTCTAAGGCCCGGCGTTCTCGGGTGTATCATGAGGACGCGGTTCCTGCCGAGCTCAAAAGGGGTAACACCCGGGAATCCCTTTGTGAAGGACAAAAGATTATATTCACAACCAAACAGAGTGATTGCGACTACCTGGGCCTTGCTTAGAAGAGACGCTATGCGCCAAGGAGAATATTTATAAGGAGGCTCGCAAAGCTCTAACTAGTAAGGGAAAGACGTCACGGTAATTTCTCTGTTTGGGCCACATGCAGAATTGCAGCAGGTCCGGGCGGGTCCTAAGTGAGGCGGGCTCCCGTCGGCCGCGGGTGCCCGGGGCAGGGGGGCGCTCTCCGGGCTGGGACAAACGCGGGGCTGGCCGGGAGGGGTGCAGGCCACCCAGCGCCCCCTCTGTGCTCTGCTCTAGGAGTGGTACGCGGAGCACGCCCATAAGCAAGAGGAGCAGCAGCGACAGCTCAGCGCCCGCCAGGCCCCCGCCCCCCCGCAGCTCCCAGGCAGCCGCCAGCGCTCCCAGACCGTCACCTAACCCCAGCGCGCGACAGCCCTCTCTTCTATGCAATAACACAATAGTATTATTTTACTACGACGTATTGAAAAAAAATGCATGTGTGTGTGTGTACATGCACATGCATTCATATATATGCACATATTTATATATAGGAAGAGAAAAAGACAAGATGGGGTGTGGTGTGTAACCACCCTGCCCTGTTTTTCTTAACCCCAGAGGTCACTTTGGTTTGGGGGGGTCAGGCCACCGTGAGCTCTTCCTAACGTGGAAAGCTCCAGAAGGCCTCTTCAGAAGAAGACCACTTGGATAGATCGTGCCGATCTCTGCAGGGCTCGCCTTCAAAGTGGGCAGCCCTCCCTAGGCCAGATCCAAACCGTCTTCCCCATACTGCTCTCATACTCACGTCCCAGCTGACGGCTTCCCCACTAACTTTCCCTGCGGCCTGCGTCCCGGGGTGTCTGTGGCCTGCTTTAGGGACACAACCACTTAGAATGTGGGTTAGTATTTCTATATATATGATAATATAATAGAACATTCCTTTGGGGGACCAGTGCCTAGGACCTAACGGATAAGAGTAATCAAGGGATGTGATCATAGCCATGCAGTCAGATCTCAACCAGTGCCGGGCAGCACGAGATTGCGCGTGATTGCACAAGACTGTGCGAATTTCATATCCTGGCTCTGTAAGCCTTCCCTCCCACACTTCCTTTGGTTTAACTCTTGTGGCTGCAGATCCTCCTAAAATGGCCTCCTTTAGAATCTCAGGAGGAGGAAAGCAAGCAAAAGGCTGGGCTGATGGCTACCGGACCCATTCCTGAGATGGGCTTTCTCCACTTGATCCCTTTTCCTTGGGATTACCTTGTTCCAGCAGAGAGACATCTTGGTTAACACAGGATTCTGCTGAAGACGATGGCAGATCCTTCACACTGTGCATTAGGTTCTGCTGCTGGGAAGGGGCACATGGAGCTGACGCTTACCCAGGATGGTCCACGGCGGGCCTGCGACTGAGCCCCTTCTGGTCCACTGGGACAGCTCCCCCATGCCCCCAGCTTAAGCGGTCCCCTCCGTGGACTCCACTGAGGCCAGAATGGGGACCCAGTTCGCCCCAGGGCTTTTCACTGGCACAGCTAGCTTCAGCTGAGCCCTCGGTTAACCGAGCCCCCCCATATCTTGTGGGGGTTCTCCTGAGGTCAGCTTGGTTGGGTAGGACCGGTGCTTGAGTCCAGAGCAGGCATTGGGGTTGGCAGCTCCAGTGAGTGCCATTGGCGGCGGCAGCAGAAGCAGAGTCAGAGCAGAGGGAGCTCTGGTTCAGCTCCCCTGGGCTGCAAACCTAGCACGGTGCAGGAGGCAGAGGCGGTGGGATGAAAGGGGTCAGCAGGGGGCAGGGGAAGCAGCCCCTGCTGGGCATCCTGGTCTAACCCCAGCCTTCCAGATGCCTCCACTGCCTCCCAGGACTTAGGCAGGTGGGTGGGCAGAAGTTTCTCCCTGCCACGCCCTCTTCCTAGCAGGGCACGGCCTGGTCCCAGGGGTGCCATCCTGGTGGCCCTGGAGGGGGCTGATGCCCAGAGTCAACACTACAGAGCTGTGCCCCTCACCAAGGGAGGAGTGGCAGACATTTGTTTCTGTTTTTAAAGCACAGCCCTTTGGGGAAACAGTGAACCAGGGAGATCCCCATGGGGCATCAGGAGACAGGCATTGTCCTCTTTGGCTCTGGAGGGCCACCAGCCAACACACGCCACTCTGCACCGACCCCCAGGCCAGAACCCCCTGCCCTCTCCAGAGAAGGAACTTTATAATTTGCACAATTGGGTGCCTTTAGCCTTTGTGTGTTGAAATGGGTATTTTGGAATCAGGTGTCAAGGGACAGCTTTCAAAGGAGGACAGGTCCTCTGCCCTGAGTGTTTGAGCCTCATTCTGGTCCCTTCCCCTGGTGAACCAGGGAGGGATGGCAGGGTAGTTGAGGCTCCTAGGGTGGGAGTGGTACCAGGGCGGGTGGGATCTAGTCCTCCCTCCAGCGCTGTCCTCTGAGAATGGCCCTAATTTTAGCTAGATGGGATGAATGCAGCAGCAATCACGCTGCAGGCCAGACTCCGGCCAGTAGTGGGCGCGCTTGTCATTGAGGCTAAGGACAGCTGGGCCCCTTGGGGTCACCCAGGCCTGAGAGATCTGAGGGACCTGGGACATCATCCAGCTCAGATGCCCTCTCACCATCCACGTCCTAGCCGAATGAAACCAAGGTCAACCTTGCCAACCTGCCCTTGGCCATGATGGCAACATGCCCCTGCCCCACTTTGGGGGGACACCATCTGGTCCCTCCTCCTCGCTTCCCTCCCCGAACCCAGCCTTACTCCACACCATGTGACAATCATTTTGTATGGATAGCGGGAGCAACACTGTAAGGTTTTGTACATTGGTGATTTGTTACCTAGAAAACCCACTGTGTCTCCAGATTTTTGGCATATTAATAAAAGAGCCTCTGCTTTGTAAACATGGCTGCCGCCTCGTGACTTCCGCCAAGTGACATTCTATGGCTTCTGGTACCGGGGGGGAAAGGGGCGAGGTCCCCCATCCACGGTTGTTCCTGACCCCATCTCAGACCCAAGCCTTTGGCCTTGGAACCAACCACTCCTCACCTGGCCCAGGTAAGGAAGAACCGATAAGAGATGGGTGTGCAGCTTTCTGTCCGCTTGAAATATTTAATACTTTTTTCACTGGAAAAAAGACATTTGAATCGCTTTGCTGCTGCGGGCAGAAGGCAGTCGGGCAAACGAAGAGCTGCTTCTTGAAAAGGCAGGTCCACAGCTGACAGTGGGAAGGCCCCGGGGAGCACTCGCTCCGTCCTCCCTGGAGCTTCCGGGCGCTGGAACCCCGGCCCAGGGCTTCCCCTGAGGTAGGACAGGGCATGGTCCAACTGATGCCTGTTTCACAGCTGGGGAAACCCAAGGTTCAGGGCGCAGAGGAGTCCGCCAGCAGCTAGCAGACAATCCTAGAGGCAGAGGCTAGAGCTGTGCCGTCCAATACAGTGACCACAAGGGGGCCAGTGCCATAGGTGACATTTTGGAGCCGTTGACTAATACATATAATATAGGACCTGTTTCTTCTGGCTTTTATTAACATGGCGACTAGAAATTTCAAAATTTGGTATGTGTCTCATGTTCTGTTTCTGTCGGACGGTGCAGCTCTAGGGCTCAGGCCGGGATGGCCTAACGCTCACTGTGTCCTGCCCGCCCTTGAGTCGCCCCGTCACCCTAAGCCGGGGCTTGGCAGCAGTCTGAGTGAGCCCCGAGGAGAAGATGCAGGAAGGCAGCAGGGCACGGCTACAGGCCCCGGAACACTCCGCTGGTCTTCCGACACCGGCCCCGATGGCACTCGGCCTCCGAGAGGCTCCACAGACAATCCAAGAAAGTCTACCTCCTGTCTGCAGCTCTGCCCACAGCGCAGCCCCATCTCCAATGTCCCAGGAACGAGGCTTAGCTGTTCTCCCTGCACAAGGCGGCAGCCAGGAACCTCCGCAGAGGCAGCGGCCCCCGGGGCCCCTCCGATCGCAGGCACCCTGGCCAGACGTCCAGCTCGCCGCCTGCAGTGACACCTGCCGGCCACCAGGCGGCCCCGGACACCAGGAGGCACTCACACACTTTTCAAGTGAATCACCCCAAATTCCGTCAGCAGGGCCACCACGAGGAAGCTCACATAGAAGAGGAGCAGGCAGAAGCCGTAGACTTTGTTCAGCTGGAAGCACTGCAGTGGGACCGAGACCAGGGAGCAGGCGAGGCTGAGGCCCAGGGCGCCGGCCAGGACCCACACCAACAGTCCATCGGGCTCCAGCTGTGGGGGGAACGGTGGGGGGTGGGGGAGGCTGGGTCACTGCAGCCACCAGTCGCCCGCCCCTCACTGGGGGCCAGGGCAGGACTTCTGGCCCCCCTAGCCACGCCCCACCTTGAAGTTTCCTGCTTTGAGTCCCCTAACTTGGGGTCATCGGTCATTGGCGGCCCCAGGACGCTAACACAGGCGGTGACATACACACGTTACACACGATGTTGAAAATTCCTCAAGCCACACGGAAGAGTAAAAAGTGAAACTGTCCTCTCCCCACTTCCCTTCCTTCCACACGGGGGACTGGGCTCTGTGTTCCCCACACCATCTAGCCCCTCATCTTCCCAACCGCCTGCCAGGGCAGTGCCAGGACCCCCAGGGCACCAGACGAGCAAACTAACGAGTGAGGGACAGAGCCCAAACGGACGTCCAAGCTCCGGATGACACCCTCTCCTCCTCCCCAGACAGTGACACACACACACACCAGAGCGGCACAGCAACTCTGAAACCAAAATGGAATTGCGCACCCAACACAACCCATGGCCACCCTTCCCCGACGGCCTTCCTGGATGCCTTGCGTCTTAACAGTGGGAGCATTTGGGAAACTCCGTACAAAGGCAGTGGAACGCAGACACACACGCCTGCCTGCACGCGTGCCCCACAAAGAGCGAGAGAAAGGAAGAGACAGAAAGAACAGAGAAAGAAAGAACCAACAAAGTCAACCCTAAATCTCCATTACCTGCAACCGCCTGGGAACTGATAATGAAAGGAGCCTAATAAACCCATAAAGAGTGTAAACAAAATTTGCCGATGGTGTTCACCTTTTAGAAAAGCAAACTTTCCGGGGCACCTGAGTGGCTCAGTCCGTGAAGCACCCAACTCTTGACTCTGGATTTCAGCTCAGGTTGAGATCTCGGGGTTGTGAGATCGAGCCCCTGCTTAAGATTCTCTCTCTCCCTCTGTCCCTCCCACCCCCCCAAAAAAGATTGTCTATTTAAAGAAAAGTGAAGCACACTCTCCCAAGCAGGAAGTGAGTAGCTATTTGTTTGTGGGCCTGGCCACTGCCAAAGGCTGGCCCTGTGCCAGCTAATTACAAGCCAGCCACAAGTCGTCACCATCACCACCACCATCACCATCGAGAGCCGAGAGAGAGCGGTTACAGTTCCCATTAATATCACCATCTTTCGGCCTTGCAGGACCCCAAGTGCACTCATGGGGTTGCAGGGAACCTGCAAGCTGTCTCCCGAACAGACCTGCAAGCACGCCCCCTCCCCACCCCCATCATCGTCTTTTTCTTGTTTGATCTCTGAATTCGGGTCCTTCAGAACAGAGATGCCCAATGCACGATGCAGAGCAATATTTGAGACCAGCAAATCCCCTAGGAATCCAGACTTCTCTAGAAAATCTGGAGTATCGGGCCACATGAGGCCTACCTACCTAGGTCACCTGCACGTTTCGGTCACCTTCCCAGCCCCGGCAAGTGCTGGGAGTTTTCAACCTTTGTTAGAACAGGTTTTCTCAAGTGACCTACCTTCATCGGTCACCAGGAGCTCATTTTACAATGCCGGTTTCCAGGCCCCACCCCCCGGAATGCCCGGGACTGGAGGTCTCACGCGCCCCCGGGAAATCCTCGGCACCTCCACTGGATGTGTCTCAGAACCTTCTCCAAAGCTGCCAGGCTCCCGCCTGCTGGGGCTGCTTAGTCCCCCATCCTGGTCTGCCCCTGTGGGCAGTGCTGAGACAAGTGCTGGCCCTTACCTTGTGCATGCTGCCCAGAAAGCTTGCAGGGGGGCCCTTCAACCCCACTTCGCAGGCAAGGAGACTGAGGCCCAGAGACGTCCTAAACTCACCCACAGTCACACAGCAAGAGACCTCAGTGATGGGACCATTACCTAAGTCCAGGGCCTTCCTGCCCCTTCTCTGAAGCTACGTCCTAGTTACTCTGTGAACTTGTAAGGAATACGTTTTTTCAACCCTCAAGATATTTTTGAAACATTCGATAGATCAGTCTTGTCACACATTCAGACTCCACCCCTCCCCAGCAAGCATACACCGCTGAGATGCGAATGGTCTCCCCGGGGGGCCCCATGAGAAGGGGCCCCTCGCAGGAGTGTCTGGCCACTCACCTTCACCTCCGCCACCTGGTTCCTGGAGATCTGGAGCAGGCAGCCCAGCCCCACTCCCACCAGCAGATCTGTGGCCCGGCTCAGGAAGTTTGCTGGAACAACAGCCCCTCACCCCAACCACATGCCCGTCGGCTTTCCTTACAGTCTCTGCACCCCCACCCCCAAAACATGCTCTCTGTGGAGATCCTTCCCGGTGTTAGCCCTTTAAGAAGGTGAGTGTCCGGCGTGCATTCTGCACCCCATCTGTAAGCAGGGACCGAGGTGACAGAAGGAAGCACTTGGTACCCGGTAAGCACTCGGCTTCCCTGCAGCTAGGCAAGGGGACCACCCACCGTCCCTTGGGGGACTGGTGATGGAGCACAGGTCAAGGCCACCTCTAGGCATTGTTCAGGGGACCCTGCTCCAGGCAGGGCTCTTTCCTTCCCATGCCAGCCTGAGGGATCGGGGGGCGGCCAGAGCCCAAAAGCTGGGAGCAGGTCTCAGTGGGTGCAAGGGGCCCCAGAAAGCCCCATCCGGCCAGGAAGTTACACGCGGCAGGCACACCTCCTGGCCCCCGCCTGTTCTGGCTGTGCTGTGTGGCCACCACCCGACACTGGGCTCGGCCCGCAGGCCCTTGCGTGCTGGAGCCTGGGGACAGCTGCCCTCCAAGGGCTTTCAAATCCTACGACTTTGTTGCACAACCAACATCATCTCCCATTTGATGGGGACACAGCCCGTGCCAGGCACTGTCCTGGGTTCTGTGCCCCACGCCGATTGTCACCCCAACCCATTCTGAATGCACAGAGATTGCAGAGGGGCAGAGAGTAGGATGTGGGCGAAGCCTCGAGGTCACACAGTGGGCACATGGTGGCGCTGGAACTAGGACCCATGGCCAACTATTTTCAAAGCCCTCTCTTCTCCCAGCCCCAGGCGGCTTGCTCGTCCTTGTCTTTTCTAGATAGAACAGGGGGTGGCAAGTTGCAGCCTGCAGACCCATCTGGCCCACTGTCTGCTTTTATAAATAAAGTTTTATTGGAACAGAGCCACACCCACTCATTTCTGTGTTGCCTATGGCTGTTTTCACACTACAACAGCAGAGTCAAGTAGTTGCCAGAGAGGTCGGGATGGCCCACAAAGCCTAATATTTACTCTCTGGCCCTTTCAGAAAAAGCTCGCCAAGCCCTAACATCTATAGACTGTGACGTCATAAGCAAGAGGAAGAGGGTCTTCCGCAGGGTCCATGTAAGCTCAGCATGGGGGCATCTACGAAAAACAGCACTGCCACTGGCCTAACAGTGCTATCTACCACCCACCGAGTGCTTGGCACGCATTTCTGTCACCTCATTCAGTCCGTACAACAACCCAGCGGAGGTCGGTCCTCTCAACGTCCCCATTTTACAGATGAGGAAGCTGAGGCCCCAGCAGCTGTGTCTCCTGCCTCAGGTGTTCCAGGAAGGGCCAGTCCCAGGAGGGGGGCACGGAGCACACCCATGGCCCTCAGAGCCCATGCCGCGGGGAGGGCAGCCCCACAAAGGATACTCAAGATGATGCCGCCGAAACAGGCTGAGAATGCCATCCGCGGGTAACCCTGGCGGGCCAGTGTAAAATCCGAGAAGGCATCTGCGTGGAAAAGAGAGACCGCTTTGAATGGTGAGTGGCTCCCCCTGGCCCTCTTGGGTCATTCACTCCTTATTGTTACCCACAGTTATTCAGTCAACAAACACCGATGGATGCCCATCTGGGCCTTGCACTAGCTAGCTGGATGCTGTGGCCACAGCATCCCATGACGCAATTCCCTCCTTGATGCTCTCTATCCCATTCTTTCCCACCAGGGGCAACTCTGGGGATGTGACACACCATTACTACTAGCACACAGAGCACCTTTACATAAAGTTGGAAAAGGTGCCTGAAAAGCTAAGTGGAAGAAGAGCTAGACTTCAGCCCCCTGACTCCTTGTTTGGATGCTCTTGTGCAGTGCACAACTCAGCCAACCCTACCTGGCAGCTATAGTTAGAGAAGGGTCTACGTATGCATGTGTGAATGCCTGTATATGTCACACACCCACGTACACACTCAGCATGGTTGGTTGCAACAGGCTCCGTGTCCTGCCTGAAGTCTGGGGAGCCACATGTCCACACAGCAGAGAGTGGGTAAGAGGCTGGGGCTTCTCTAGTCTCTTGGCCCAGGTACAATCCAGGCCACTTCATCCCAATGCCCAGTGATGGTCATTCCAAACAACAGTGGGCCTGAGCACGTGCTGAGGGAAGGTGCCCTCGACGGCCTGCCCACGTGCACTCAGGCTAGGGGAGCAAAGAGCAGTGATGTGGCTACACTCGCTCCAGAACCCCAGCTGCCCCTAAGTCACCTCCAATGCTGTTCCCCCAGGCCAGCAGAGTGAGCCCCAGGACAGTGTTGCTCAGCCGGAAGACCACTCCCAGGGACCGCAAGATGTTCACCACTTCCGTGGCCGCTGCGTTGATCCACAGGGCGCTGGTCAGGAAACCCAGGAAAGCAAAGAGCTGGGGAGGGAATGGGTGCTGATGGGACCAAGGCCAGTCCCCAGTGGGGATACGGTCCCCAACAGGCACATGACCTCAGTTCCTCATCACTGAAATGGGATGATCGCAGCACCCACCCCCGGAGATTGTCATGAGCAGAAATGAGTGAACAGATTCGGAGCCGGTAGTGCTTGGCACCTAGTATGTGCTCCATAAAATGTTAGCTCAGTATTACTCTTTTGTCAGGGAAGAGTTCAAGAAGCTTCCTTCAGCTTCCAGGCTAGGGACCAAATGCTGTCCCAGGACCACAAAAAAGAAACTCCGTGCCCATTAGCAGGGACTCCCCATCCTACCCAGCCTTCCCTAGCCCTGGGCCTCCACTATACTTCCTGCCTATGTGGATTTGCCTGTTCTAGACACTTCATTGCACGGCCCCACGCCACAAGTGGTCCTTCATAGCAGGCCTCTCTCACTCAGCGCTGTTATCTTTGGGGGACATCCGTTTGGAGTGGGTGAGGTACTTTAAAATACTTTAAAACCCAGTAAAAACACAGGCTGAACACTATTTCTCTAAGTCACCAGTGGGTCGAAAATTCAACCTGCTTTGGGTTGACACACTCAAGAGTTTCTCCAAATCAAAGCTATAATTCTTTTATTAACTAATAAAAAAATTAAAATTTCAAGTGAACTTTGAAGAGTACATTCTGAACAACCCGCCTAAAAATCCCTCAGCATACTGTAGGATGGAGAGAAGGGGAAAAAAAAACCCCACGAACACTAGACAATTCCACCCCCTGAACATGACTGTGAGACACACAGGTGCGTCCGCAACAGCGAGCAGGACAGAGTCTGATAATGGCTCAAAAAGTGAAACATAGGGGCGCCTGGGTGGCTCAGTGGGTTGAAGCGTCTGCCTTCGGCTCAGGTCATGATCTCAGGGTCCTGGGGTCAAGCCCCATGTCGGGCTCCCTGCTGAGCAGGGAGCCTGCTTCCTCCTCTCTCTCTGCCTGCCTCTCTGCCTGCTTGTGATCTCTCTCTCTCTCTCTCTCTCT
>LNAC01000338.1:1149826-1179010 GCA_002007465.1 Ailurus styani
AAAAAAAAAAAAAAAATCTCGGAGAGGAACAAAGCTATCATCAAAAGTGGCTTTAAGGACCTGTCATTAGGGAAAGTGATTCTCCGCCTGTCTGCCCCAGGATGCCCTCCTGGGAGACCCCAATGTCCCCCTGCCCACCAGGGAGTACTGGGGATTCTTACCCAGTGAAGCCTGGGGCGCTGGCTGTTGGATGTGGCAAAAAAGGTCACTGCACCCACGGCTGTGCCCGCAATCACCACGACGGCCCAGACAGGAAGGAGGCCACCGATCTCATAGACGCCATCTGCGGAGGGGCAAGAAAGGGGGTTGGCCCTCTCCATCGCTTCGGCTTGGCCCCTGCTCCCGGAGGGCATGCCCCTTCCTCAGAATGAGTGGGAGCGCCTGGGGAGAGGCCCCGGGATAAAACTCTCTTCCACGCGATTGTTTGGACATAAGATGCCCCCAGTGCCATCGTGGGCACTTGAGGGGGACAGAGAAATTAAAGACAGAGCGCTTGCCCTGAAGCTGGCCACACTGGAAAGAAAGCAGACAATGTGAAAGACAGACTCTCCCCAGTCTTCTGCCAGGAGACCAGGATGGGAATGGCTAAGCCCACTCACCACCACTGTCCTCGCCCACGCCCGTGGCAGACATCACTAATCACCCATCATGCCAATGCTTCTTCCAACTGAGCTTCAAGGCAGTGCCCTCCAGCCAGGCATTGCCAATGGATGAGCATCACTCCACTAAATGAGCTGTACAGTCGAACCGAACCCACTGGTCCTGGAGCCCAGCACCTGCTCTCTTGATAAATCCATCCCACAAACCAACCCATTCAAAGTTAGGAAAGTTCCGGGGCCGCCTGGGTGGCTCAGTCGATTAAGCGTCCAGCTCTTGATTGGGTCATGATCTCAGGGTCACGGGATTGAGTCCTGCCTCAGGCCCTGTGCTCAGTGGGGGGTCTGCTTGAGATTCTCTGGCTCCCCTTCCCTCTGCCCCCTGCCCCCCACCCCCAGTCTCTCTCTCTCTCAAATAAATAAACAGATAAGTAAGTCTTTAAAAAAAAAGTTATGAAAGTTCCAGGAGCTTCACATCAAAACATGAAAAGGAGAAAAGCCTACAGCGGACGGCACACTCTAGAATTCTCCAAACACAACCTTTCCACTACCAGGGAGTCAGGACTGGTCTCAAAGGCAATGGATGGTTTGGCTGCCCAGACACCGGCATCAAGACTTTCCTCTTGCTCTTCTTCAGTCTAGCTCACTGGCTCTCCAGTGTCCGTCAGCATGAGAATTACACAAGGGGGCTGGTACGCAGAATCGTGTCCACGATACCCTGTGCGTGAATCTCAAGAGGTAATTTTGACTGAACGTGGTTCTGACTGGGTAGCATCCGCTTTGGAAACCGACACCTGAGCGAGGGGCCCTTTCTCTGAATTTGCCACGCCTATTCTGGGGCGGTTTCAGGAGGTGGCTGGGGTGTGGGGTGGTCGGGAAGGGCTTCTTTGAGTGCTGAGGATGTACACGGAGGCAGAAGCAGACAGAGGGTACAAGGGCCGCAGGGGAAGAGGGGAGAGCTGGGTGGGAAGGAACCAAGCAGGTGGACGCCAGCAAGAAAAGATGAGACCGGGGGACGCAACTGTCTTAAGAATGGCCCAGGCGGTGTTGACTTGGACCAAGAGGTACTAGGGAGCCATGGAGGTCTTTGAGTGGAGGAGTGACCACGACCTAGGAAAAGCAGCATTTTAGAAAGTTGGCTCTGGGTGTTGCCTAGAGAGGGAGGAGGCTGGGAGGCTCTTCTGGCAGACCCGACGCCCCCTCGGGCAGGGAGCCAAGTCCAGGGCTCAGCCCGGAAGGGGGTCATAAATGCTTTCACCTGAGCCAGTATTGTGGGGACCGGCTATCGCCAGACGGTGCTGGTATGTGGACAGGACACTACCGTGCCACTATCGCATCTCAGGTGAGCAATTTCTCCTCGCAGAGAATCTCCATGGGTGCGAATAGGTCTCTATCGACGTCTCTAACACCTGCTACATGCCCTACGCAACAGAGGCTCCAGGCTCAGACGCTTTATTTTTATTGTATTTATCTTTGCAGTTACCTTGAATTTATTGGCATCGAAGCCAGTTTCCTATTGGTGTAGGTGACATAGTTTCCTTTTCAATAACTTTAAAAACAGCTGATTCAAGAAAACGTCAAAGAGAATAGTCAGCGATGGGAGGAAAATCAAGAAGCTGGCCTGTGAATGACTGATGCTTGGGACACGCTCTTCTAAGAAGCCCCGGAGATGATAGCGAGTCCCTCGCAGTAGCCTGGGAGGCCGGGTTCATCCGCTCGACAGGGAACGCAAGACTGATGAGCCAGACCCTGGCACCCCTAAGGGGTGCCCTTCTCAGCTCTGGGGTCACACTGGGCCCTGGTGGGCTCTCTCACAGTGCCCCCGCCATAAATCTGGGAGGGGTCCCACAGGGAAGTTGCTGACCCCATTAGAGCCCAAAACGCCACGCCCAGCCATGCATTTGCCACCAGGGCCCTACCTCCTCCACCTCCAGGTGACGCCCAGGGGACAGAGAGGAACAGGCAGCAGGAAACACTAAAGGCAGACAGCAGGAGGAAGCCCGAGCAGCGGGGGCTGGAAGGCGCCTGACAACACTGCGCATTTCTTGAGCCAGAGCAGGTCAGAAAGGGTAAGGACAGCCTGGAGCAGACAGAGAAAACTGCAATTCCCCAGCCGGGTCCCCCAAAAGGCAAGGGCGGGGACTGCCCTGCTGCGGACAGCGGGTACCCCCCCACACTCCGGGGGCGCCCTTCTCAGCGCCAGCCAGTTCTGCCTTCAGTACCCGGAATCTGATGTGAAATCTCTAAGTATTTTAATGCAGGCAAACGAGCGGAGGGCTGGACCTGGTCCGAGGGCCACCAGTCTGCTGCCCCCATCTGCGGCTGGCAGCACCGGACCAGCCGAGCGTGGGGCGCTGGTGTCCCCTTACGGCACAAGCATATATTAAGTGCCTGTTGGATGCCAGGAATTCTGCTGCGGGTCCAGGGCCCCGTGGTAGGATTGAGAAGAATACTCTGGAATGTCGGGGGGGGCAGGAGGTAGGCTGGCCTGGGGGAGGGGATACTCACAGGCCCCCGACTGCAAGGTCAGGACCAAGACCAGCGGGCTGGTGACCAGGTGCAGGCAGTTGAGGGGCCGTTTCCAGTTCCCGTCCTCCTTGTCGGGGTCCACGACGGGGACGGTGAGCAACAGCAGGAACTCCACGGGCAGCTGCCAAGGGGGCCAAGGCAGGAGGGCGTCACTAGGGAGGACCTTGTCTGGGCCGGCCGCCCCCTGGGCAAGGTTACCCCGGAATGCGGCCGTCGTGGCTGAGGCCCTGCCCTCCGGCAGGCCTGGGCCCAGCGCCCCTGGGAGTCCCCTGCTGCTGCTGGACCCCCAGGCCGAACCCAGTGCCTTCCAGCAACACAAATCTATGCCCTCCCTGCTCTGGGGTGTGGGGTCCTAAAATCGAGGTCTCGGTGGGGCCACGTGCACCCATCAGCTTGTGGCCCCCGGTCACTCCCAATTGTGCTTCTGGGATCACATCTCCGACATCAGGCCCACCTGGATAACCCAGGAGACCCTCTACCTCTCCAGACCCTTCATCACACCTGCACATCTCTTTTGCCAGGAAGGTGACAGAGTCACGTTTCCAGGGCTTGGGCCCTGGACATCTTTGGGGGGCCATGACTCAGCTGACTGTGGCCTCGTCCACTAATCCTGACCATGGCCCCAGGAGTGGGAACTATGCTTTTTCTCACCTTCCAGAAAAAGAGACTGAGGCTCAGAGAGGTTAAGGAACTTCTCCAAAGACACACAGCAGGGTATGTGAACTGGGATCCAGGGCCAGCTCCAAGGGACTCCACACCTTGCACTTTCAGCTTTTCAGCCAATTAATTTCAACTAAATTAATAACCCCATGTACAGAGCACTCACTACATGCAAACCATAGCGACATCGCGGGGCTGGTTCCAAACCACCTCAGTAAATGCAGGTCGCAAGAGAGCGAGTCAAAACGAATTTTTCAGTTTCCCAACGCATAGAAAAGTTATGTTTACACTATGCTGTCTATTAAGAGTGCTGTGGCACGGTGTCTCAAAAAACACACATTTCCTTAATTAAAAAATACTTCATTGCTAAAAAATGCTGACGACCACCCAAGCTTCCAGCGAGCTGTAATCACCACGCCCAGATCACTACGACCCCCAGAGTAGCGGGGAAAAGCTTGAAATGTTGCGAGAGAGTCCAGCATGTGACATGGGGACATGGAACCAGCAAATGCTTTTGGAAAAGGGGTGCCAACAGACCTACTAAGCGCAGGGTTGCCACAGACCTGCAACTTGTAAGAGACACAGAGAACCTTGGCAAAGCCAAGTGCAATGAAATGAGGCATACACCTGTTTGGCACCGCACTCAGCCCTTCACGTAGTAGTTTTTATGAAATTGTCACACTTTAATCAAACTATGATAGGCCTGATACCGTTCACAATTCTTCAATCCCTTCCTAGAACAGAATTAAATGCCCATGTCCTTTGTCAAGTGATTAGAGGCTGCAGAATATATTTGCCTGCCCCACTGACGTTGAACGTGGCCATGGGACGAGCTTCGGCCAAAGGGCGGTTGGTGAATGTGACAGGAGTAGAGGCTTAAAATGTGTGTGCAAAGTCTGTCTTGGCCTCTCATGCCAAGACAAGAGCACACCCCCCAAGTACCCAGTGGCCCCAGGATGCGATGCTGGGCAGACTGGAGGGGCTCCTTCCCCTCTCCCTCTGTCCAGTGCAACCCTTCCTTCATGGGGGACAGGCCAGCCCATCAGCCAGACTCTCTGACTCGGTTTCCCCATCAAGTCCAATGTAATCTATTCTGAGAGGGTCTCCCCAGACCCTGGCCCCTCCCCTCTGAGCTGGAGAAGGTTGAATGGCCACTGTTCTGTGTTGTCACAGAGCCGTGAGTCTGGCTCCAGGGTCACCCCCTCCTACCTTGAACACCTTGAGGGCCCTCCAGGACACTGACTTGTTCCTCCACTTCCTATAATCCAGGGGGTTGAGGGCCTGGGCCAGGATCTGAGCTGTGGTCTCCTGGTAGAAAAGCAGTGGCCGGTACTCCTCTCCTGGGTGAACGGAGGGAAGAGGGCAGGTGTCCCGGGCTGGCTCAGCGTCCAGGAGACCCTCTCCCCGCCCCCGGTCCTCCAACCCTCAGGAAGAAGGAAAAGCCCGGGGACTGGCTCAGCCATTGTGCACTGAGAGATGGGGCTGCTTTGAAGCCTCACTCCCGGCGCCTCGATGGCCGCACCTCCTCACCTCTCTACCCCCAGCCCTGCCCTGGCACCCCACCCCCGCTGGGCACAGGGTCCAGACTCACTGTAGTCAGAGCTGTTGGAAGACACAGGCTCCTCTTCGGAATCTGAGAGCATTTCTGTAGGAGAGAGGGGTGTTTCCCGCGAGCCAGCTGGAGAGCCCAGACCGTGCACGCAACACTGATCCAGGGTAGGACACCTCCAGGACAGGGCCGTTTTCAGGGTACAAGTGTCTGGGCCCTCTGGACCTTGGGCTTCTCAGCAATCCCTAAGCATGGTCAGGATTCTTACCGAGTGAGAAAGTCTAACTCAAAAAACATCTTCAAATGTAATGATGTAGCTATAAAGCCAAATTTAATAAGGGTGCTTAAAGATGTAACAAAGATTTGCCGACTTCGCTTTTGTACTTTTCAGAATTTGGAACCCATCATATTTTTCTTTCTCAGTCTGAAACTTTTTTTTGGAAGTCCTCAAGATTGCTACAGCCTGAGCCCAGCGAAGAGGGGTCTAAAATAAAAATGGTCTTCCTCATTGTTAGCACTAGTCCTGCCTGTGTGACCTTAGGCCCCTCTCCAGTCCTCATTTCCCCTTTTCCTCTAGCCTGATGAGCTATGATGGGTCTAGAAGACAGCACAGGGGTGATGTGTGCTGAACTCTGAAGGCTCAGTTGACAGAGGAAAGGAGAGGAAAAATCATGGCAGACTTCCTGTAGGAAGAGTCATCGGCACCTGTGTGTTGCTTATGGGGATGTGTATATTTCTATGTACCTGGGTGTGTTGTATATGTATTTGTGTATGTGTATATTTGTATGACTGTGTGTTGTGTAGGGGTGTGTGTACATGGATTTGTATATGTGTGCTACGTGTATATGTGTGTTTGTGTGTGCACATATTGGTGTATACGGACGCATGTGGGTTCGAAGCCGAGGGCAGTGGGGAGTTACTGGATGTAAGCGGTGACAGATTTGAGACAGATGCTGCCCTGGAGAAAGCATGGAGGAGGAAGAGCCAGTGAAACCGGGCAGGCAGATGATAAGGCCTCATCAGAACAGCCAAAGAATGCAGATGGGACCTTGGCACAGAACAAGTAGGAAAAGGACAAAGAGGCAATGGATGATGATGTTGGCCTCCAGAGAGGAAAGGCAGTCATGAAGAGCGCAGAGGGTGCCAGCCCCCACTGGCCTCTCCTGGGAGCTCAACTCGGACCCTTACCTGGAGTGCCTGGCATGGAGTAGACCAGGGACCTCCTCCGCTGCCAGCGGTAGATCCAGGTGCAGAGAACCACAGTAACCACGTAGAACATGTACAAGCCCAGGTAACCTGCAGACAAGGGTGCAGGCCATCACCAAGTGGCATCCTGGCCATAGCCCCAGACAGCAAGTGCTGCCTGTTGTCCTGCTGGTGCCTGCTGGTGGTGGCCTGTGTTAGCCTAGCCCAGGAGCAGCCGGGACATAGCCATTTCTTAGAGCCCCCCACCCCACCGCCTTGCTTTTTTCTTGGCCCATCTTCCCTTCCTGCCCTCCAGAATCAGGCAATCAAAGAGGTAGTGCCTGGCACAAATAGTCGCCTCCAGGCCCCGATCCAGGTGCTAAGGGCTGGTGTCCTGCTCTATGTCCTGGGAAGCTCAGCCCCACAGGCCGCAGCCCCCGAGCTTGGGCGGCACTGGGTTTGGTGAGAAGGGGCCTGGGGACAAATCAGGAGGCAGCAAGAAAGAGTCTGTGGTGCTTTTCCAGGCCGCCTCTCTGGTGTGGTGCCTTGTCTGTGACAGGATCTGTCACCCTCTGTGACTGTCGCCTGCGCTTGGTGACAGGTCCAGTCCACCAGTCCTCGCTGGGCTCTAGCCACCATCCCCTTGCCTCTCAGGGGCACCTAGGGCTGCTGATCCCTGGATGTCCCTGCATCCCGGTGTCCCTTGTGGGTTTTCAGACCCCTGTGTGAACTGTGTCTCTGTCCACATCACTTGAACCACGAGTGCAGTGTGTGCGCTGCAGGGACACTGGGGACCACAGTCAGCAATGTGGCCAAAGGGCTTGTTAAAATGGGACACTGAGAAAATCCGGAACATCATTCCAAGCTCCCCCACCCCCTCCTTGGCCCCCTTAGGTTATCTGGACCACAGATTCCCTTTTTTGGGCTCAAGCCAGCTTGAATGGGGTTTCCCTCCTTCAGAACCAGAAGTGGCGCCGTGCCCGGCTCGTGTCCCCTAGCGCCTCCCACCCGCCAGCCCCGCGGCTGCTCACCCAGGGCCCATGCCAGCGTGACCCTGCCCAGGTAGAGCGCGGTGAAGGTCAGGAACACGGCCACCATGTAGAAGACGATGTCTCGGAGAAAGGGCCTGGAGGCAGCCGTGAAGGGGCGCAGGATGGCGATGCCGCCGGCCACCACGGTGGTGACCAGCACGCCCGCGCCTGGAGGACAAGACGCCGAGCTCAGCCCGCCCTGCCCCCACCCTGCTGCCCGCCACCCGCCGCCCCCCCCCGGGCCCCGCTCTCACCAAACAGAGCCCCGAAGGCCAGGCCGGCCGTGCGCGGATCCGAGAAAGCTACCAGGGCGCTGAAGATGTCGGGTGCGCCATTCCCGAAGGCCAGGAAGGTGACGCCATGGGGGAGCCCGTCAAGGGACACGGAACGGGGGCCCCAGCCTGGCCACCCCTGTCCTGGGCCGTGAGCCGCCACCTGGTCCCCCAGCCTCCCCTCCCACCGCCCTCCCACCCTCCGGGGCGCAGGCCCGGGGACAAAAGGATACTGCCACGTTGTGGGAGAGCTTGAGCACCGTGGAGATGGCTGACAAGTTGGGGCAGAAACTGCGGGGAGAGAGCGAACAGGGTGTGCCCTCACGCCTAAACACGGGGGCGCCCCGATGCCAACCTCCCGGGGACGCCGGTCCCGTCCGTGAGCTGGGTGGGAGCCCCAGGGCACACTCACAACTTCGCCGCGGTGACTCCCAGAATCAGAAACAGGTAAAGCAGCCACAAAGCCTGGGAGAGGGGTGCGGAGTTGGGGGGCGTGGGACCCTCAAGTTTGGCCTGAGCCCGGAGCCCGGCTCCCTTACCCGCCCTCCCCGCCCCGGGGCGGGGCCTCACGTAGAGGGTGACAGCCAGAGGGAGGAGGTCAGGCGGGAAGTGGCAGAAGACGCCTTCAAGGTAGTTCAGGTAACCCCCTTTGCTGCGGCAGTCGGGGGTGGTCTGCACGAAGTGACAGCGGTCAGAGACGTTCAGGCCACACACGTCACGACACTGCAGCGAGGGAGAGAGAGGGACGTCAGGGGCCGACCCCCAGGGCAGCTGCAGCAGGACCGTCTAAGTGGCTGAAGATGACCGCCTTCAGCCCGACCCCTAAACACCCCACACCCCCCAAGTGCCAACTGCATCCTTTAAGTGTTTCAAATAGACTTGTTTACACAAGTAATTCACGAACGTGTTTCTTTTCCCCCGCTCTCCACAACCCCACCTTTCTCCAGAGTGCCCACCACGGTCAGTTTCCGGGGGCGCATTACGGGCATAAGGACCTTGTACATACATCCTGTGACGCAGCTGGTCTCGTTTGACAGAAATGGATCCCTCTTAACTCTCTTGTTTCTACAGTTTGCTTTTACACTTCACATAAGCGCTATCTATTAAACTGCTACACGTAACAATGAAGAAGAGGATCAAAGTCAAAGCACACCGAGTAATTTCCACATGCCAGGCACAGAGCTAGGAGCTTAAAATGTATCTCAATTAAACTGTCCCACAGTCTTCCAAGGAAGGCACTATTATCATGCCCCCTACGCAGAAAGGAGACAAAACAGTGTCCTGGGGTCCACTCCGTGGTGGACAGGGTCGGAATTGAGGTTCTAGGGTTGGTTTGAGGTTCGAGAACCCTGTCTTTAACCATCACACTCCCTGTGGACTCCCTGTAGAGTCTTTGTAACATCAGTGGAGTATTTCATGCTCTGAATGATACAGGGAGTGGGCTAATATTTCCCTACCGACGGGCATACGGGTCCATCTGATTTTTCAGTATAGCCAGCAATAAACATCCTTGCACGTGACTCTCTGAGTACATATGAGAATATTTTGAAAGAGAGAATTCTAGAAGTAAAAGTGCTGAGTCAGAGTGCATCATAGGCTGGGTTCCTCCAGAAGCAACCCGAAGACAAGGATTTATGAGTAAGTATGTGTTTGAGAAGTGCATGGAATGCAGTCACCACAGTGGGGCAGCAGAAGGAAGGGCGGGGCTGGGACCGCCACCTTGGGCTGGTAATCCGGGCAAGCGAGCTGTGGTATTTATATACCAACTCCTATCAGGCATCGGGTGAGGATGCTGGGATGGGGGCTGCTATTTCCCCAGCATTTCCTACCTACCGTGCTTATGGGCGGTTCTGGACAAAGATGCTTGCCACTAGAAGCCAACAGAAGGCTACCCAAGTGGTAGTGTGCAAAGGATATGGGCAGGGCCCTGACATCGCCTCTTGTAGAGGGATAAATATTTTAGACATTCGATGGGTTTTGCCAAAATATGCTCCCCCAAGCCTTACTGATACACACTGGCACCAGCCCTGGCAAATGGGATTCCACCCCTGCACCTGCCCCAAGTCTTGTCCAGGCTGATGTGGCAGGAATCTTCTTGCTGTTCAATTGCAAGTCCCTGATTACCTGTCAGTGCCCTTCTCTTTTTTTTTTTTTAAGATTTTATTTTATTTATTTCACAGAGGGAGAGAGATCACAAGGAGGCAGAGAAGCAGGCAGAGACAGAGGAGGAAGCAGGCTCCCCGCTGAGCAGAGAGCCCGATGCGGTCCTCGATCCCAGGACCCTGAGATCATGACCTGAGCCGAAAGCAGAGGCTCTAACCCACTGAGCCACCCAGGCGCCCTGTCAGTGCCCTTCTCACGGTCATTTGTATTCCTTCTTTGAGCTGCCCATTTTTTCAGTTGGAATGTTTGCTTCTTATTGACTTGGGACAGCTCTCTATATAATGGATATTTGTCCTTTGTCATGTCACGCATTTGCTTAGGCATCATCCTCCGCCTGGAATGTCTCTCCCCCTTCTCAAACTTTCTGTTAAAAGCTTTGTAAATACCACCTCACACCCATTAGGACAGCTACCATACAAAGCAAACAAAGCCAGAAACTAGCAAGTATTGGCCGGGATGGGGAGGAATCGGAGCCCTCGTGCACCGTTGTTGGGAATGTGAAATGGTGCAGATCCTTGCAAAACAGCATAGTAGTTTCCAAAAAATCAAAAAAGAGAGCCAGTCACCAGGACAGGAAGGTAACGCACCGCACGGGGGCCGGTGAGCGCTGCTGTCTGGTAAGTATGAAAGCCGTTAGAACAGCACGAGGGAA
This sequence comes from Ailurus styani, assembly GCA_002007465.1. Lineage (NCBI taxonomy): Eukaryota > Metazoa > Chordata > Mammalia > Carnivora > Ailuridae > Ailurus > Ailurus styani. The sequence continues at coordinate 1,160,464 of LNAC01000338.1, forward strand.
AACACCATTTTTCCTTTCTTTCTGAAACCTATCTGAGAGACGAGATGTTAACGAGGCTTCCTGTCATCATTTCACAATAAACGTACGTGAATTCATCACGCTGTACACCTTACACTTAGCACGGTGCTGGAGGTCAACTCTCTCTCAATAAAACTGGGAAAGCATAGAATTACCCTACGGTCCAGTAAATCCGCTTCTGGGTTTATACCAAAAAGTATGGAAAGCCAGGTCTCAGAGAGAAGACACGCACACCCGTGTCCAAGGTGGCGCTACTCGTGACAGCCAGCAGGGCTAGAAGCAACTCAGGTGTCCCTGATGGATGAATAGATGAACCAGGGGTGGCGTATCTACGTAGCGGACCATCATTCAGCCTTCAGAGGGAAGGGAGTCCTGACACACACTGCAACAGGGGAGAACCTTCTGGAAGCCATAACAGAGAACGTCATGCTGAGTGCGATAAGCGAGTCACCAAAAGAAAAACACCCACTAGCTCTATTTATGGGAGGTACCTGGACTAGTCAAATCCATAGAGACAGAAAGCAGAGAGCAGGGGCTGGAGGAGGAGGGGGAGGGGAAATGGGGAGTTATGTACTGGGGACAGAGCCTCAGTTTTGCCAGATGGGAAAGTTCTGGAGGTGGATGGGGGTGACGGCTACAGCGGCGTGAACGAGCTGATGCCATGGAACGGCACACTGAGAAATGGTTCACGGAGGGAGAATTTCAGGTTATTTTGGTGAATTTTAGGTTATGTATATTTCACCTTAATTTCAAAAGAAACAAGATTGTCAGATTGTGGCTCTGTGATCCTTCAGCCCTCTCCCAACTCCCACCAACACCAGGCAGGGTGGGGGTGAGATTTCTGGGTTCTGAGCCCTCTGGCCATAGCCCCAACCCTACTCAGTGGCTCTCTGCCAATGCAACACTGAGCCCGCTGTACTGAGGGCACCTGACGTCCCTTCGGCCCGGTACGCCACTCCTTCTTTGACCCTGTGAATCCACATTCATCCCCCAATCCTTAGTTCCCCAGATGCTTCCTCCAGGAAGCCTTCCCTAACCACCTCCAGCCTAGGACAGATCCCCTATTTATAAACTCTCATCACTCCAGGTCCTCTCCTTCCAAGCACTTACGTATTTTGAAATCCCCAATTATTTGTAGGATCACAGACTTCTTTCATGTCTACCTCTCCCACCAAAGCCTTGCACAGTGCCGGGCACACAGTAGGTCCTCATAACTGTTTTGCCACACATTGTGCTGGGCACCATCTCGCTCAGTCTTCATGACGGACCCAGGAGGCTGGTACAATTCCTTTCCACTTAACAGATTAGAAAACGGAGGTACAGAGAGGCAAAGGGACTGGCCTAAGGGCACACAGCCCACCACTGCTAGGTGGTTTCAGACTCAGCTCTTCCTGAAAGTTACCAGCTGAAGCTCCTGGGGAAACAGCCCAGCTGGGCAGGGGTAGCCTCCTCTTCCTGCCCGCCCTCCTTCCCTCCTCCCCGTCCTCAGGGGCAGCCAGGGAGGATGCAGGGAGATGCTCCACACCAGCCTGTCTCCATCGCCCCGACAGCAGAGTGAGCCAGCAAATCAGGTCCCCCAAATCAGCTTCCAGCCCCCAAATCAGCCTCCATCCCAAGGGGGTCATACTCTCCCCCCAAGGCCCACCAGCACGTGTCCCCAGCTCTCTGCCCTCAGGTGGCACAGTCCTAGTCATCCTGCTCTGAGTCTGGGGTGGGTGACTTTTCACCTCTGCCACCTTCCCTTCTCATCCTCTTCCCCGAGTCACTAAGGACACCCTGGAAAATAGGTGACCTCCTCCTGGCTCCGGCCAGCTTCCCCTCCCTGAACCTTAGCACCATCATCTACAGGACAGAGATGTTTTTACCCATCTTGGGAGGTTTAGGAGAGAATTTGTTGAACTTGACACAGGGCTGGCCTGAGTGCTCAGTAACTCAGAGATCGTCTCGCACAAACCACAGCTTACCTCAGTTTTCCTACCCCCAGGGAGCATGACCCTCTTTGGAGAGGCAACAGTGAATTTTATAACCACAGTAATGATAACCACTTTCCCTTCTGTAAAATGGGTATAATTACCCGTTCAACCTCAGAACGTGGGCTTGAAGGTACTCGGCAGCCCCATAAAGTTGGTTTGGGCACTAAACACTCTCAGCCCTTCAGTTCAAGAGGGAGGAGTGTGTTTTTCCATTCTGCTAGGAATGTGGAAGGGCAGGAACTCCGGCCCTCTGCAGGTGGAAGGGACTCCAGGGGGTCATCGTGAGCAGGCCCCTGCCTTCAGTCTTTAACTTGGGATCCACTGTGACCTCTCCTCTGCTTACAGACATCAGGATGGCATGATTCAAACCTGCAGCCTGTCTCAATGGACTATGGGAAGAACACTTCCTGGCTCTCACCAAAGTGTTCCCATTTCTCCTCCCTTGGAACATGCAAGTCAACAGCCCCACTTTCCTCCCAGAAATCTCCTTTCTTTCTTCCACCACCTTGCCCTTCCCTCTAATCCATCAGTACATCCCACTCACTGTGCCCCCAACATTTATCTCAAAACCTTCCATTTCTTTCCCATCCCCCACAACCACCACCACTCACCTGGATGGCTGCAAAAGCCCCCCACTGGCCTCCCTGCTGCCACCCTGACTCCTCTCAATCCATTCTCCCCAGAGAAGCCAGAGAACTCCTTTGAAGACATAAATCAGACTCTGACATCCCTCTGCTTAAAACTCTCTATGGGCTCCCAACTATGGTAAACAAATATCATCTCCTAGCCTCAGCCTATATGGCCTTTTGTAATCTGCCCACCACTACCTCTCCATCCTCACCTTAGTATTCTCCCCCTTATCCACCCTGTTCCAGCCATTCCGACCTCCTCACTGCTCCAGGAACATACTAAGCTTGTTGTTGCCTCAGGGCCTTTGCGCTTGCTTTTCTCTCCCTGGAATGTCCTTTTTCCAGATTTTTCCAGATGCCTGTGTAAGTGGCTTACTTTTTCTATTCAGGGCTTGGCTCAGAGGTCATGTCCTCACAGAAGCCACCTGTGACCGCCCACTCTGATATATTTGGAAATACACCCTCCCCATCACAGCTGCCACCAGAAGAGGTTATTTGCAAACCACTTAACATCTTGCCACCTGAAATTTACATGTTTGCTCCATTACCTATCCTCCCAGAAGACTGTTAGCTTCAGGAGGGCAGGAATGTTTGTCTATATTGTTCCCTGATACACCCCAGCTTTCAGCTCAATGCCTGGCACATAGTAGATGCTCAGTAAATACTTGTTGATTGGATGAATACACCCCCACCGGATGCCAGCTTCCTACCTGGATGCTCATGTCTTCCACGGGGGTCTGGTTCACACCTGAGGCTGAAAACTGGGGGCTGATGTGGGCCCCTGTAAATAGGCTCCTGGCCCCAGACACTGTCTCCACCATCAGCAGCCCCACACAGAACAAACTCAGCACTGGGTACAGATACAGCTGTCTGCTGGCCATCAGACCCGGTGGAGCCTGGCTCTCACTCTCCGCTTCCCCTTCTGCAGTGTTTCACTTCCAAACAGCCAGTCACTCCAGTGGCCTGCAGAGAGTGAGGTGAGAAGGAGGGACAGGGTCACCAAAGAGCCTAGGCCCCAGCAAGAAGGGACTGAACACTTCTTCAGTTGAGGAACTGCCCTCCCCACTAACCCCACCAAAGGAAAGCCTAATGTAGGAACTCATTCTGGAAGCTCTTTGGAGGGCCCCAGGGCCCCCGCTCGCTCAGCATGCAGATTAGTTATGCCCTTCTTCCTAAGTACCCCGAAAGTGTCTCCATGGAGATGCAGCCTTCTCCCACCCACACCTCTAGCCTGAGACTGGAATATCAGGGCTGGGAGGAGGAATCCTGGGTCTCCAGAAGAGATTTCAGCTTGGGGTCAGCTATGGGAGATCAATACAGGAAGTGGGCAGTGGTGGGAACTTGGGAAGCCCTCGGAACAACAAAAACCTACGTCTGGGGCACCTGGGTGGGTCAGTGGGTTAAAGCCTCTGCCTTCGGCTCAGGTCATGATCTCAGGGTCCTGGGATCGAGGCCCGCATCGGGCTCTCTGCTCCGCAGGGAGCCTGTTTCCTCCTCTCTCTCTGCCTGCCTCTCTGCCTACTTGTGATCTCTCTGTCAAATAAATAAGCAATATCTTTTTTAAAAAAAAAACCTACTTCTGGGGGTGGACGTGGCCTTTGGGCCACCAATTTGAGACGACTAAGCAGTGCTCTTCTGTGACTTCCAATGAGCTAAGCACTTATCACAGATGACCTCATTTAATTCCCGCAACTGGCCAAGGGGAGGTACTATTATTATTTCCATTTTACAGATGAGCAAATCTGGGCACAGGGCCAGGTCTGTGTCCTCACTCAGCCGCTGTGCCTCACTTCTCTCATCCAGTCCTCAGGACAACCGTGGAGATGTCCTTGTCCCCACCTGTCTTACAATGGAGGGAGCTGGGCTCAGAGGAGTTCCCTAATGTGCCCAAAGTAACAAGGCAAGGAGGTCACAAAGCCAAGAGCAGCTCCTCTGATGGGGAAGTCAAGGCCCAGAGGGAAGCGAATTGCTCAAAATCACACAGCGCGTCAGCAGCACAGCTGAGCTGGATTCTAGCATCTGCCTTTCACCTCAACACCAGGGCAAAACTGGCTTCAGTCCTTCCAGAGAAATCAAACTGGGAAAAAGCCCAAGTCCTTGGCACACCAATTTCCTTCTTTTGGCTCTGCCCCCACGTCGTAGATGAGCATGTTTTGTTTTTGCCATCAACAGAAACAAAGTCCAGAAAACGTTAGTTTTTTTTTGTAATTCTTTGCACAGTTATTTCCCAATGACCTGATAGGGCAGGAGTGGGGAGGAGGCTCGAGAGGGCAGAAAAGGCCTATCCCAGCTCTCTTTTCTCACCTGTTAACTTTCCCCTCCTGCTGTTTCCCGGAACTTGGGACGGATTTGCACCCAGACACTCCAGCTTTCCTGTTCAGTCACAGCCACTTAGGAGTCACCACCTCTCTGAGCTTCTGATTCCGCATCTGCAAAATGGAGACAAATGCTGGCCCATCCGAGCATACAACAAGAGCTCAATTAAATGCCTGCGTCTCCGGTGTGCCTCCTCTCTATTGGCTGCCGATTTCTTGCACTCGTTCACCAAGGAGCATTTATTGAGCACCTCCTGCGCGCCTGTCCCGAGCCCTACCCTCAGAAGACCCGCAGTCCCGATAGGAAGCGGCGGGTACAGGAAGTTGGGGCTGCAACCCCGTCTGCGGCTGCACTTTCTATGTATGAGACCCCGAGAACGTCAACGTACCGTTTCCCAATCCTTCGCGGATGTTGAGACGTTGAAGTCCGGGTGCCTGGCCCTCAGGCGGCGCCCTGGCGGACGGGGAGACTCCCCTACCTCGGGCGCGGCCTCGAACGCGCCAACTCCGAACCTCGACCCCGCCGGGCCTCGCGGCCCTCCCGGTCCCCCGCCGCCGGCCGGTGCTGCCCGACCTCCCCCACTACCCGTCGCCGCCGGTCCGGGGGCCCAGCGGGTGGCCGAGTCCGGGGCACTTTCCAGGCTCGGCCGGGGCGGGTCCCGATCCGGCCCCGCCCTCAGCCCAGGGACACGCCCCCGACGGCTGCCCCCGCCCCCTCCCTTAAAGGCACAGGCTCCCGCGAGGTCCCGGGACTGTCCTCTCTCTCTCAGTCCCGCGCCTGTCGGTTCGGCTTGCGCCGCGGAAGCAGAAGCTGAGCTAAAACCTGACGGGTAAAGACGGCAGGAGGCCGGAGAGGGGGCAGTTAAGGATGAAACTAGGGGTTTTATCCCCAGATGCTTCTGGGAATCAGCAGTGATAAGGGGCGCTTGAGAAGGTCCCAGGAGGGGCATGTCCCGGGACCTGGAACCCCCGGGTTTGGGGCCTCAGCCACAACACTCCCGCCTGAAATGTTTCTGTTCGGGAGACCTCCTGATTGGGGTCAGCACTCTGCCCCGTAGCAACGCTTTTAAAAGAAAAATACGGCAAGTAGATCAAGACAGGAGAGTCGGTGCTGCGCTCGTCCCCCCTCCCCCATTCCCAGGCTCTGGGGAGGTTCGGTCCCCGCGGTCTCGCCGCGCGCTGGGTGGCAGGGCAGTGGGCTGGAACCGGGGCTGACTTCCCCCCGGGGCAGCCCCGCAGCCCACCCCTGCTGCTGCAAATGCACCTCCGACGCCTCCGCCCGGCTCTCTGGCCGCCCGGCTTCCCCATCACCTGCAGGCGGCGGCCCCACTCCCAGCGGGCGTTCTGGGCCCCCGCAGCGTCCAGCCGTCGCGCCCCTTTCCGACTTCATCTGGTACCCCCGGCGCCACCTTCCCCCTCGCCCTGGCCGGGGAAGGGCTCCCCATTCCCCAAACACCCCGCAACGTACACCCGGCCGCACCTCGGCTCCTGAGTTCCCTACCGGGAGTCCACACTTCCCCTTTCCACCCGACAAACTCTTACTCATGCGCCTGGCCCGGCCCAAACGCCAGTCCTCCACCCTCCCCCGCCANCCCCCGCCACCCTCCATCGCCCCCACCCTCCCGGTTCCTAACGTTCAAAGAGATCATACCTCTGGTTGCCCACTCTGGATCGGATGACACTGTGGTCTAGAGCATGCTATATTTGGAATCCCAGAGCATCTGGTTTCTGTGCAAACTTTGGTAAACAAACTCTTTGAGCCTCACTTTCTTTTTCTGAAAAATGGGGATAATAGTACCTACCACATGGGGTCCTCGCAAAATGAAATCCAGCACTGTGTGTAAAGCCCGGGGCCCCATGCCTGGTGGCTGAGTAAACACTCCGTCCACCGAAGGCATGGTTGCAGCCATTATTCCGTGAATCCTGTCCAACCCCCAGCACCCCAGACCAGGGCAGCAGTGACAGAAATAACGCAAGTACCTCAGGAACGTGAGCAGAAGTGGTAAGGCTTGAAGGGATACGTCAAAGAGGAACTAGGGAATCAGAAATTTCACTCTTAGTCAAAGAGGCCCAGAAACTTAGAAAGTTCCTTCAGGATGCCTGAGTCTTACAACCGGTCCAAGTTCCCTTGTGAGCCTAGCAGCCCTAGGAGTGAGCAAATGGTCACATCACACCTACTTAACCCCCCAGGGACGAGGCGCTCACTACCTCTCCCGGCAGCCCAATTACCAGAAGAAGTGCCTTCACTGGCATTGCCAGGGGGAGTCTCCATTGGAATAAGCCTTCTAGAAAGTGAGTTGGCAATTGATAGCTGTCCATCTTAGGAGCCACAAAAACACACGTGCCTTTGCTCCGAAGCATTTCTGAAGTGAAGAAGAGATGTGAGCCACGCTGTACGCACAAATGTTCAGGACAGCGATCTCTACCATTGTGCGACAGTTAGAAGCCCCCTAATGGTGTGGCGACAGTGGTGTAAGCCAGCGTTCAACCAGAAGGACAACCAGGAGGAGATGGAGATTCAGAGATACACTGTAAGGAGTGGATTTACAAGACTGTGGGGGCTGGCTGGGTGAGTCCAAAATCCAGAGGGCAGGCTGGCGGAAAAGATCTGGGCATGAGCCATCACAAGTAGATTTTCTCCTTTGGGGACACATCAGCTCTGCTCTCAAAGCCTTTCGACAGATTGCTTCAGGACCACCCAGGTACCAGGATAGTCTCATTTGCTTGAAATCAACTGATTATGCACTTTAATCACATCTACAAAATTCCGTCACGGCAACCACTAGTTCAGTGATTGATGGAACAACCGGGGGACTCTAGCCCAGCCAAGCTGATGCACAACTATGACCTTCATGGTCGTAAACCAGGAAGTGGGATTGCTTGGGGCGGAGCAAGGAGCAAGGCGGGAAAGGAGTCACGGTGTGCGTTTTCACACATGATACCACTCTGTCTTTTCTTTCGTTACTGGAAGAGCAGAAAGAATGGTTGTTGAAGTCTGAAAGACAATTCAATAAATGATGAAACTCATTCTGCCCTCCCAACCCTTTCTAAGGCTCTGCCACCCCCCTACCCTGCCCCTGCCTGCCCGAGACAACCAGTTAAGAGCAGGTGTATGCAAATATATGCATACAGATATCCAAACTTTGATTTCATTAAATTTTTATAAGGCAGGCTCTTGATGTTGATGTTATTTTGTAACTTGCATTTTAAAAAATTAATGACATTTTATGGGTGTCTCTCATGCCAGGACACTTAAGTCTAAGATCATTCTTTGTAATAGTTGCTTAATATTCTGTTGGACAAAGAAGGGCACTGTAAGTTTGCAAACATTCCTGCCTTGGTGGGCACTTGCTAAGCCTCTGGGTTTCTGCCCCCTATCAACAATGTTCCATAAACATCCTTGTAGACATTTCCTCTGGTGCAGCTGCTTTTATTTCTGTCGGACAGAATCCCCGAAGCATAAGGCAGATCGACCGGCATGGGTATTTTAAATGTTAAGAGACTCCAGAAAATACTTCCCTCTGATGCAGTCCGTACTCCCAGCAGCAATGTCAGGGGTCAGGGAATATCCGTTCCCTGCGTGCTCACCAGCACTGATTTTTGAGAATTTTGTTAACCCTTGTCAACCCAGTGGGGGAAAATTACTTTCTCATCAGTGCTTTAATTTGTATTTTTTTCCCCTGTGGGCAAGGCTGGCAAATTTTCAGAGGCTTGTCGCTACCTGTATTTTCTTTTCACGAACTGCTCACTCACGTCTTTTGAATATTGTTCTGCGCGTCTCTTGCCGATTGTTACCAGTACAAAACAGCACTGTTTAATCCGTTTTGGCGAGACTCTGTGTGTGAGAGCTCTGCTTATTTTGGGATCCCCCGCAATGTCGTGGATAAGAAGTACATCTTGGATCAGCCAGACTCAGGTCCGCTACTTACTTGAGTTGTTGCAAAGATTGAAGGAGTAAGTGAACATCAGATGCTTGGGATTTGCAAGTGCTCAGCTGGGGGATGTCAGATGTTATTATCAGGGGTCGAGTCTACAGGAACCCAGAATGGCTCCGTAGTCACATGCCACGCACCTGAGGTGACCAGCAGTGGCCACAGGAGGTCACATGATCCAGGGGGAGGATCAAAGGCCAGGCGCTGGGAGCAGCTGTCACATCGGGGGCCCTGCCAAACCGGGCCATCACTGAGACTGACTGGTGTCCCCTCTGGCGGGGGAGCCCTGTTTTGTTGGTATGGATCGCTGCCTTGGGTGGTGGGGACCTCAAAATTGGCTGTGCTGAGGGGAGCACTTGGATAGGAGCCAGGGTGTGGGGGGCAGGCCAGGATCCTGAGACATGAGGTCTGCTCCTTCTGGGGGGCACAAGGAGGTGGCATTAGGAGGCAGGACGGGAGAGGGTCCCAATACTTCCAGGCTTCTGTAGTGCCCAGGATGACACACAAACTTCTGGACAAGCCTATATGACTATTATCCTCTTTTCAGTTGGGCTCAGAGAGGTGAGGTCACTTTCTCAAGATCACACAGCCGGCAAATGACAGAGCTGGGATTTGAACCCAAGCCTGTCTGAATCCCCAACTCCATGCTCCTAACCATGACTGCACACCGTGTGGCCAGGGAGAATGCTATTGCCCTTGCTTCCAGTTGGTCTGTCCACAGTGGGCACCTGGACTAAATGTCCTGGGAAGTGTCCCACAGAATTCTCACTGGAGCAGCTTTAGACAAGTACAGTATACTTAGAAGGCACCAGTGCAGAGGAGTAACAGTGATGAGTGCCACTAACTTTTAGCTCTTATTTAACCTGGGAGCCCTACTAAGTAGGTCGGGTTCTCGGCTCTTTTTTTTAGAGACCGCCAAACTGAGGCACAGAATGGTGACATCACCTTAGCCAGGGGCCCCCCACCCAGTGAACAAGGGTTGGAGTGGGGACACAAGGGCCCATCTGTCTCTTGCCAGGGCCTCTGCACCATTTGGAGGGAGGCAGGAAATGGTTGGTATCAAACCTGAAAAGGTGGGGACTCGGTGGAGGGTGCCCTCTGGTGGTGGGCACTATGGGGCAGCGTCCGCAGAGCCCCAGAGCTGAATTCAAATCCCTGCCCTGACATTTCCTAGTTGCATGACCTGGGCAAATCATTTTCCCTGCTAGAATCTCAGTTTCTCCATCTGTAAAATAGGAATAGTACTAGTGGGGACTTCTCAGGTAACTGTGAGGATTTGGTAACAGGAAGTGTTCACAGATTATGATTAACACCTGCTAGTGATGACAGATAGCAGGGCCAACGGAGTGATTCCTTCCTTTCCAGGGATGTGAAGGGAGCTGGAGTGCCCCCTTGGGTCCAACTCACCAAGAGTAGGCAGAGTAAGGGAAGGGCACCCTGGAAGCTTTAGAAAGTTATTTGGGGGCAAATCAAGGACCATTCTGTAAACTTGAGCCACCTTCTCCTCTCTTTCACCGGCCTCTTCCCTGTTCTTCCAAGGCCAGGAAGTCTCAGAGCAGCCTGCTTCCCACATCAGGACTGTGACCACTTACTACCTTCTGGGTACTCTCCCCGGAACCTCTGCCTTCCTCACTGCCTTCACGCCCCAGCTCAACCACCATCCATGGCTCCCCACGGCTCCCAGAGCTCACTGTTCACCAACCTACCTTTAACCTACCCTTTCAAACCCTCTCCCTGCCCGATCAAAGCAAAGGAACCCTGACAAAACACTAATCAGATCATGTCTCACTCTGCTCCAAGCTCCCCTGCGGAGAAAGGTTTTGCAGATCTTTTATCTGATAAGGGACTTGTATTTAGCATCTGTACAAAAACTCCTACAACTCAATAATGAAAAGACAAATAATGCATTAAACACTAGGCAAGGGATCTAACTGACATTTCTCCGAACAGACATACAAAGCACCTAGAAGTATATCATTCGTCATTCGGGAAACGGGAATCAACACTCTGAGATACTACTTCACACCCCAAAGGATGGGTACAGCTTAAAAAGACAGATAATAATAAGTGTTGGAGAGGATGTGGAGAAAATGGAACCCTCCGGCAGCGGTGAGAATGTACGATAGCGCTACTGCTCTGGAAAACGGTTTGGTGGTTCCTCAAAATGCTACGGCTAGAATTATCACGTGACTCAGTGTAGTCGTCAACTCGGGCTGCCGTATCAAAGTACAGTGTGGCTTACCCAACACACATTTATTACTCATGGTTCAGAAGGCTGGGAAGTCCAAGGTCAAGGTGCCAGTGTTCTTAGTTTGACCTCATGGGTTTTATTTAATTCCATCACTATTCTTACGCTCAAATTGTCCTGGTTTTAAAAAGTGGGAGCCTCAACAAGCGGGTTCCTGCCCTTTCTTCTTTCTAGCTCCATCCTTCTTTGAGTAGCTCTGTGGTTTTGGGCACAAAACGTTCCAGGCTGACTTGTACTTTCCCTGGCCCAGCCCTGAAGTTAGCTTTTTCTCCATGGAGTCCCGACTCCCTTTGGTGGATGTGGGCACAAGGTGTGCTCCTTACCATTGGGGTGTCATTGCCCCTGGGGCTTCTTAATTGGACAGAGCAAGGGAATGTGTATGTAGATTTCTTTAAATCTGAAAAACCACGAGTTCGCGCTGATACTTCCAATTCAGCCCACCTCCACTTCTGAGGCTTCCAATGTCTGTATTTGTCTTAGTGATTAACCTGGATCCAAAATCAGCATTACATTTATTCATTTGCTCAATCCCACACTACACAGAAAATAGTTTCAGAATACCACATTGGAAAAACGGACTTATGACAGAGTTTAAGATTCGTTCAGTGTGGTTCTGTGATTTATTTGAAATAAGTCAAGTTTCTTTGTCTCTGCTTGCATACTTTTTATGGATTTCCCCATACTGTTGATTTCAATTTTTTTTAACTATGCAAAATATCAACACATTTCCAAAAGTCAAAACTATGCAAATAGAGAACACTGTATGTTAATGACACTGGAATTTTAAAAAAGGAAACTACAAAAAGATATCCTTACAGACATGTCATTCTCTCTCCTAACCCTCCCAGGCCTTTCTCACCCACCTCTTTGGGGAACTAATTTCATTAGTTTTGGCTTTATCCTACCTGTGTTTCCTTTGCAAAAATTAGAAGATTCAAGTACATTTTATCTCCCTTTCTTTCTTACACAAAATATAGCATACTATATATACTTTTTCACACTTTGCTTTTTTCAATGAACACTATGTCTTAGTAATCACTCTAATCCAGTTTATAGAAAACTTCCCTTTTCTTTTTCTTCTTCTTTCTTTCTTTCTTTCCCTCTCTCTCTCTCTCTCTCTCTCTCCCTCTTTCTTTCTCTCTTTCTTTCTTTTTTAAATTTTTTATGGCTGTGTAGTACTCCATTGTGGGGCTGAACCACTTCCTCAATGAATCTCCTACATATGGGCATTAGGGTGTTTCCAATATTTTAAAATTATGAACAATGCTGTGGTGAGCAACCTTTTATGTGTACATATTTAGGTGGCATTGCTAGGTCAGAAGGTAAATGCATGTGAAGTTTTTTAAAGACACTACCTATTTCCCCTCCATTTAGTACACCTACCAGCCACGTACATATGTCCATTTCCCCAGGGTCATCAAGAGAGTACGTTGTCAAGCTTCTTAATTTTTTCTAATCTGATGGGTGAAAAAGTCATTTCTTTTAAGGTTTTTGAAAAGTAGTACAGTTTCTGTGCAGTCTACCCAGCTTCTCCCAAAGATAACATCCTACATAACCAAAATATAATGATCAAAACCAGGAAATTGACATTAACACCTCATTTTTAACTGAATTACAGACCTTATTCCAATCTCACCAGTTTTCACATAGACTTAAAATTTCTGGTGTGTATTTCTATGAAATTTTATTCTCAATGTAGCTATAATTTGCGTTTCTCTTATGGCCCACAAAGTGAGCATTTTCCATAAGTTTAAGGATCATTTTTCTACCTTTTTTTCATGAATTGTCTGTTCCTATTTTTTGTCCATTTTTCTATCTGGTTTTCACATTCCCCCCCCAAATTTAAAGAATCCTTCATAGATTAATGATATAAGCCTTTTATCTATGATATATGTTGTAAATATTCTCTCTGGTTTGTCAGTTACATTTCGACTTTGTTTATGGTGTTTTCCATAAGCAAAAGTTACAGACGGTTTTATATAGTCAATTGTATAAATCTTTTACTACATCTGAATTTTAAGTCATTGTTAGAAGGCCTTTTTCCACACACAAGTTACGGAGGAATTCATCCATATTTTCTTCTATACATGCAGTTTTATTTTTTGCATTTAGATGCTCATCATTCAGGAATTTCTATTTGTGTATGGTGTGAGGACCGGATCCTGGAGCAATTAAGTAAATGTAGCAAAATATTAGCAGAGGATGGCAGGCACATGGGTATTTGCCACGGTTGCAACTTTTTTTTTTAAATTTTTATTTTTTTATTCTTTGCCCCAGGGGTACAGGTCTGTGAATCATCAGGCTTACATCACGGTTGCAACTTTTCTCAAGGTTTGACAATCTGAAAAATAAACAGCTGGGGGGTAAAGCGTGTTAAGCAGAGTTTGCGTAGGCGGACGGGGGCGCCAGGGGCCCTTTAAGACGGGCCCCGCCCACCCCGGAACGGCTCGCCAAGTCCCGCCCCCCGCCGCGCCTCGCCGGCTCCCCGGTCCGCGCCGGCCCCGCCCTCCGCAGCCTAGTCGAGTCACGTGAGCGGGGCTGCTGCGCCCGGCTCCGCGTCGTCATGGTGGCCCCGATGTACGGCTCCCCGGGCGGCCGCCTGGCCCGGGCGCTGACGCGGGCGCTGGCGCTGGCCCTGGTGCTGGCCCTGCTGGTCGGGTTGTTCCTGAGCGGCCTGACGGGCGCGGTCCCGGTCTCGGGACGCCCGTGGGGGCCCGACGGCCCGGTCCCTCCCGCCTCCCGCAGCCGCTCGGTGCTCCTGGACGCCGGGACCGGCCAGCTCCGCCTGGTGGATGGCCGCCACCCGGATGCCGTGGCCTGGGCCAACCTCACCAACGCCATCCGCGAGACCGGGTAAGGGTTGGCCCGACCTCGCGGGGGACCGGCTGGGGAGGGGGTTGCGCGGGCGCCGGGCCTCGCCTGCCTCTGGGGCAGGGCCCCTGGCCCCCGGGGGGTCAGTTTCCCCGCCTCTGAGGCTGCAGCACAGTCACCTGGACCGGGTCCCTGGTTGGGTCGTGGCTAATGCAGTATCCCTCAGCTCATGGGACCAGCCCCTCGCCTTCAGCCAAGGGTGACAGCACCTTGGTTACACTAGAGACCCCGTCCCTGCCCCCCGGGCCCCAGTGCCTCGGTGCGGATCAGGTCCGCGGAGCCTCCCCCACCCGCATCCCCACCCTGCCCTTGGGCCAAAAGGCTGGTGATAGCTCTTCAAGAGAAACTCTCACTTCCTTGATTATGGCTTACCCCATGGGTGCCAGCCTCTTGCCTCTGTTCCAGAAGAGGGCAGCAGGACTGAGCCTGGATTCTAGGCCAGTGTGAAAACCCAGGATCCCTAAATTCATGTAGACCCAGGTGGTGTTTTTGCTTGGGATCTGCTCCTTCTGTCTCTTCCGTCCTGGTCCAGGGGAAAGTTGCTTTCCCAAATAGTTAGCGTGGAGCCAAGTGCTCCGTCCTTGGTAGTCCTGATTAGCTGTTGTCCTAAGCCCCCTGCCTGTCTGCGCTCCCATTTCCTTGTCTGTGGCTCACATTTTGAGGATGTGCTCTGCCAGGGAGGTTGGGTGGTACCCTTCTCAGGCCCTGTACCCGGGCTTGTGCCCATTCATTCGTTCATTCACTCACCTGAGGTACTTGGCCTTGGGGACACAGAGCTGAGCAAGGTGGGTCTTCATTCAGCCCGGGGGGGAGACAGAGAGTGCCAGAAGGGTAACCTGAGTCAGTGGGAGTGGGGAATATCGGCCTTAAAGCCTTATGAGCAGGGCTCAGGCCTTGGATTAAGGCTACGCTGGGGATTTTAGTGAACCCTAGGTCCCCCCGCTTCTACCCTCCCACTGCTCCCATCCATTTTGCTGGCATGCATTAATTCCTGCAGGTGTTGGGGAGATACAGGACACTGAGGACACCCCCATTTTGATGCTTTGTGGTACTTGGGAGGGTATCAGATAGACAGACGGAGGGGAAATTGTGAGGAGGGGATTTGCTGCAGACACAGGAGCTGGGTGGGGCTCATCTGGGAAGGCCCCAGGGGAGAGGAGGCCACAGGGTCGGCTAATTATTGTCCATGGAGGGAACTAGAGCTCTGTGGCTCCGTGGCTCTGGAATCTGGTGACCCATTCTCTGCTCACTCTGCTGTGCTTTTGGCCCTGTTTAGCAAAGCCAAGAGGGCATGACAAATCTCCGCGTCCATGCTAGCTAGGAAGGAGGCACAGAGGTGAGGCCCAGCATGGGGAGGGGGCCTTGTCCCCAGGAGGCCCCCACTGGGCTGCATTGCTCTGAACTACAGAAAACAGAAGTGGAGAGAGGGCTTCCTTGATTGTGCCAGATGGAAAGCTATTTGTGGGCCAGCTTCTTCGCTGTTTGACCTTGGGCAAATCACTCTGCCTCTCTGAACCCCTTTCCTCTCCTAAAGGTGTGGCTTGAAGGGAAATTCAGTGGGGTCATAGAAATCACCTCTGTTTGTTTACTGAAGAAAGGAATGGGTGAAAGAGAAAGGAGCAGGTGTCCTCTACCCCCATTTTACAGTTAGGGAAACTGAGGCCTGAGGCGATAGCCCAGGTCTCTTTCACACTGCTTGTTCTCACATCCCCTTTCCAGCATCCTTTCTGTCCAGTCGGCCCACTTAGCACTGGGGGCTGTGCTGTAGGGAGAACTGTATTAGAAGCCCCTATTTTGGGGTGCCTGAGTGGCTCAGTGGGTTAAGTGTCTGCCTTTAGCTCGGGTCATGATCTCAGAGTCCTGGGATCGAGTCCCGCATTGGGCTCCCTGCTTAGTGGGGAGTCTGCTTCTCCCTCTGTCCCTCCCCTCTGCTCATGCTCACTCTCTCACTGTCTCCCAAATAAATAAATAAAATATTTAAAAAAAAGAAGCCCCCATATTGGAAGCAGGGAAACTGAGGCCCTTAAGATCGACCTCTTAGAACTCAGGGATAAGACGAAAGAAAGGCTTCTGAGGTTTCCTGGCCCCTGATCAGCGGAACCTCTGAACTGTGGGTGACTGTCTGATTTTTCAAAGGATGGAGGCCAGGGATTTGACTCTTCCGTTTACCTGGATTTGGGATCTCTCCTTCTGTGCCCCTGAATTCACCACGGGGGATCCTGGGATGGTCAGTCTAAATTCCATGTCCTCTTTCCCCTCATAATCTGTCCTCTTTCATTTGTCCTGTATCTGACCTTGGACCGACACTCCCCATGAAGCCTGAAACATTGAGGATTTGGTGCTTGGCCATCAGAGGTGCCCCAGGACACAGGGCCTGCGCCCCTTTGGTTCCGGCCTTGGTGCTGGGGAGGCTGCATCCCTCCAGCCCTACCCTTCCCTGCCTCCCCAGCCAGCTGCCCGACACAGATCACGGGTCACGGTAGAGCTGGGGAAGGAAGTGAGTGCCAGTAGGAGGGAATTACCCTATTAAGAAGCAGGGCACCCACTCAAATCCACCAGCTAATGAGCAGCAACCCAGCCCAGGAAAGTCGGTAAATACCATCCAGCTCTTCTTAGAAGTCAGAACAAGCGAGCACATCCCATCAAGAGTGAGGAAGGAATGCTAGCCACAGATTAAGGTAGGCAAGGGTGTGCATGAGGCACTGTACCCCGAAGCAGGGCGTGGTGACCGGGGGAGGTGTGTGACCCCCTGCTCAGCACGCAGCAGTGGTCTGGTTTTTTTCAAACGTGGCCTCTTTAGACCCTGGAGTGATGGGGCATTAGGCACCCGTGACATAAAATCACAGTGTGGTGCCTAGACTCTCCAGAGGGGGGAAAAAAAAAGCTTGGAGAAAGAGATCAGTGCTGCCAACTTTTTATTTTTTTCGAGTGAGTGCATGAAAAACAGAACTGCATTTATTGACCTCTGTCAATTTAATCTTCTAAAGATCAGCTATTTTAGAACCAAGTAAGCAGGAAGGATGTGTTCTTTAATAGAGAGCAATCTAATGGGTACATTTAACTTTAGAAACACTTGTCCGTGGTTTTCTTTTGACCAGGGATGGGGATAGAATTCCGCAAAGTTGTCAGTTGGCACAGCGGTGAGGGATTCTAGAGGCCGTTTGCCCAAGTTCAAGCCTCCCCATCTTACAGATGGGGAAGTCGAGGCTGGAAGGGCCAGGAAGTGTAGTATGGAGCAGAATTTCAGGTTTACTGTTGGAGAGATCTAGGCTCGCACCTTTGCCTGCCTCATCTCTCTGGCAAGGATCGTGAGAAGCCTGCAGGGTTGGAGGGTGGGGNGGGTGGGAGGGGTGAGGTGGTGAGGAATCCCTAGAGTAGGCTTAGGGCAGCAGAGAGATCCTCAGAGATGAGCCTCGGGCTCTGGCACTGAAGTCTGGGGCTTGGAACAAAACCCCTTAAATGGGAACATCCCCCACCCAAAGTGTTCTGGAAAGATAGGTGGAAAGCCATCTGTCTGGGATTTCTGAAGACTCGGGTGAAGTGAATAAAACCCATCTACATGGAATCCCCCCAGCTGGCCTCTGGAACAAGGCGGCACACAAGGAGATGGGGGGTGGGGGGTGATTGTTAGACAAATAATTAACTTTTCGTGGTAAAAAAAAATCCCAGCAGTTTAGAAAAGTGAGACAGGATGTGTGTCTCCCCATATATAACCACCGTTAGCTCTTTCTTCCAGAACTTTCTATGCATAAATAAGCCTAAGTGTGCATGTGTATGTGCAAGCATCGGTATGCGTGTGTGCACGCGTGTTTGCGTAAAATGCTTTTACACAGAGGGTTATCCTGAGTCTGCCATTTATCCTTCTCTCCTCTTTTTTTTTTAACATTGTCTCTGACAGCTCGTCAGCACATGGCACCGCTTTCTCATCATAGCAGTTGCCCTGTTATGTCCTTACCTGCTTACATGCCAGCGCCGCCCCCCCACCCCCGCCCAGCCAGCTGTCACCCCTGCATTAGCCTTGGGGAGCCCTGGTCTGAACGTCATTCATTCTTGCTCACCCTCAGTGTCTGGCACCCAGTAGGCTCTCAAAATCGCTTGCTTGCCCAAAGTATCAGGTGAGCGTGTTTTGGTCGTCTTTTCCTCTCCAGAGTCCTGCCCAGGCCACAGCTGTTCTTGCCCTGGGGCTCTTGGGTGGCGTGTTGGCCACCTGCCCATGAGACTGTCCTGGCGGAGCCTGGGTCTGCCTTAGTTTGGAGCCTCTTCCTGCGCCCCTCGTCTTCTTTGTGAACGTTGCCTTAACAAATGTTTGTCCCCGAGTTACAGAAGCCACCTAGGCAAAGAGTTTTGTGTCCTAGGAGCAAGGATGAAATCCAGAACCATGGGGCGCCTGGGTGGCTCAGTGGGTTAAAGCCTCTGCCTTCGGCTCAGGTCATGATCTCAGGGTCCTGGGATGGAGCCCCGCATCGGGCACTCTGCTCAGCAGGGAGCCTGCTTCCTCCTCTCTCACTGCCTACTTGTAATCTCTGTCAAATAAATAAATAAAACCTTTAAAAAAAAAAAA
>LNAC01000338.1:1184442-1226994 GCA_002007465.1 Ailurus styani
CCCGCCATACTTCCCTCGCTACCGTCTGTCTTCCCTTTCCCTCCATCCTTCCTTCTCTCCCTCCCACCACCCACCCACCCATCCACCGGTCTTCCCCTCAGCCCCCTCCCTCCCTGTCCACCCTTCCTTCGCAGCCAGGGCTCTAGTTTGTCAGCACACACACACTCACAGGCTTCCCCTCTTCCCCTCTCTCTTCCTCACACCCATCCCCCCCCCATCTTAGGCCAGCTCTCAGTTCTCCCACCAGCTGGGTGCTCACCCCCCCAGCCGTCGACGTACCCCATTTGGTTGCCTGTCCGTCTCCCTGCCCACCGTCGACCCGTCTGTCCACTTCTCCCCATTCACTTGCCCAGCTGTCTGTCTGATCACCCACCTTGTCTCCTTCGTTCCCCGCCTCCCTCCCGGCCATCGGCCATCGAAGCACCTCTCAGTGTCAGTCTGTCCATCTGTGGCTCCACCACGGCTGCTCTGTCTCCCCACCAGGGGCCGCCCGGTTCCCTGGGTGTGATGCCCGCGCCCCTTTTGCACCTTGTCCATCCCCAGCCTCACCTCCTGCTGACCTCCTCGCTCTGTGGTCCAGCCTCCCTGACCTCCTGGTTCCTCGAACAAGATGTGTTTCCTCTTGCCTCGGGGCTGATGACCTGCTGCGCCTTCTGCCCAGGGCACGTCCTCTTCCCCCGCCCCCCCCCTCTGTCCCGTCCCCACACTTTCCTGTGACGCTCTAGTGAGGGACTCAGTCTGTCTGCAGCGAGACCCGAGCCCCACGAGAACAAGGCAGGGAGCGCACCTGCTTTGTTCACCTCAGTATCCCTGGCGCCTGGCATGAGGGCCGGCACACAGTAGGTGCTTTATCCATAAAGGTTGGTTGAGTGTTTACAGGGGAAGGAATCGATCTGTCTCGTCCTGTCTGCCCATCCAGTCTACTCACCCGACTGGACATCTGTCCTTCCGTCCGCCCCGCCGCCCACCTGGACGATTGCCTCTCTGTCCTTCCCTCCCTGCTACATGACTTAGCAGCCACGCATCCATCTCTCAGTGCTGCCTGACTGTCCGCCCATGTGTCTTGTCCATCCATCCATCCCTCTTGCAGGTGCTAACGAAGTGCTTGGTATATACCCGGAGCCGAACAAGGCCACACACGGGGGACACAGTGACAATCTTCCTAGCTAGAGAATAGTGACAATGACAACGGGGAGAGGTCAACTGATGAGGCACGTGCCTGAGCAGCAGTGCAGCCAGGAGCTGAGCTCAGAATAAGGAACACTTGACAGTGGGTCAGGGCAGGCTGGGAGGCTTTCTGGAGGAGGTGGCCTTCAGCTAGTCTCTTAAGTGGGGGTGATTTAGGTCGGCAGAGGGCAGAAGCATAGAGTTAGCTAAGCGATGGCAAGAGAGTGCTTGGCACGGAGGGCTGGGTGCTGGGTAGGGGGGTAAGGGCTCTCTGGATCCTGGAGGATGCACTGGGGCCCCTCACCTTGCAGGAGAAGGCGTGAGCCCCAGGGGGAGAGACCTCACCCCGCCCGTGCCCCTCCCCCTAGGTGCGGCTGACCCTCCTGCAGCTGAAAGGCCTCGAGGACAGCTATGAAGGCAGTGTGACCTTTCCAACCGGGAGGTTTACCGTCAAACCCTTGGGCTTCCTGTAAGTGCCACTCCCAGAACGGACAAGGTAGGGGAGACGGCTGTGCACCTTATCGTCAGACCTCGGTTCCCGTTCGGGTTCCGCCTCCTCTTGGCCCGGCCTCGGATCGCTCACCTAGCCTCCCAGAGCCTCAGCTTCCTCCTCTGTGAAAGGGGTATGGAGACCCGCTCCTGGCAGGCAGGCGTGGTAACCCTCCGGCACCCCCGCCCTCCTCAGCCTTTTGCAGCTCGCCGGGGACCTGGGAGACTTGGAGCCCGCCCTGAATAAGACCAAGACCAAGCATGTCATGGGCTCTGGCTCTTGCTCTGCCCTCATCAAGCTGCTGCCTGGCCAGACGGACCTCCTGATCGCCCACAACACCTGGAGCTCCTACCAGAACATGCTGCGCATCATCAAGAAGTACTGGTTCCAGTTCCGGGAAGACCCCCTAGGTGGGTGGACGTGGGTGTGTCTGTGTGTGTGAGCGTGCGTGGGCACACGGTGCAGGGGTGGGGGGCGCTGGGAGCTGTGGGCCTTGGCCCCGTGCACACCGTGGAACCATTCGAAGAGTCCGCCTTACTGTTAACATCTTGGTTTCTTTTTAGTTCCTTTTCACAAGGTGTATCAGTTACCTGTTGCTGCATAACAAATCACTCCAAATTTAAAACGACGAAAGCTTAAAACACAACCATTAATTTTTGCTCAGCGTGTCGGGGTCAGCCGGATGGTTTTGTTATGCTCAGCCAGGCCCGGCTGATCTTGGCTGGGTCACTAATGGTTCTGTGGTCAGCCAACCGATGCTGGCCTCCTCCACGTGTCTGGGGGTGGCTCTCTGCTGGGTGTGGGGGCAGCCGGGCTAACTCAGGCTTATTCAGGTGACATCTGGGCGGGGCAGACTTGCTCAAAGCAAGTCAAGTGTGAAGACTTCGCAACTAAGGCCTGAGTACGCCGGAGTGGCGTCTGCCTCCAATCCCTGACCCCAGTGTCCACCCCAGAGGTAGCCACTGCCAGATGTTTGCAATGCCTCTTCCTTGGCCTAAAAATCCAATGTTGCCAGGAGGTGGCAAGGGGGTGGGGAAATGTGTACCCTCACCCCCTGCTAATGGCAGTACCGACTGGTGCCGTCACTTGGAGAAGAATCCAGCCGGTATCTGATAAAACGCCAAATCTGTCACTCTTGGGGTCCAGCAGTTCTTGGCTCAGATCTGTCCCCAGGGAGCCATTTCGCCTTCTGCACAGCGATGGTGTACAAGGATGTCCCCTACAGTGATGGTTAGGAAACAACCTGATGTCCGTTAACTTAAGTAGATTCCTGCATTGACACGTACACAGAGAAGCATGCGCAGCACACATGCACGGCTGCAAGTGTTGCTGTCTGTGTGTAGCATCCAGATTGAGAAGCAGAATGTCACCAGGCCCCCTGCAACCGCTCTCCCGGCCCTTTCCAGGCACGTACCGCTACCCCAGCGTACTCTCCATCTGCCTTCTTACAGCGTATATGAGGTGTGCCTGACTTTGTGTGTTACATGCACGGACTCGCTTGTGTCTGACTTCTGTCACTTAGCGCAGTGCCTGTGAAGTTCCTCCGTGTTGTTTGTGGCCACAGATCTGTCCTGTTCATTGCTCTAGATCCATGAACATTGTAGTCTCTTCCGACGAGAACCCATGTAAGGGGGCGCCTGGCTGGCTCAGTCCGTAGAGTATGCAACTCTTTAATCTCCAGGCTGTGAGTTTGAGCCCCTGTTGGGAGTAGAGATTATTTAAACAAAGAAACGAAAACCTACGTAAGTTTATACACATATGGTATAGCAACTTGGAAAATACACTGAAGTGTTTGTATATAATCAAAATCACCTGAACACCCCGTAACTCATAGGAGATAATTTCTGTGAGTATTTGGTTCTGTTTTTCTTCTAGACTAAAATGTACCTTATTTTCCCATTTGTTTTCCTTGTTTTTTATTATGCTAATAATACATGAATATGTTCTTGCTGACCAGCAATGCAGATAACGAAATATATCTCTTGCGATACCCTTCTCCCAAATTCCAGACTCTTCCTAAGAGGTTACTTGCTGCCATTTTGGTTTGGATCCATCTAGATTTTTTTTTGGATGCACTTATATTGTGTATATATGAACCTTTTTTTTTTTAGTTAATAGACTTTATTTTATTTTTATTTTTATTTTTTTTATTATTTGCCCCAGGGGTACAGGTCTGTGAATCATCAGGCTTACACCTTTCACAGCATTCACCATAGCACAAACCCTCCCCAATGTCCATAACCCATCCACACTATCCCTGCTCTCCCACCCCCCAGTATAGACTTCATTTTTTTAGAAAAGCTTTAGGTTTACAGATAAATCAAGTAGGTAATACAGAGAATTCCCATATACCTCCCCGCTCCTCTCTCCTGTTATAAACGTGATGCATTGGTATGGTACACTTGTTAAAATTGATCTATCAATGTCAGTACGTTACTATCAATGGAAATCCATAATTGACATTCAAGTTCACTCTGAATAGTATGATTGTATGGATTTTGGTAAACACACAATGATGGGTATTTATCTGTACGGTACCCTACAGCAGTTTTGCTGCCCTAAACAGTTTGCTTTCTGGGGTTTTTTTTTTTAAACATAAATAAGACTGTACCATATGGATTGTTTGCAGCTTGCTCTCTTTCCTCAAAAGCTGGGCTTGGAGAATTTTGGAGATTGCCACCTTCAGTCCACTTTCTAACCGCTGATGTTAAACTTATAGCTAGTTCTCAATTGAGGATTTGGGCCATGTCCAGGTCTTTGGTGTTTCAGTTGGTGCTGCGGCACGACAAGTGGGCCCCCAAATGTAAATGCTAGGTTAAAAGATGGACGTAAGTAGGGGCACCTGGGGGGCTCAGTTGGTTAAGCGTCCAACTCTTAATTTCAGCTCAGATCGTGATCTCAGGGTGTGAGACAGCCTCGTGTCAGGCTCTGAGCTGAGCACAGCTTCTGCTTGTCCCTCTCCCTCTGCTCCTCCCCGCACTTGCTCCCTCTCTCAAATAAATAAAATCTTAAAAAAAAAAAAAAAAAGATGGGCATAATTAGGGCGCCTGGGTGGCTCAGTTGGTTAAGCGTCCAACTCTTGATTTCAGCCCAGGTCTTGATCTTGGGGTTGTGAGTTGAAGCCCAACATTGGGCTCCTCGCTGGGTGTGGAGCCTACTTTAAAAAAAAAAAAAAAGTATAATTAAACATTTTAGTCTCTGGGTACATATAGCCAAATTGCCTCCAAAAGTGGCTGGTCCAGTTTACACTTGTCCATGGGCCTGAGTGTGTCAGCTTTCCCCCAACTTTGCCAGCACTGGGTATTACATTCATTTCAATTTTTGCTGTTCTGATAGGTGATACATGACATCCTGGGCCGAACTCCACCCTCCCCTTTGTATTAACTTTATTGATGGCTAGCTTAAACACACCTTTAGGATGTCTATACTGGGGGGGTCTGGACAAACACATGTAGTCATGTGACCACCACTCAGTAAACACAGAGAGCATTTCCATCCCTCCAGACAGTTCCCTGTGCCCCTTTGTAGTTACTCTTCAGGCAACCACTCTTCTAGTTTCCTTCCCATTAGGTTAGTTATGCCTGTCCTAGAAGAAAAAAATAAACCTGCACTGATTTTTAAAAATTTCTGGTAGTTAAAAAAAAAAAAAATTCTGGTGGTTTATTTCTGTATTGGTTTATTTATTTTATTGAGGTGAAATTCACATAGCATTAAGTGAACGGTGTTAAAGCCAACAATTCAGTGGCATTTACAACATCCCCAGTGCTGTGCGTCCACCACCCACCTCTGGTTCCCAAATACCTTCATCACCCTGGAAGGAAACCCCAGGAAGCGGTCATTCCCCAGTCCCCTTTGCCACCAGCCGCGCATGGTCTGGTTTACTGAAATTTCGGAGACCTGCCGCTCCCCTTCCTGGAGGCTCCGGCTCTTGGATTGGGGTGCGGGGGTGCCCAGGTGGGCTTGTCTGACTTGCACCCCCGCCCCCTGCTGGGCTCATTCTCCCCCCACTCCGCCCCCCGCAGAGGACTCTCCCCTGGTTCCCGGCAACAAGCTGGTCTTCTCGTCCTACCCCGGCACCCTCTTCTCCTGTGACGACTTCTACATCATGGGCACCGGGCTGGTGAGTGGTCCTCCCGTGTGGCCTTTCTCCCCCTGGGCTGCGGGTCACTCGGCAGCTCTGGGCAGGTGGATGGATGCAGCCCCCCGCCCCCATCCCGCGTTGGGCCTCTTCTGCCGAGGTGCTTGGACCACTGGGGAGGGGCGGCGGGCTTCTTACCAGCGGGTTCCCAGTCCCCACCGGGGCTGCCAAATTTGGCGGCCTCCCTGAACTCTGTATTCTAAGCCAGCTCCCAAGCCTTCGCTGCTCTTGAGGCCCTTTTGCAAAATCCTTGACCTTGACCTCAGCGATCCCATTTTGTTTGGCTGTCTTTAGCATAAGCCATCCCTCCCTCCACCATGCCCTTGCTGTTTCTCATCCTGCCTCCCCCCCTGCCTTCCTCAAACTCCCTCTAACCCCGGCCAGGTTTTTTTGAATAAATGTTGTTTACAATGTGTTGTTTTTATCGGTTTTCCTGGCTGGAGTCCAGGCTCATTTAGAAATCTGTTCCTGGCACCCCTCGCCGGGGCATTGAGCCCTGGGATTGCAACATGCAGAGAAGAAAACATTGCTCTAAAAAATACCCTCCAAGCAGAAGGTGCCAGTTTCCCTGCGGGAGCAGCTGACAAGGGGTTCTTTCCTTCTCTGCTACCTTCTGAGAGAAGTGGGGGGCTTAGTCCCCTCAAACAGGGAAAGAGACGTGAGAGGGCCAGGTTGTAGGTGAGGGGACCCCCTCGCTGCGGTCTGGCTGGGGCAAGGAGGGGGCATTCTGGGGAAGAACAGCTGAGAAAGTCTCATCCAGTGACCTGGGAGGGGGTCCTGGCAGGAAATGAACCTTCCATCAGGGTTTTTAACTGTTGTTAAGCCACAGAGCGCTTTGGCATTCTGGGGGGGCTGTGAACCCCTTCTCAGGATAACGTTTTCAGATGCAGAAACCAAAATATATGGGATCATAAAGGAAGCCAGTGATATTAAAATGTGTTTGGGGAAATATTACATAAATAACCTTGTAACATTATATACGTGCTGCCTCATGAACTTACTAAATACTAAGCTCTCAGAGCGGATGTGCTAACCTTAATTTCGAAGGAACGGCAGCGTAAGTGATGTTTGGAGATGGGTGCAGCCCTGTCATATAGTGGGAACACATCTGACTGCTGTTGGTGACAGTCTCCGGTACCACTCACATCACGGTGGCGGGTCACCTGTGCTCAACGCAGGGAGATGCTGAGTTCCAGTTTGGCGGTGGTGGGAAGGAGGAGGTGGTGTTTTCCCCTCCAAGTCTGCAGACTCCCTGAGTACGGCCCCAGGCGCAGAACTCCCCTGCCCTGGGAGGGGAAATGGCCTTCCAGGGCTTTCTGGGCCACGCTGATCTGAATCCCGGCAGTGGCTCTGGAGGCCGAGAGCAGCTGGTTGAGGGACTGGAAGGAGTGGAAGAAAGTGTTCTCACCCGGGTATTGCTGTCAAGAGGCTTGCTTTCCAGATTCTTCTTTTTAAACATCACATGTATGGCTCTTGCTATCTGTTAGCTGGTTGGGGCTTTGTGTAAGAAAGGAGGAAGCGTGCTAACCTCTTGCTGTAGAGGAAAGAACATTGATCTAAGAGCTGGAAGTTTGCCGATGGCATCTTGGCCCATCCACTGACCAGCCATGACCTTTGGCACGTCTCTTTGCTTCTTCAGGCCTCAGTTTACCTTTCAGTAAAAAGGAGCATTAGTAGCCATGCTGTATTTTTCCCAGGAGGGCTGGAAGAGGACAGTGAGGCTGATAGTCTACCAGACTAACAGCCTCGAGTCGCCTGACTTTCCCCGCAAAACTGCAAGGAAGGGGTGGAAATGGGATGCTGTCTCTCCGGGGAAAGAGCTGATTGACTTGGTTGGGGGATTGGGTCCATAGGAGCAGAGTCTTGGGCTCTCCCAGGGGCTGTTCCCCAGGGCAAAGCTGGATGCATGATCATGAATTCCCCTCAGCCCTCAGCCAGGGAACCAGTGAGGAATGTCCACCAAAGCAGCACATGAGGTTTTAAAAAACTGTAATCAATGTATGGACCATGATTGATGCAGTACTGCTACTTGGTGACAGCATGCCCTCATCCTAAGTCCAGGGCCCTTCCGTGCAGCACCCCCTCGGTCCTCCCACAGGTGACACTGGAGACCACCATTGGCAACAGGAACCCGGCCCTCTGGAAGTACGTGCAGCCCAAGGACTGTGTGCTGGAGTGGTTGCGCAACGTGGTGGCCAACCGCTTGGCCTTGGACGGGGACGCCTGGGCAGACATCTTCAAGAGGTTCAACAGTGGCACGTGAGTGGGCTCCTGGCACTGAGTAATGGACCAACCTCCCCACTAACAGAGCCCAGGAGACCTGACGCGGCACCAGGGCCACACCCCCCACGCCCTCTACAGAGCCCTCTCGTGGTTGCTGCTGGAGTGGGGAGGTGTCTTAAAGTCTTTCCCCTTGTTTTACACTTAGGGAAACGGGGCTTCGCCTCTCTCCTGCAGGCTCTTCCATCCAGGGAGAGGCCCCCAGAGGAAAAGAACTTGGGATTTGAGGGCTCTGGAGATGGAAGGGCCATCTGGGCCAGTGGGAATAGGGTGGTGGGGGCCCTCTGAGCCAGAGACATTGGAGCTGGGTAGTGCAGAGTCTTAGAATGTCGGGCTGAGGAATTGATGTTATTCCAATAAGTACGAGGGAGCCATAGCCTTCTCTGGAGCAGACAGCATGAGGGGAGCCGAGGACACCTGGTCAAACTGCGGTGTCAGAGTGACAGTCAGATGCCGGCCCCCCCCCATGCCACCCCTTCCTCTTGATTGCTGGTGGTGTGGGGCACTGGGGCTACGGGGAGGCTGGGGCAGTGGTCCCAAGGTGTGTTCAGTCCTCCCATCCTTGGGCAGGTACAACAACCAGTGGATGATCGTGGACTACAAGGCATTTGTTCCTGGCGGGCCCAGCCCTGGGAATAGGGTGCTCACCGTCCTGGAGCAGATCCCGTGAGTAGCCTGGGAAGAAAAGCAGGGGTTCCAGGAGCTGCCTAGGCAAAGGTCTGGATGCATGCTGGAATGCGTGTGGGAAGGTGAACATCTAAGGAAGGCCAGGTGGGAGGCAGCCTTTGACTAGGGAGAAAGATCCAGGACCTAATCTGCCTCTGGGCAATTGGGAGCCATCAGGGGTTCTTGAGCAGAGCAGTGCCCACAGGTGCCCTGTTCTCACCAGTCTTGTCCCATCTCTCTTCTTGGTCCCAGCGGCATGGTGGTGGTGGCCGATAAGACCTCAGAACTCTACCGGAAGACCTACTGGGCCAGCTACAACATACCGTATGTCCCCACCCCTGCCCCATACCTGCCTTACCCCTACTCAGTTCTCCGTGCTGGGCAGGGGTCCTTCCTTGCGTGATATTTTCAACCCACAGAGCAAAGAAACCACCCTGGCCTTTGGCCAGGAAAACCCTGCCAGTTTGGGGGAATAGGTGATGGGGCTTAGGTCTGTGCCCACGGCGGGGGGATGGGGTGGCCAGGCCCAGGTGCTGACTCCTGCTATGGCTCCCCAGGGCGTCTGCTGTAACCGGGCCGCACAGCCATCACCTCCGGACACTCACCGTGCCATACCGAATGAGAGATTTGGTCCTTAACACTGGTGCACTGTAGCCATGGCCCCTGTTCCCATTTCACAGACGAAGAAACCGAGGCCTCCAGCAAATGCCTAACTTTCCCAGGCGCATTCCCCAGCCGTTCAGCAGTGTAGTCAGCATCTGAACCCATGTCTCTTGGACCACAGAGCCTAGGCTTGGTCACCCCAGCGAGCCACCCCCCTGCATACACGGAAGACATGACTGTCGCTGTCCCGTTGTGGTTGTTAGTGATCGTGTTCTGGTGTGACGGCCCCTCCGTCGTCCCGGCCACAGCCCGCGTGGGCGGGGGCGGTGAGTGACCATCCTTATCCCCCGCAGGTACTTTGAGAGTGTGTTCAATGCCAGTGGGCTGCAGGCCCTGGTGGCCCAGTACGGGGACTGGTTCTCCTATGATGGGAGCCCCCGGGCCCAGATCTTCCGGCGGAACCAGTCGCTGGTGCACGACCTGGACTCCATGCTCCGGCTCATGAGGTGCGTGGGGGAGCATGCGCCCCGGGACCCATAGAGCTTTGCGTGCGCTTCGCTGGCCCCCTGTAACCCTCGCCACGAGCCCGGGGGGCGCGGAGTGGCAGCCAGCCGTAACCACACGTGACAGGGGCGCGTGCTGGCCCGCTGCGGAGTGGCCCCCTGGTGCTGGACACTGTGCTCGGAGCCGGAGGAACGGCCCAAAGCAGGGGGCCCCCCGGGCCGTGGGAGATGCAAGGTCCATCCAGCACTCGTGCGGATGTGGGCGCGGAGCAAGGACGGGCTGAGTCCCCAGCACTGCTGTGAGCGGCAGCATGGGGCATGTGGCCCACATCGGGGATGGGGGGCCCGGAGGGTGGCTCTGGAGGAAGGGCTGGCTCAGCGGATGCCAGGACGGGGCGGGATGACGAGGCGAAGGGTGAGGGAAGCCCCGGGCTGCCAGCTGGGCACGTGAACGCGGGCGGCTTGTTTCCGGGGCTGCCGCCCCCGGGGGAGCTCGGCCTCCCCTTCCCAGCATGGCCGATGCCCCCTCCCTTCCCACATCCAGGTACAATGACTTCCTGCACGACCCCCTGTCGCTGTGCAAAGCCTGCAACCCCCAGGCCAACGCAGAGAACGCCATCTCGGCCCGCTCTGACCTGAACCCAGCCAACGGCTCCTACCCGTTCCAGGCCCTGCACCAGCGCTCCCACGGGGGCATCGACGTAAAGGTGCCGGCCCGCCCCGGGCCTGGGGGCAGGGGTGGGCTTGGATGCTGCCATCGCGGCGGGGCACCAGGCGGGGGTCAGCAGACGGTGGGGTCGGGGGCAGGGTCAAAGTTAGGGCTGGGGTCAGGGCCCTTGGGATTGGGGCAGCTCAGAGCCCAGCGCGGGCTGGTGCTCAGTGACCTCTGCCCTGGCCCCCAGGTGACCAGCATGGCACTGGCCAGGGCCTTCCACATCATCGCGGTCAGTGGCCCTACGTGGGACCAGCTGCCCCCGTTCCAGTGGAGCGCCTCGCCCTTCAGCGGCCTGCTGCACATGGGCCAGCCCGACCTCTGGAAGTTCTCGCCCATCGAGGTCTGGTGGGAGTGAGTCTCCTCCTCTGCCCTGCTGACCGCCAGCGGGGCCCCCCACCGGCTGCCGCCCTGACCTCCTGCCTGCCCCCTCCGTGGCCTCCGTCCCCTGCTGTGCCCAGACTGGGGACCTGGGTCTGCCGGGTTCACTCTCGTCTGTGTCGTCTCCTGGCTGGGATACGGGGCCTGATGGGGCCCGGAACGGACTCGTTCGCTCCCCTTAAGTGAGGGAGAGCCTCCCTGTCCCCTGCCTCTCTGCATTTCTCTCTACTCTCTCTGCTTCTCTCTCTCTCCTATGCTGGGGCCCTGTCCTCATGTTGCCCCCCTCTTGAGGGCTTGGAAGGGGTCCTCAGGTGGGGTTTGGGCCTCTGGTGGAGCAGGAGGGGACCATTCCAGTTCCTGCCTCCCAGTGTCGTTCCTGCCGGTGGCGCTGGGACTTGGGGGGTTTTGGCCCGAGACCTGAGCATTGCCTCTGGTTGGCATCGGCCCTTCCATCTCCCAGCCCCAGCTGCTCTGCTCCCTCAGGAAGCAGCCCCCTTGTTTCCCCTTCTGGACAGCTTCCCTGAGGACAGAAACTTGAAAACAAACAAAACCAAAGTTTCTGGTGACTTGTGGCTGGAGGAGCCTTCCGGGGCAGACGAGTGTCAGCGTCTGTGCTGTAGTCTTGTGCCCCCTGCCCCCAACTTGGGCCTGCCCCTGGCCTCAGGCAGTGCCCACAGCTCTCCTGCTGTAGGAACCAAATTGCAGACTGTGCTGCCATTAAATGAGAGGCTGTGGCCCCTGTGCTGTGCGTTTTTGGATAGTGCAGAAGGCTGGGCTGGTGCCCTTTCTCCTCCCTGGTTTGGGTTCTACACCATCCACCCATGCGTTCTCCTGTCCATTCTGCTGTCTGCTCATCTGTCCATTATTCATCTGCTAACCCACCTACCCATTGTCCATCTGCACAGTCTTCCATCCATCCATCCTTCCATCCATTCGTCTGTCCATCTACTCATCTGTCCATCCATCCACCCACCCACCCAACCATTCACCTATCCATCCATCCATTCATCCATCCGTCCGTCCATCCACTCATCTGTCCATCCATCCACCCACCCACCCAACCATTCACCTATCTATCCATCCATCCATCCATCCATCCATTATTCATCCACAGATCCGTCCATTTTCTGTCTACCCACCTATTCATCTGTCATCCATCCATCCACCCATCTACCTCCTCATTTATCTATATCCATCTGTCCATCCATTCATCCACCCGTCCGTCCAGATGTTCTCAAGCACCTACTTTGCTCTGGGTACTATCCCACGGCCTTGTTAACCAACAAGACTTTCCCAAGTTCCACCGTGGATACAGGTCGACGCAAAACAGCGTCTCTCACCATCTGATCTTAGCCAGCTGGTTGACCCCAGCCCTCCACGCCTCAGCTCTTACAGTGGACAGAGGGGTCTGCCTTGCCTTTTTGGAGGGCTTTGTGCTGACTCAAGTGGGATGGTCGACGCTGGAAGCAATCCTGGTCTGGGCAGGTTTTCTTGAACTGAGCACCACTCTGTTCCCCAGGAAGAATTCTGGGGCCAAGGGATTGTTGCTTTGCTGTCCCTGCCAGCCTGCCCTTGATGTCCCGTCCCCTACAAAATACATGTGTATCCCTCCTGGAAGTCAGTGGATGAGCCTGTGTCCGGGGTGGGTTTGGGGTGCGTTTGACACTCTCCCCTGAATCTCCCAGTCCCTGATGTTAGTCGGGGTGGGGAGGGGCTCTGCAGGCCCTTGTGGATCTGCGTCATGTCCTGAGGGGCTGGAGGGGCTTCACTCTGAACTTGGCATTCAGTGAATTGCCGGGACTGCTCTGGGTGGTGTGGTGGTGCCCCCCCCCAGACCTTGAGGAGCCCCGACGGGCCCTCTTCTGCCTCCACGTGCTGCGTCAGCACGCGCTCTCCTGGGAAGAGAGGGTTTCACGTCTGAGAGGCTTTGCATGGCATTTACTTCAAGTCTGCTCCTTCCGAGTCCCTGAGATGTTCAGTGTCAGTTTACACACCCCCGGACATGGGGGCTCGCTGCTCAGCTCCTAGTGGTTCTGTGATCAAGTCATTCTGCTATCAGGAAGGACTTCCTGGTAGAAGGAGGCCGGCCTCACCTACCTCTTGGGTTGGGGGCTGGCTTCGCCTGTAACAGAGGAGGCCCTCGCCCGCCCTGTAACGGAGGAGGCCCTCGCCCGCCCTGTTGCTCAGCTGCCTCCCTTCCTGCTTTCTGCCTCCCAGCGTGCAAGCCCCGCTGAGAGCAGGGGCCTGGGATGGATGCCAAGGTCCCAGGGGGCAGGGGCAGGGCTGCAGGCCGGCAGGTGGGGGGAGGGAGGGAGGCAGGCAGTGACGAAGGAGAAACTCAAAGGATCTTCATTTCATAAATACATTTTTCTCTTTTTCAATGAAAAAGCTGCAATTAGAAAAATGCCTGGGGGGTGTGGGGCCAGGCTGGGCTTCCTGGGGAGAGGACAGACGGTTCTCAGCCCTGGACCACGGCCCCGTGCACCTTCCAGGGAGGAGGCCCGTCCTGCTGCGATCCCCGTCCCTCCCGCCGCCCCTGCACTGGGGACCTGGTACAGGACACACGGGCGGCCGTCACTGAGCCGCGGTGGCTAGGGACAGTCACAGAGCCACCGCACAGAGGCCAGAGAGGTTCAGTTCATGGCCTCGCAGGGCTGCCGACCTGGCTCCACCTGGGAGCTGCGGGCCCTCGGCACAGCGGGCTCGTGGGACCGACAAGGGAACTGGTCGGCTGGGGCTGCGGGCTCCCAGGCAGACACAGGAATAATACTTACAGCGAGGTGCTGGGTCAAACTCCAGCTCCTCTGGGGGTCCCCCGGGGAGGGGAGGCAGGTGGGGGGGACGGGCCCTCACTCGGGCAGCAGCCCGTTCTTCATGCCCAGCTGTTCCTTGAGGGCCTGCAGCTGGCCCAGACTGATGTTGCTGCCCCCACAGACAATGACCACGAGGGAGGGCAGTGGGGCCCGGAGCTTGCCCTCTCCTTGCAGCTTCTGAACCACGCGGCTGTACACGGCGGCCAGAGCTGCCCCACAGGCGGGCTCTACCAGGATCTTCTCATCATCTGCGGAGGAGGGGGCAGTGAGGGTGGGGCCTGGGTGGGGGCCGCAGGGGCGCTGTTGGGTCATAGGGGCCATAGGGGAAGCCTGAGGGCTGTGAGCCGCTGGGCTCTAGGCCCTGGCCGCAGACTCGGGTCCCAGGCCAAACCTCCCCTCGCTACTCCAGCTTGACCTTACAAGTCCTGATCCACAGCTAGGTTTCATCATGAGTATGTGCACTGATAAAATGATTGTAACTGCCTGAGCCCTGTGCTGAGAAGGCTTGAGTCATTATCTGAGCAAACTGCCACAGTTGATGTGCAAACTGAGTGCTAGTACAGGAGAGTAAGCTGCAGCATGAGTGCTTACCGTCTGTGTGTGTGTGTGTGTGTGTGTGTGTGTGTGTGTTTGAATGCATGCACACGTGTCATCCCTGACCTAGGCTGAACCCAGAAGGAATCTAGCCTACTCACAGACCCATTTCCGAAGCCAGCCCTGAGGCTTATACTTTCCCTTTTCACCTGAACTACCAGGAAGCTCAAAGTCCACATTTTAAATACTTAGTTGCTATTCCCTGCTGTCATGGTTGTCAGGCTTACTTCTTCACTCGTGACTTTGGCCTTTCTATTTTTACCACTGCATTGTATTAACCTTTCATGAATGGGAAGTTCTAGGAAGGGACGGGAGATAGGACTGGGAGGAAATTTTCAGGGAACGAGATCTCTTAGGATGCCACGTGGACAGCCAGTTAGTTCCCAAGCCAGCGGATCAGGTCTTGAAAGGGCGCGGCACGTACCCACGAACTTCTCAATGGCGGCCACAGCCTCCTGGTCAGAGATGACTTCAGAGAAGATGGGGTGTTCCCAAAACAGCTTCAGGGCCTGAGCCCCCACAGTCTTCACACACAGGGCCTTGGCCACACTGGGAGAGGTGAGGATGGAGAAGAGGATGGGAATGGGGGGAAACAGGAGGGAAGAGGGAGGCAGAGATCGGGATGAGGAGGGATGGAAAGAGAAAGATGGATTTGGGAGGGTGGAGGGAAGCGGGTCTGTGGGCAGGTGTAAAGCACTGAAAAACCCCAGGGGCTCCCTCACTGAGTGCAGTTTTTTCTAATAAGACACAGAGGCTTGACTGGGGGTAAATAGCATATTGTGCTCCACACCCACTGAGGAACGAACGGCAGAGAGACCACCTTGCAGTTCCCTGAAAGGACTCTGCCTGCTCAGGTCTGGCCCTGTCATTCAGGGCTCAGGATTAAGGCCACCCCCTCAAAGGGTCCTCTCCCATGACACAGGCATAGTGACTATATCCTGCACAAGTATTAAGTGCTAAGGATTTTGCAGGCATTATTTAATTCTCACAACCATTTTTGCCGTTCATTGGTCCGATTTTATGGGAGAGGAAACCAAGGCAGACAGCGTGCGGGTCACTTGCCTGAAGTTACGTGCCTAGGAAGTGGTGTGGGCACCTCAAGCAGGATCCTCGTAACTCCAGGACCTGCGCTTGTAATCAGTGCGTTCACTTTCTCCCTGCTCCCTGGAGTCATCACTGCTTCTATTTCCAGCTCACCCAGGAGCACCTGGGGCCTGAACCACCTTAGCCCCAAGCCTGGTATGGCTCACAGTAGGTACTCTACAATCATTTCCTCAATCCCAACAGCGCAGGATCAGAGCCCAACATGATAGCTCCTGGGTGCTGGGCTCAGGAATCCAGAATTCTGGACTCGATCTTCCCTATCTGTGTGAGGACTTGTCTACCCAATATCTATTCTAGCTGCACACACGGAGATGTGGTAAGAAGACATTTCCCAGCCTCCCTTGCAGTAGTTGTGGCCATGTGACTAAGTTCTGGCCAATGAGAGATAAGTGGAAGGACTGTGTCTGTCTTTAAAGGGAGAGGGCATCACTTCTGCCCTCCCTTTCTCCTGCCAGATGGAGTGTGGGTGTGATAGTCGGCACTTAAGCAGCTATTTTGGGCTATAGGGCTACATGATAAGGGTGATGGAGAACAAACTCAAGGAACCTGCGCTCTGGCTTCATAGAGCCCCCGAACTGCCTACTTTTTTCATTTTATGTAAGAGAGGAAGTAAAGTTCACTCTGGTTTAAGGCACTATTATTTGGGGCTCCTGTATAATGCGTCAAACCTAATCCTAATTCAATACCACCTGTCAAAGGTTGGGGCCTGGGATATGAACTCCTCGAGAGCGGGAGCTGTGTTTATTTTCCACTCTGCCCCAGAATCAGCAGTGCTTGCATACATTAGGGGCTCGGTATATGGTTGGCAAATTAATGAGTGTGTAAAACCCTGTCACAGGGCACTCAATAAATACTTGATATTGGACTCTTCACGTGAGAAAGCATGACGTTCATGGTAGCAAGTCATGCAGACTCGGGTTCAGTCCCAGCAGTATCGCTCACTGTCTGTGTGACTCTGGGCAAGTAACCAGAGCCTCGGTGTCCTCATCTGTAAAATGGGACTGACATGGGGTCTACGTCGCAGCCAGCCCCAAAGTGGGCTCCCCAAGGGTCACGAACACCTGACGGAGGCGGCCCCGCTGCTCACCTGGTAACCTGGGGCAGGGAGACGAGCTTGCCAGCGGTGGTGGCAGCGTGGAAGCTGTGGGCTCCGACCGTCTCCATGGCGATGACGGGTACGTCCCCCCAGCCCACCTCCTGCAACCCCTGGACCACTCCGCACAGCAGGCCCCCGCCACCCACCGACAGCGCGATGGCCCCTGGCTTGGCGCTCAGCGTCTCCTTCAGCTCCCTCACGATGGACGTGTGGCCTTCCCTGGAGGGTGGGGGCGGGGGCGCGTTAGGGCTGGGCTCCCTGGAGACCCCGCGCAGGGGTCCTGGAGATGCCACTTGTCCTCATCCCCGGCAGCCGATGGGCTTTGCGCTAGTCGCCTCCTCCCCAGCGCCACCCCGATTTCCAGCTGCCAGCGTCCGCGCGTCCACCCAAGGGCTTCCTCTGGCCGCTGGAGCTGCCTGCAAATTTGCAGGAGACGACAGCCTGGAGAGCGGCCCTCAACCAATGTCTGTGGCCCCCCAGAATGGTGGCAGTGGCTGTACAAGCTCCCAGCTCCCTCTCCCACGCTGGATCACTCCGGTTTGGGCTTCAGGCTGGCTCCCAGGGCCCCCTCTCCCCCACCCAATGGAGTAAGCTCCGGCCGTCCACCACGGATCCCCTACCCCCGAGAGCCCTTCATCCGCTCTCTTCTGGCCTCGGCCCCCTCCCCCCTTCTCTGACACATCATCCCCCAGGTAAACTGCTTTCCCCGAAATCTTTCTGGGGACCTGGCTGCAGGTACCTGGGCATCTGAGCTCACACGTTCACTCGTGGCCTCGGGGAACGGGGGGGGGGGCCCGGGGGGGGGNATGGCATGCACACGCACGTACAACTGCTGTGCCCAGGGGTGCGGGGACATGCCCTGCAGCAGGTGCCCACCCAGTGGTGTAGGAGGTGGACCCCACCTGCCCCAGGGGACTCTGGGCTCCACATACCAGATGAGGGGGTCGTCAAAGGGAGGAATGTAGACCCAGCCTGGGTTGTTCTTTGCCAGGGCCTTGGCCAGCTCGAAGGCCTCGTCCAACATCTGCAAGACCACGGAGGAGGCCAGAGGGGGCGAGGGGCTCAGGGCCCGTGCCCCACCACCAGGCGCCCCTGCGCTGGGTGGGTACTCACCTCACCCACCACCTTGACTATGGCGCCCTCATTCTTGAGCCGCTCGATGGTGAGGGCAGGTGTGGTGCTCGGCACAACAATGGTGGCGGGGATGCCCAGCTTCCTGGCGGCATAGGCGGCTGCCATGCCCGCGTTGCCCGCTGCCGGGGATGGGGGTGGAGAGTGTGTCAGTGCAGGAAGGCCTGGGGCGGCTCATCTCCGCCGACCTTGGGGCTCTGACCATCTCCCTGAGTGACTGCTTGCCTCCCCCTGGAATTCCACACTGGGGCTGCTGCGGATGTTTGTCCTGGCTCCTTGCTAGGGAAACCAGGGCCCAGAGAGGTGGAGCGCCTGGCCCGGGGACACACAGCAGGGCACAGGAGGAGGCACGCAGGCCACTTACCCGAGGAGCAGACGAAATGTTCACAGCCTTGCTCAGCCCACTGTGGAGACAAGGGGGGAGGGTGAGGCCCACCTCCAGTCTTCCCCGGGGCTCTCCCCTCCCACCTGGAGTGCTTCCCAGTGATCCGGATATACACCGGCCCCTCCTTCCTTCACACAGACTTTGTGCTGCCCTAGCCTCTCAGATGACATTGCCCCTCCCAAAGAGACTGGCTCAGGGAAGGGCTGGAGGGGGCGGGGGCGCTTGGGGAAGCAGGCACGTGATGGTTCTGGGATCAGGAGACCCTCCGGAGTGGGCGCCAGTTCTCCAGGGGGACTTCTTGTAGATCCTCAGGCTTGGTGGGAGCCAGCACACAACGCTGGCCTGGCCCTGCTGAGGAGAAAGGACCAGCCACCCCCCTCCGACGATGCGGAGCCCGGCCCCTACGTTCTTGCACAGGTGTCCGATGCCGCGGATCTTGAAGGAGCCCGAAGGTTGGGCACTGTCCATCTTGAGGTAGACGCTGGTGCCTGCCACTTTGGACAGGGACATGCTGTCCCGGATGGGGGTCTTGACGTGCAGGGGCTCTCCAGACGTCATCGCTGGGAGGAGGGAAGGACACCCAGACGGTCAGGAGAGCCGGCCGTGCTGCTGGCCGCTGCCCCACAGCCCTCAGCAGGCCTGCGAGCGACCCCTCCCCTCGCTTCCCACGAGGCCGAGGGAAGAGCCCGGACGAGGAGCATCCTGGAGCCCTGAATCCAAATCCCAACTGAGCCGCCTGCTCACCACGTGGCATCATGCAAACAATCCCCCCTCAGCTTCAGCTGCCTCATCTGTACAACGGGGACAAGGACCCCAACACAAACACACAATGCCGGGAAGCCGTGAACGTCAGAAATAACACTCAGACCGTGCACCTTTCGAAGAGGTATGAGATGGAGATGGACTTGCAGGTGCTGACTCAGGGTGAGTTTCAAGATGGTTCAGTGTTAAAGAAGGGGCAGGACAGCGGGTGTAGTCTATCTGTGCAAAAACATGGGGACAGACACACACACATCACCCATAAGCTTCTGTGTGCCCAGAACATCTCAGGAAACACACAAGAAGCTCATGAGGGCAAGGGGCTTCGGGGGAGAGAGCTGGTACTCAGCAGCCCTTTTGTGCTTTTGGAATGTTTTATTGTGCATAGGAATTATTATTTAAATGCATGTATTTTTTGCATGCTAACCTTTGGAAAGCCCCATACCCCGTTAGAGTAGACTTTTTATAATAATTATTTTATTATGTAGTAATCACTTCTAAAGTGATTACCGTGTGCTACATACCATTTTAAACTTTACAGATATTAATGCATTTAATCCTTTTAAGAATCCCAGGAGGTGCGTTATTAACCCATTCTCCTGATCAGGAACGAGGCTCAGATCGTGTTTCCCAGAATGGCCACAGCAAAGCTCTTCCCATCCCACACGCATCTCTTATGATGTGACACTGATGCTTTTCCCTGAGAGGTGGGGGTCTGGGGTCTGTGCTTCCTGCCCTTGGACCCTGGAGGAGGGGGTGGTCTGTGGCCGAAGGTGGAAGGGACACTCTGTGGACCCAAGCATCACAGCATGGGCGAATATTTAACAACAGACTTGGCAAAGAGAAACCAAGCCCCGATTTGCCATGTGTGCACTTCTGTGCTGCACATAAACTTCACCAAGGCCGCTTGCGAGCTACCAACATGCTGTCACTGAGCGTGGAGCTGGGAAGAGATGGCAAGGTCTGCTCTCCAGAGCCGGTGTGAGCCGGCTCCACTCCAGTCCCGCTCCCAAGGCGAGGTCACAGAAGGGGACATAGCCTCCGCCTGGCTGTCTCTCTCTCGGGCAGCTCTGTCTCCAACCCCAGCTGCCGTGATGGGAGTAACCCAGGCCGCATCAGAGGGCACATGAAGATCCCCACCTGACAGCGGATGGCCAGTGTCACCTGCCAGACATGGGGGGTGACCTTGAGACGTCACCAGCCACCGTCACAGGGCAGCCGTCTGAGAGACCCCAGTGAGAACTGTCTGCTGAGCCCAATTAAGCCCCAGAGCCACGACAGACAATCAATGACTGCTGTGGTTTTAGGTCCCTGCACCTTGGGGCAGTTTGTCCCACGGCAATAGGGACTGGGATATTAGTGTGACTTGCCCAAGGCCACACAGCTAGGGAGCTGGGGAGGCAGGATTTGAATTCAGACAGCCTAGCACGGGAGCGAGGCTCTCTCCAGGACCATGGGTGTGACTCCAGCCTCCCTGTCTGACCGACTCTGGGTGATCAAGAAGATGACATGGCCCAGAGTCTGGCCACAGATACGCAGCCCTTTTTCCTCTTCTAGATTCTCGCCAACTTGGGCTGAGCCAGAATTTGATCAACAGGTGGCTGGGTGAGCCTATCTGGTCCCTGCCCCCCAACGTCTCCCCCATTCCAGAAGGCCAAGCAAGGCTGGCTGTCTCTCTCCACATCCCACCCCATTTCCAATGACACCACCTGGGACAGCCCTAGCCCTTGGCCATCACCCCTTCCAGGTTGGGCTAGATATGCCTGGGTCAGAAGACAAGTGAGGGACGGAGTTCCTGACCAGCCCATCAGCCTTAGCACCCCAAATAGGAATCATGTGTGTCCGAATTAACTAACATTCAGGGTCTGGGAGAGGGTGCTCTCCCCTAGATCTCTTGAACCAAAGCCAGGAGCTAGAGGCACCCCGTTACAGGGACGTCCTTGTATCGGTCTGAATGAACTGTAACTAGCTTCCTGGAGGTTATCCTCAAACGACAGCACTCCCGTTCTGGCTGAGTGGACCTTGCACACCTTGCCAAGCCCTGGCCTCAGGGAGCGGTCCTGTGTGGGAGTGGGAGGCGTCCCCCACAAGACCCCTTTCAGGTAGATTTGGGAAGCCTCCGCCCCCACCTGTGTCTGGTTGCAGCATCTTCAGGTGAGGGGAAGGGATCCCCTCTGGGCACCACTCCCTCCAGCACAACATCCTGAGGCTGTGCAGAACACGGAGGAGGGAAGGCGCTGGAAGCTGCAGTCTGCCTACGTGTCCCCTCTCGGTCAGAACTCACTCCCCTCTCACTGGGCTCCTAGCAAGGGCTCAATAAAAATGAACTATTATTATATCTGACTGGACATTTTAAGTGCATGATCTCATTTCACCTTTACAACAGCCTTGCGAGGAAGGGTCTGTTATTATTCCCATTTTAGAGATGAGAACACTGAGGCCCAGAGCTAGATGCCCATCCGGCCAGTCTGGCTTCGAAGCCTGGGTTTTTATGCTCGAATGACTCTACCTCCTCCTCTTTCCCTGGAACCTCGTTCCCCCGACCCCGGCCGCAGGCACTCCAGACTGCGGTGGGGCTGAGGAGGGGGTACTTACCTGGCCAAGCTGGGCGGCCGGGACAGAGGGAGCAAACCGGGAAGGGATAGACTGGAGATGGTCTAGATGGACAGGCTGGGTCGAGTCCTCGGAGGGATGGAGGGTAGATGGACAGGTAGAATGTCCCCTGAATTGTCCCAGGGGCTTCGGATCTGGGACTTTGGTCCTGGGCTTTATTCCCAGGGCGCCTCCGGGCAGCCAATGGGGGCCCAGGGATGGCCCCGCCCCCCGCCAGGCCCCGCCCCTGGCACGAGGCCCGAGGGCTTCCAGGAGGCGAGGGGGGGAAGCTGGCTGCGCTTCTGCTGGCAGCTTCCTCCCGGCTCTCCCCCATTCACCCCTCCCCTTCCCATCCTCAGCTTCTTCACAGGCTCGTGGGAACAATACCTGCTTCCCGAGGACCGTTCCCAAGGGCTTGCAGGAGGATGGCGTGCGATCGTACACTTTCCATCACTAGCGTGCGCCTGGCACATCACAGGCACCCAGGGAACAAACCACGGCAGGAAGCGGGTGCTCTTATTATCCTCAGTTTACAGAAAGGGAGGCTGAGACCCAGAGAGTGTGACAGATGAGCTGGCATTCGAACCCAGTCTGCCTGCCGCAACGTGAATGGCCTTCGGCTGTCATCCTTTACGACTCTTTTGTCTTGAAGGGGCAGGTGGCTTTATGGGTATGACCCAGGCGGCTCGGGGTTCAAATCCCGACTCTGCCATTTACTAGCCGTGTGGCCCGGGGCGGGTCGTCGATTTGCCTCCGGAGCCTCCCTTTGCCCATCTGTAAAATGGGGATGAAAGTGGAGTGCCCTCCTCGGAGATGACGTAGTAACGTAAGCGCGTGTATGGGGCCTGGAACTGAGTGTTCAGTAAGCGTTAGCAGCCGTCGTCATGTCTTCATCATCCCGTGCACCTGAACTCCCTCCCCGCCCC
This sequence comes from Ailurus styani, assembly GCA_002007465.1. NCBI lineage: Eukaryota > Metazoa > Chordata > Mammalia > Carnivora > Ailuridae > Ailurus > Ailurus styani. Next base: position 1,206,783 of record LNAC01000338.1, read on the forward strand.
ACGCCAAGCCTCCCGCCTGTCCCTGGCGGCGCGCAGGGGTCTGTCTGTATGTCCGCAGGGGGCGTGTGCCCAAACACGTCCGGCCGGATCTTTTCCTGGTCCCCTCAACAAAGCTCTCTTGTCCCGCCGGCCAGGACGAGAATAGCAATGAGACAGAGGGCAGTGAGGGGACCAACAGCCCGCACAACGGTCCCTCTCTGTGGGACAAGCTGACCTTCCGCAGGCACGCCAAGCCCACTTCTCAGCGGGACGTCCACGCACATGCGCTGGAGATACGGGGCAGATGAACGGAAGCCACGTGGGGGTCGTGAAGTTCGCGTGTAGACACGGCTTCCCTGTGTGCATCTGAGTGTATACAGCCGGCCTCACGTTGCCTGAGCATCTGCTTGTGCCTGATCCCCGGCCAAGTGTTGCTACGTGGGGTTTCACTGAACTCTCGAGCCACCAGGTGAGTGGGCATTTTGAGTCCCATGTCCCAGGTGAGCATACAGGCTCAGGAATTCTGAGCCCTTTGCGGACAGACATAGGGCTGATGAGAGGGTGCAGGTGGAGGCCAGCGGGGGCATCTGGCCCAGCTGGGTCACATTCACAGGGCCCAGATGTAGACTATGTCCATGTGACGTTATCCACGCGGCCAGGGGTGACGACTGTCTCATAATGCTGGATCCGACTCCTCTGCCGAGCCGCAGTGCTGTGACTGGGGGAGGCCAGGGAGCCACCGGGGTGGAAGGAGGCGATTCTGTCCTTCCTGAGACCTCTGCATATTGCTCCATTGGTTTCAACAAGAATGCATCACTCCTGTGATCTGAAAACCGCCACATTCAGAAAATCAATCACATAAGGACGGAAAAGGGGGAAGACGGAATAGGCATCCTTGTCGACATCCTGAGTATATCCTTTTTTTTTTTAATAACAACTCTTTAGAGCTGTAATTCACATACATATACTTCACTCACTTATGGAGTATCCATTTTAGAACATTACATCACCCCAAAGAAACCCCATACCTGTTCCCAGTTGCTCCCCTTTCCCCCTCCCTGCAGGTCAGCTCCCAGCAATCACCAGTCTGCTTTCTGTCTCCATGGATTCTCCTGTTCTGGACGTTTCCTATCAATAGAATCATATGGCATGTGGCCTTTTATGTCTGGCTTCCTTCGCTAGGCCCCGTGTTTTCAAGATACGTCCATGTTGTAGCATGGGCTTCATTCCTCTTCATGGCTGAGTAATATTCCATCCTAGAGCTGTGCCACATTTTTATTATCTGGTCAGCAGTGGTTACACATTTGCTGTCTGGGTATATCTTCATTTTTGAGTATATATGAAATATTTAGGGGCACCTGGATGGCTCAGTTGGTTAAGCATCTGCCTTTGGCTCAGGTCATGATCCCGGGGTCTTGGGATCAAACCCCTCATTGGGCTCTCTGTTCAGCTGGAAATCTGCTTCTGCCTCTCCCTTTGCCTCTGCCCCGCATTTGTGCATGTGCTCTCCCTCAAATAAATAAACAAAATCTTTAAAATATATATGTATATACATGTGTGGATGCGTGTGTGCCTCTGTATCCTATCATGTGGATGGGAACCCAAGACCCTAGGAGGGCAAAGGGCTCACTCAAGAGAAGAGAATGGAGCAGACACAGGAAGAGTAGCTGTGTGATGGGGATGTCTGACCAGGCAGCCGCCGGAGGGTCTTGGAGGAAGGCTGGCAGACGTCAGGGGCATCACTTCAGGCTGGTGACTACGGCATCCCAACATGTGTCAGTTTTCATGTAGCAAGTGAGTAACTTTTCTGACAGGCCCAAGTTTTAATCCAATTTTTGTCATCAACTTGTTGTGTGACCTTGGACGAGTTACTTAACCTCTCTGTGCCTCAGTTTCTTTAACGGATAGCAGCGTCCGCCTCTTAGATTTGTTATGGAATTTAAACCTAATTGGTGTAAAATTATAAGGATAGTGCCCAGTGACTTGTGGGCACTTAGTAGGTGATGGTCATCTTTATTTTCTGGTGCTTAAGAGGGCATTTGAGTTTCTAGCTCTGGGTGATGGGGCACAAGGGCTTTCCTCTCCCATCTAGTCCTCCTTTAAAAGATCTTCAGAAGTAGGGGAGGAAAGTGAAAGTCACCTTCTCCCATTTAGCAGATGGGCAAACTGAGACCTGGATCTACCCAATGCAGAAAGGTGAAGGCAGAGCCCATAGTCCCAGGAGGAAGGGCAGGAGTCTTGCTGGGGGACCTTGGGCAAGTTGCCACCCTCACCTCTGCCAGCTGTCTCTATTGCATCACACCCTCCCCAGAAGTGTCCCTGAGGATGGCCAGATCGGCGTGTCCTTGGCTGTGGGAGGTGGGGATCCTGATTGTTTTCATAGCTCCGAGAGGAACGGGCAGCTCTCATCCCTGTTTGCCCACTGGGGTTGGAACAACCAGCTGTGGAGTCTGCTGATTGGTTAAGGTCTCAGGCTCCTGGATCCGTCACACCTGGCTTGAAACTGACACCCAGCTGTGACCTTGGAGAAGACACTTAACTTCCCTTAACCTCAGTTTCTGGCCCCCAGAAATGGGAATGAATCAGCCCAGGTGTGGAATAAGGGCTCAAAGAATGGTAGCTGCTATTATGATTATCTTTGGTCTTATTATAATCCAAGGACCTTCCCAAACTTTCTGGTCCCCTTTCCCTCCTCACTCATGTTTCCTCCCCGTCAAGTCTGGGTTGTTACCTCTTTGGGATTCTGCAGCCTGGCAGCTGCTGGAGTCTCTTCCCAGGGGCTCCTGAGCAGCCTTAGGACAGGTCTGTATTGACCCCTTCCCTGCTGGATTCCCCACTCCTGCCTCCATCCACTCAGCATCCTATGGGACACAGGACGGCTCCCCCTCCCCCACCAAAGGGTTATCTGGTCCCAAATGTCAGTAGTGTCAAGATCGAGAGGCTCTGCCTCAGAGTAATATGGAATGAGACTAATACTTCCCTCATTCTATCTTCTCTACTTCTATTAATATGACCAGGAAAAATTAATTAATCCCACGTGGGGGAAATGCACTTAATCTTAAAAGCCTGTTGTTCTATATTCCACTGCTGCTCAATTGACCTCCAGAGAAGTTAAAAGATTTTTTGTCTTGGTGAAATTAACCCAATCAGGTCAGGTCTATCTTGTTTTGATGCACTTAATCTCTGTGGCTTCCACCGTAGAACTTGGCATCCAGCCCTCTTCGTGTTCATTCACCTGGCTTCAGCCCATCATTTGATTTGATCGAGATTTTGTGACCCCTTCTTGGGTCGTTCGACAGCGCCATCTCTAGCGATGCTTCCCCGCTTTGCGTCATCCAAAAATGTGGCAAACAGTCTCTTGGTGGGCCCTGAAGGCTAAAACTGGCCACGGCCAAGGTCAGAACCCCATGGCCACACTGGGCCTCCCCCTTGGGCTTATCATCACCCATCAATCAACATGTGATGGGTGGAGTTGGCTAGGTCCAGAGGGCCTGTGAGGGATTTTGTCCAAAGTTCATAGAAAAAACAAGACATTTGCAGTAGGATTAAATCTCAGGCCACAAATTCCATGTACAACAAATGGAGGCTTCCTTATCTTCCCTTAACTTGGCTTAATTTTTATTTCAAGCAGATAATTCACTGGAGGCAACGAGGGGTTTCCCCTTCTCACTAGAGACGGCAGGGACATTCAGGGGTGCTGAATGGTTCCATTGTCTGCCCCCCACCCCAGCTTGCCTGGGAGCCCTTCCTCAGTCCCAGCCACGTGGGTCCTTGTCCTATAGTCTGGCGCCCGTGGAAACCATTCCGGAGAATGTTTGGAAATTCAAGGTGGCTTCCCCCTGAGTTGTGGCCATTACCGTAAAGTCTTTCCCTTATTTTGCTGTTACTTCCATTCCCAGAGGCAAAAAGCTCTCCCCGCTTGCAGGGTGCCTACCTTCCCCCATGCCCCAGCAGCGAGGCTCGGGACTAGACTCCTACCAACTGCTGATTTTGCAGGACGTTTGTGAGCCAGTGGTTAAAGCTTTCATTGCCCGAAACTGTCCGCCGTGGGAGGAGTGACGCCATGAACTTCAGCAAACGCTACAAATCAGGGCTCTTTTTTGCTAGTTTGCTTGCTTTCTGTCTCTGTATTTTTCTCTGTCTCTCTGTCTCTCTCTCCTTCCGGGGTGGGGGGAGACGTAAGGGGGAGGGAGCGATACATTAGTATTCTCAAAAGATTATTCCTCCCTCACACATGCCCCACGGCATGCATTTTCCTGATCATGCAGACAAATAACTGGCAAAAGGAAAAAAATTAGAACGCTGATCCCGGGACAGCTCTTTTTCACTGCCCCTTTACCTAATGGTTGCAACCAATGTCTTTTCCAGCTTTTTTCTGTCCTCCACTAGCTTCTCAACCTCTCTATCCAAGAGCTGGGCTTCTTTCTTTCTCTGCTACAAAACACAGGATTTTTGTCAATGAATCTCTATTTTTTTTTGAAGCTCTATTTTAATGACAATAAACCCAGCCTCATTATTTGAGGGGTATTCTTATTTTCCATTACTTTTTGCAGGTTTGGGTGTAGGGACTTAAAAGCACCCTCTTTGTATTTTAGCATAGTTTTAGATTTACAGAAAAGGGAATCTAAAGCTGTGTAGACAGTGTAGGGACTTGCCCTATACCAGGCTCCCAATTTCCCCCGTTATTAACAAGAGCACCCTTAATGTGATACATTTGTCACCATTATTGATACAATCTCGACACACTGTTGTTCACTGAAGTCCATACTCTATACGGACTCCCTTAGTTTTCCCCGACTGCTCCAGAGACCCATCTAGGGTGGCACACTGTGTTTTTATCATCATGTAGACTCCTTCTGTCTGTGTCTGTTCCCCAGACTTCCCTAGTTTTCTATGACCTTGACAGTTTCCAATAGTACTGGTGGTGGATTTTGTAATTTTTTTTCCTCGAGAGTAGAATGGGTATAGGATCCGGGGAGGAAGACCATGGAGGTAAAGTGCTATTTTCAGCACGTGACACGAAGGCTAATCGACTACCAGCATGACTTATCACTGTTGATGTTGACCTTCACCGCTGGCTGAAGTAGTGTTTATCAGGTGTCTTCAATGTAAAGTTCTTCTTTTTTTCCAGGCGTGGGATTTTTTTAAAGTTGCGTCCATCTGTATGCCGCATGGACCCAGGGATGTCTCTCTGAGGTCCTTACTCTCCCTGTTTGGTAATTGTCTTTCATCTGCAGGTCACTCAAATCTCTCTGTCTTGGGATGGGGGTATCACTACCCAAAGCCAAAGGATTTATTAATGCTCCCCGCTTCCCCGGTGACAATGACCTGTCTCCTGTGGGGTCCACACCATCTCTTCAGACCTGTGCTGTCCAATCTGGTCACTGCTGGCCGCTTGCAGTATTTAAATTTAATAAAAATTAAGCAAAATTTGCAATTTAGTTCTCCAAATGCACGAACATATTTCAAGGGATTGGTAGCCACAGGTGGTGAATGGCTAGCATATTGGACAGGGCAGATGACGGGACATTTTCATCCACGATTTCATTATGGCCCCCTGCCCCCTTACCCCCTCTCCTCCTTCTCCCCACTTCCCCAGTCACCCCACGACAACCAGTGTGATCAGCATGATTCTCCTCAGGCCTACAGGTATTTACATGACTGGTATTTTAGGCACTTTTGGCCACTGCTCTTTGTTGAAAAAAAAAAGTCTTTAACCACTGTACATATACATTTTTTCCTTTTCTCACTTACAATGCACCGTGAACATCTCTGTGGGTCAATAGATTTAGATCTAATTTATTCTTTGTGATAGCTGTATGGAATTGCATGCTGAGGGTGTATTAGGACTTATTCAACCATTTCCCAGTTCAAGGGCATCCAAGCTTTCAGTTTTCTGTTTGTTTGTTTGTTATTCTGAATAGGATTCTACTAAACATTCTCATACTCTGATCCCTGCCCTCTGGCACTTTTAATTTTAGAGAATAAATCTCCTAAATTAAGATTTCTTGGTCAAAGAAATGGGTATGTATCCACCTGTGGTCAATATTGACAGATCTATTTTCCAAAAGGCTGTAGCAATTTCTGATTCCACCAGCAACGTGGGAAGGTGCCTATTTTCCCTCATACTCACCAGCCCTGGTTGTTATTGCTTTTATGCCTCTTAAATTTTTTTGCTGACCCAAGAGTTTTTTTTTTTTTTTGAAGGGCATTTATTGTTGCTCTGATTTGCTTTTTCCTGTTGCTGTGTCTATAATATAACACTTCATTGTATCTGTTTACTGACATGTTGACTATAAGGCACGAGGGCCAGGAGTATTTGTCTTCATCTCTCTTTCCCTAGGGGTCTAGATTTTGGTTGTTTGGAGTAATGTTTGCTGAATGCATAAATGAATGGCTTAATTCTGAAAGCCAGCTGGGATGCGGACCCAGGTCTTCTGACATTCAACACAACACAGCATCTTAGCTGAAGTCTCAGACTCTTTGAGCCTTGCCAAGATAAGTCTTTTGAAACCAGAGAGGATCTCAAACTAGGTGGCTGCTGTCTTACTCACCAGCAAGATTGCTTGCTTCACTGCCTCAGGCCCTCTTCTTTCACTAGGTTTGTGCAACTGGGCCTCTGTGGCCTGGAAAGTATATGACGCAGAGTCCAAATGCAATTTGGGAGGACTCATCTCCTGTGTCTGGGGTTCCATCCCTCCTCCCCACATTGTCCCTTCACCCTGGGGACAGCTGGAGGTGAGGATGGTGAAATGAAGCTTAATGTATAACCCAGGGGACTGGCCCGGGTGAGTGTTTGGCGGGCCTAGGTGTCAGGGACGGGGCTGGCTGACGAACATAGCTCTTTGCTCTGGGACGGGAAGGGTCAGTGACCTGGTCTACCTCTCCAATCTTATCTGCTCTCTGATGCAGCCATCCTGGCAACCCCAGCTCATGCTCTTCCAAGTTAGGTGCTCTGGAGCCAGGTCCCCCTGCTTCTGAGCGCTGGCTCTGCCACCGCTGTGTGACCTTGGGGAAGTGACTTGGCCTTTCTGAGCTAAGTCTGATTCCACAATACAGGTTTCATTACAACATATACCTCCCCAGGGCATTGCAAGCATTCCGTGATATGATGATGTTATGTTCCCGACCTTCGAACATTCATTGCCCCCTTTGCCATTTCTGCCATAACGCTGTGTCACCTCTTATAATAATACTAATACCGACAATAGCATCAAACACAGAGAGCACTTTCTACTGTTCTAAATAGTCCTAATATATTAACTCATTCGATCCTCACATCAACTCTACCAGAGACTCCCTCAAAAACTCATTCCCAAAAGCTCATTGTTGACCAGAAACCTTACCAATAACAGAAAGTTGGTTACTATGCATTTTGTGGGCTATATGTACTTTATACTGAATTCTTACAATAAAGTAAGCTGGAGAAAAGAAAATGTTATTAAGAAAATCAGAAGGAGGATGGGCGCCTGGGTGGCTCAGTGGGTTAAAGCCTCTGCTTTCGGCTCAGGTCATGATCTCAGGGTCCTGGGATCGAGGCCCGCATCGGGCTCCCTGCTCAGCGGGGAGCCTGCTTCCCCCTCTCTCTCTGCCTGCCTCTCTGCCTCCTTGTGATCTCTCTCCCGCTGTGAAATAAATAAATAAAATCTTAAAAAAAAAAAGAAAATCAGAAGGAGGAGAAAATATGTTTACAGTTCTGTGCTAGAAAAAGTCCACGTATAAATGGACCTACACAGTTCAAATCCATGCTGTTCAAGGACTGTCATGTTTCTTGTCCAAGTCTGAGCTGTGTGCTAAGGCCCCCCTCCTCCAGAAAGCCCTCCCTCATTTCACCCCAACCCAGCTGCCCTACGAGGACCTTCTGTTCTTTGTCTTCCTGGAGGTGGTAAAATTGTCACTGAATTGGATGGCTTCCTCTCCCCTCTAGTCCAGAGGCCACCTCAGGGTAGGGGCTGGGTTTTACCACGGGTCTGTACCCAGGTCCCAGTCCAGGACAGGACACCTGACAAGGAAGAGTATATGTTTAATGGGAAGATGATGATGATAAAGCTGCCAGAGTCTTCATCAAGGGTCATGGCCAAACAGCTCAACTTCACCCCAAGCAGTCAGGAGTTAATCATTGAGCCTGGGGAGGTTGCACACAGTCCTAGAAGGGCAAAGAATATCTTGCCTGCCAGTCCTTCCTGGAACTCACCTCCCATTTTGTATATAGGGAAACTGAGGCTCCAAGGTGGAAGTGACTAGCTCAGTTTCACCCAGTGAGGTGGTGACAATGTAAATCCGATCACATTCTTCTGCCTATAGCCTTCTATGGCTCCCTAGTATTCCTGGGTAAGGTCCAGACTCTGGAATGGCACAGACATCCCTGCAGACTCTGGCCCTTGCCCACATCTCCAGCCCCAAAACTTCTTTCCTCTAAGAAGCTTTCTTAGCCCTCTAGGGCCAGGTAAGGCCCCCCGCTCTGACTGTCCACAGCCCTGCCCCACCCCTGCCTGACTGCATCTGAGAACTCTCGTTGCACCTGCTCTCCGGTGGCCCCTTGGGACTTCATGAGAGCAGGGGACATGCTGTATTGCCAGAAGCTAAAGTTCCCAGGGCTTGACACATAGTAGATGTTCAATAAATATTTGTTGAACGAATGACTGGTCAGAGGCATTCATCTGAACAATAAATTACTGTTTGGGTTCCTTTGTTGGGTATAAAATATTAGAGGTGAAGAGGTGCTTCAGAAAAAATGATGCCTTCTCATGCGGCAGGTCACAATTGTTTCTTTGGGCTTTTGACCTGAGCTGACACTGACAGTGGTCAGGGGTGGTGGTTAGGCACTTGGGGCAAGCCCTGGACTCGGAGTAAGAAGATCTGGGCAAGTCCGTGTCACGGAAGAGATGGTCCATGGTGGCTCTCGCTGGCTGGGTGGCTTTGGCCAAGTGAGTCTCCTTCTCTGAGCCTGTGTCTTTGTCAAATGGGACCATGGACAGTGCACAGGGAGGCAGTGAAACTTAATCTTGTCCCCTTTCTTCCTCCAGCGGGGAGCTGTCCCTTTAATGTGGGAGGAGGGGCCAAGGCCACAGGAAGTTGGGGGAAGCCGGGAAGAGCTGGTGCCCAAGCAGGTTGGTTGGCAGCAGGCGGGAGCCAGGCTGGGTCTGGGGACTGCTGGGCAGGGAGGTAAGAGGGCCTGGGGCCCAAACGGCGCCTCTCGGGCTCTGTGTGCATGTGTGAATGTGAATGCAGGGTGGTCTGGAAGGTTCTGGGCCAATGTCCAGGATGAGTGGACAGGAAGTGGGAGGTATGGGTGCAAAACCCAGGAACACTGATTTAAGTCAAGGCGCTCTGTGTTCTGGCCTGCCCTGGAGAAGCAGCCTGGGTGCCATGGACTCTGATGGCGGGGGGCAGGTCCTGCTAACCAAGGTTTCCCAGCCCTGGCATCAGCGGGCTGGCTGGGAGTGTCACCCACGTGGCCTCTGGAAAAGCCGGAGGGACAAAGGAGGTAAAAACGGTAGATGGTCCTTACGTGGGCCCAATTCATAGAGGCAGCAGGTGAGGCCAAGTGAGGAAAGGTGATGTGGCCAAGGTCATGCTCGCTGGGACCTGAAGCCAAGCCCCAGGCTTCCCAGTGCACTGCTCCACAGCTCCCACCTCAGCCCCAGTGGTGGCCGCATGCTGTGAGAGCCATGTGTCCCTAGGCTGCGGTCTCACCTTGGCCCTAGACCTTAGTCTGGGAGGCCTGTGCCCTTATGGGCATCTGGGCTTGATGAGGCTTTTGGAAGTTTCGGGGCTCATTCATTTCACAAGCCTGCTGTTCTCCTGTGGGCCGTTAGTATAACCAAGAGGACTGGGGGAGCCTGGGGGCTGAGCCAGGGGCACTTGGCTCCTAAGGACTACCGACAATTAAGTAGGAAATTCTCACACCTTTAACCACCACCATCACCATCATCATCATCACCACCTAGTAGGTAAAGTGTGGCATGGTGTTAAGAGCACAGATGCCAAAGTGTACTGCCTAAGTTTGAATCCTGGCCATGCTATTTCCAGCTGTGTGACCTTGGACAGGTTACTTAACCTCTCTGGGCCTCAGTGTCATTATCTGTAAAATGGAGCTGTAAGTGAACCTATTTCCAGGTTGCCATAATGATTATACGAGATGGTATACGAGGTTCTTGGGACCGTTCCTGGCTGGCAGTAGGTCCCACACAACTATTAGCTACTATTATATGTCAGGCATGGAGTCGATGCCATCACTGTATGGCCTCACTGCGTCCGCACAGTGATTCCGTGATGCACAAGCTTTTCTCTTACTTTGTGTGGTTAATTCATTCTCATTTTTCAGGTCTCAGTTTTAATGGTATTCCCTGACCTCTCTATCCACAACAGGTGTCCCCGTTCTTCTCTTTAAGACTCCTTGTATGTGTGTTTTCCTTAGTAGTTTTCACCATTTTTGATTATTTTGTTTGTCTATACAGTTATTTGTCCAATGCTGATCTCCCCATCAGCTCCAAGGAGATGTCTGTCGTGCTCACCATGGTATCCCTAATTCCTAGGTCAGGGCCTACACCTCGTGGGTGCCCCATAGACATGTGAGAGAAAGGGTAAGCACGCCTGCATGGTTAGAAAGCCCCAAAGAGATGGTGCCTCTAGAGGACTCGGCAGGAGGGAAGATGGCACAGAGGAGTTGAGACACTTGTTTGGGTCACACAAAAATACAGAGCTGGTTTCTAACTTTGGCCACTGATTAACCCCCTAAGCCCAGAGCTGAGGTGAGGCCCAGGCTGGGGATGCTGACTTTGGGTGACCCACAGGACCCACAGGCCCCTCAGTGCCGTGCCCAGCGCCCTGATGCAACTGGGTGGAGGTGGCTCAGACTCTGCCCTGCTTGGGGAATCCCGGGGTCATCTAACCAGGGCCCCGGGGTCAAATCCAGAGACAGGAGACCTGGAACCCTCTGGTGGGGCCAGGGCCACAGCCATGACTAAGTAAAGGTGAGCAAGAAGCTTGGGTCCTGGAGGGTGGGGGAGGCTGCAGTGCTCCTCCTACTGGCCAGTAGTGGAACTACAGCGCTTGGCCCAATACTTCTGCCCCAGAGAAAAAAGACGGGTTGGATTTACCCCCTTAAAAAACCCCTCTATTTACGCCCCCTTCCCATTTCCTCCCTTTCTCTTTCTCGCCTTTTCCCACGAGGTCATTCACTAACTGTGCCTTTGCTTAAAACCTCCCGAGGGCTTCTCCCTGCAAGTAGGATTAGAATAACATCCCAGCTCCTGACCGTGGGCTGGAAGGTTCCCCAAGGGCCTGCCCAACCCTCCTTGCTCGCCTCCGGCGCTCAGTCACTTCTCCCAGCGCTGGCAACCCCCTAAGTTCATTTCTCCTTCAAGGTGCTTCCACCTGCTGTTCCCTCTGCAGGAATGCTTTTCCCTGGGCTCCCTGTTGTCACTCATCTCGAACATTCCCCTTGGAGAACTTGCAGATGGAAAGAGAATTCAAAGCCCTCTCAGCCAACCCGATACTCACAGATCCGATTTGCATCCTGATTCAAACTGTTAGAAACCCCAGATCACTGACCGCAAAACCGACCATGTATCCCATTTAATGAGATGATGGGAAAGGTGAGCAATTACCAGATATTTGGTGACATTGAAAGATGATGATTAATATTTTTAGATGTGACAATGCTATTGTGATGACGTTTTAAAAAAAATTACCATCATTGAGATATGATTTCCATAAAATAAAATTAGCCTGGGGCGCCCGGNGTATTTGGTGACATTGAAAGATGATGATTAATATTTTTAGATGTGATAATGCTATTGTGATGACGTTTTAAAAAAAAATTACCATCATTGAGATATGATTTCCATAAAATAAAATTAGCCTGGGGCGCCCGGGTGGCTGATTCTTGATTTCGACTCAGGTCATGATCTCAGGGTCGTGAGATGGAGGCCCCTGGTGGGCTCCACACTGGGGGTGGAGTCTGCTTAAGATTCTCTCTCTCTCCCTCTCCCTCCACCCCGCCCCCTGCTCACTCTTTCTCTCTCTCGAAAAAAAATTTATTTCACTTTGAATAAGAATTCAGTGAGTTTGCACGAATGTGTACAGTTGTGAAATCATGTGGCTATATTATTTAAAAAGAGTTCTTTGCTTCTAGAGATCCATGCTGAAGTATTTACAGATGAAGTAGTATAGGAAGAAAATATAATAAGAAGAATAAAGGAGGGAAAAAACTGAAGTACAGGGCATGGGGTGGGCACAGGTGTGGATGGAACAAGGCAGGCCAACAAGTGTTTGGGCGAGCTGAGTAATGGGCTACACCAGAGGTTCCTTAGAGAGTTCTCGATATTTTGTTATGTTTAAATTCTCCATAATTCAAGTTTTTAAAAAGTTTTTCTCTCTTGAGAGACTGTTTCTGACCATGCTTGCTAATACACTGCCTCCCACCCCCGTTGCCCCTGTTTGAAATTGTGTGATTCTGTCTCCCCAGCTAGAATGTGAGCTCTGGCAAAGCAAGGGCTGCCTCTGACTTGTGTGCACCCCAAACCTGGAACCACCTGGCACATAGTAGGTGCTCAATAAAAGGGTTTTTTTTTTGCATGCATGCATGATTGAATGAAGAATGAATGAATGAATTTTCCCATGCTCATTCATTCATCACCAAGTATTGGTCATTTTCTATGCCCCCCAGGCTTGTGGGCAGCCACAGTTACAGAATGAAAGGGTCCCTAGTCTAAACCTTTCTGTCCAGGTGGGGAAACTGAGGCCAGGGGAGGAGCAGATATTTGCCTGGAGTCTCACAGCTTGGTAGCCAGATAAGGCTAAGGAGCCCAGTTGAGGCTCTTCTCCTCTCCCTCCTGTGCCCTGGGGAAGGGGACTCTTGCCGGAGGTGCCCGGGCTATGGTTCTCATGCTCTCCTGCAGGCCTCCCGGTGGTTGCTGGAATGGAGAGCTCTCTGACAGGCTGCCCTAAGGCTGAGCACTTCCACACGGTCACCCCTCTACTGGAGAGCTGGGCGCTTTCCCAGGTGGCAGGCACGACTGTCTTCCTCAAATGTGAGAATGTGCAGCCGGCTGGCTCCTTCAAGATCCGGGGCATTGGACATTTCTGCCAGGAGGTGAGGTGTTGGCAGGAGGGGAGGAGCGAGATAGTTCGGGAAGGAGGGGGAGGGGGATGGAAGCCAGCTGCCTGGGGGTAAGGGCAGGAGAGGAGAGGTGGACTCTACAGATGGGAGGGGCAGGATGAGGGACGAGAAATGTCAGGGTGGGCTGGAGAGGGACTAACTCCATCCCACACAGACCCTATGACATCTGCCTGAGTCAGTCTCCAACCCCATTCCTTCTCTTCCCAGGTGGCCAAGAAGGGATGTAGACACCTGGTGTGCTCCTCAGGTGACCATCAGGGCTGGGTCCTCAGGGCTGCGTGGGGGGTGGCGGGGGAGGAAGAGCTGGCTGGAGCTGCAGTAGATGTCCAGGGATCAGGTTCCTCTTAAAGGTCAGCCCCCTCAAGATGGCCACTTCATATGTCCTCTCCTGGCCTTCTTCCCATCATTCAGGACTCATGGCAGAAGTGAAAAAAACCCATTTCATACAGGTTTAAGCTACAGGCCCCAGGAACTGAAAATTCTTGGGATAAGTGGCTTTCAGGTATAGCTGGATCCAGGAGCTTTCCTTTGTATCTCTCTTCCCTTGACTGGTCCTTTTTCTGTACTTGCTTTATTTTCACACAGATTTCACAGCAGCAAGATGGCCATCAGGAATTCTAGGCTTGCCTCCTATCATCCTATTGGCCTTAGTGAATAGGAAGCAACCCCTTCTTGATGGTTCTCCTCAATCCATGATTTGGTCTTTTTCACCTAACTTGGCTCATGTACTCATCCCTGAACCAATCATGGGTTAGGGGGTTGAGTTCTCTGATTGAGTCGATCTAGATCACATATCCACCTCTGGGACCAGAAAGAGGACTCAAAGGTGGGGCATATGAGTATCAGGAAGGAGTGACTCACAAAATGGAAATGGAGGGGGAGGGAAGATGGTGTGTTAACAGGCTAAACAATGACACCCCCTTCTATTGCTTCCACAGGGGGCAACGCAGGCATTGCGGCGGCTTATGCCGCTCGGAAGCTGGGCATCCCTGCCACCATTGTGCTCCCTGAGGGCACCTCCCTGCAGGTGGTGAGGAGGCTGCAGGGGGAGGGGGCTGAGGTGCAGCTGACTGGAAAGGTAAGGACCCCAGGAAGGAAAATCCAGCGGGGGTGGGCTCTTCCCTTTACCCCCACCTCACCCCTAGGAGATGATATCTCCTGCTTTTTTCTTTCTTTTTTTAATGAACTATGCCGGGGCCCAGTCTTCTGGCTGAGGTGAGGGGTGGGAGTGAGCTGTGGTGTATATGGAGGCCTGGGGCCTCCTGCCTCTACCTACCTTGAGAAGACTCCCCCTGCGTGAACCCAGGAGAAACAGGAAGCTGATGGAGTATGTTCGTCTCCTTCTAGCCTCACTAACGCTCGGCATTATTCGTTTAAAAATGTTTGCCATTTGATGAAACAGAAAGTATAAGGAAAGATGATGGCGGCATCATTTCTCATTATGAGGCCACCCCAGTGATGAAAGGTGCCCACCACCAGGGATAGCGCTGATTTATCTTCTTGCCTAAGAAATAGATGTGCAAGCGTGTAATCCTTCTCCCTTCCTGGAAAGAAGAAAAAAAGCTCCCTGGGAAAAAGACTTTTTTTTTTTTAGACCATTAAAATTAAAACTAAAAGCCGTACCTGAAAGCTGGTCTCCAAATACTTAGTGCCCAGTTTCCTTCCTTGCTTTCTCCCTTCTTTCTTCTTTCTTCATCTATTCAACTGTCTTCCCCTCCCTCACCCTCTCTCCCTTCCTGTCTCCCATTCATCTGTCTGTCCATCCATCCATCCATCCATCTGTCCAACCATCTGTCCAACCTCCATCCATCCATCTGTCCAACCATCTGTCCAACCTCCATCAATCCATCCATCCATCCACCCCTTTTCTCTCTCTGTCCCTCCCTTCCTTCATACAGATATTCATTAAACTCATACTATATGTCTATACTATGTTAGAGCTAGGGATATAGAGATAGTAAGACATGGTGTCTATTCTCACGAAGCTCAGGTATTGTTGGGGAGACACACAGATAACCAGATGGTGATAAGAGATTGTGGTAAATGTTGTGATGGGGAAGCACAGGGTCCTGAGGAAGAACAGAGAAAACATATTGTTTTAATCAGTTATTGGCTAGATCTTGCTGCGTAACAAACAGCTCCCACATACCAGAGGTTTATGAGAAACTTGATCTCTCTTGCTCATGGGCTTGTGAGTGGGCTGGGGTGGCTCTGTGTCATGCTGCAGGCAGGATTAAGGTCTGCACATGTGCCCCACATCCGCTGGACTGGTGGCCACCTGGGACATGGTCTTCTCCAGGTGAATGGCAGGAGGAGTGAGAGCAAAGTGCTTCCCAAGGTGGTGGCTCAGAACTGTTACACCATCGCTCCTGCCACACACCACTGGCCAAAGCATGTCCCACGGCTGGGCCTACATCAGTGTAGGTGAGGAAGCGTACTCTGGCCTCTGGTGGGAAGAACAGTGGTCACATGACAAAAGGCGTAGACATGTGATTCTAATGGAGGGAGGGGTAGAGAACTGGGCAGTGGTCCATACTCCTGCTGGGCTGTGCCTCAGACTAGGGGAGACGAGCCAGGAATGGCTCCCCAAGAATGGTCCCCTGTGTTATCTTGAAAGGGAAATACAAGTCCTCCCATTGGGGAGAGGGTCATGAGCAGAGGAAAGAGCCTGGAAAAGCCTGGAATGGGAGCGAGCCCCGAGCTTTCCATTTGGCCCCTGGGGGAAGAGGTGACAGGTGAGGCTGGAGAGGGGGACGGCCGCCTCAGTGGGCAGGGCGGTTTGTAGGTGAGGCTGGCATAGGCCAATGGGGAGCCATGGCAGGAGTCTGAGCAGGGGAGGGGCACGATGGGCCCTCACTCCGGCTGCTCTCGGGCCATGGACAGGAGGCAGGAAGCCCATGAGTGGCATCAAGGGCTGCATAGTTTTGAGTCTCGTGTTTCAATAACTCCAGAGAATGAGGCCCATCTCTTCAGTTAGATGGGTGATTCCTTGCAGACAGAGACTTTCTCTTTGTCCTCTCTGTGTCCCCTGGCACAGGCTGGGCCCAGAGCGGGTGCTGCTGGGGCCCAGAGGATGAACGAAGTCTACCTCCGGCCCCCTTGTCACCCTCTGCCCCTTGGCGGAGGAGGCTGGTATTTGCCACTTAGCTTCTGCTGAGATTGGCCAGTGCAGGGCCCCCTCTGAAATCCCATCTTAGTTTGGGTTCCCCAGAAGCAGACCCTGAGACAAGGATTGGGGTGCATGTGGTTTATTTGGGAGTTGATTACAAAAAGCACGGAGGGATGGAAATGAGACAGGGAAGGGAAGAAAGCTCACAGTGGTGTGTCAATGAGTCACCTCTGTGGGCCACTGGGGTTCGGTCCCCACAGGGACACTCTGGGCTCCTGTGGGGAACACACACAGGGAGGGTCAGAGGGTCACTTCTGGGGTGCCTGCCCCTTGCACTGAAGTCTACTCTGCCCACTGCCCTGCAAAGTGCCCTAGCCAAAAAATACCCTGCAAGCGACCTCTGGGCTGGGCTGTGGGGATGCGGACTTCTGCCACAGATGCCAAGCCCACAAGAATAGCGCACCCACCCTTGATGTGGTCCGCGTAGGTCTGTGCAGACCCGGGCTACCTCTGGCTGCTTGAACTCAACTGGCAGGTCATCCATTGGGTGATCGCTGGTTTTCACAGACACCATCTGTTGTGGCCAAGGTGCTATTTGGGGCTCTGGTTTGAGGGGGCCTCTCCCCTACTGGCTGGTTAGAAGTGGAAATTGCTTAGCAGTTGGGAGCTCACCCTCCCCAGCACTGCAGGCTGACCTGTTGGGACTGTGGAAGGCACATCTGTTCATCCAGCCGGAAGCCTCTGCCTTTGTCCCAGAGGCTGCGGGACCCACCCCAGCTCTGCTCTTGCTCTTGGGTTCCCCCCAGCCCATCAGACCCTGGGGCCATGCAGGAGACCTCAGGCTCTGCTCCAACCTCCAGAGTGGTCCAATTCCTGGGGCTCCTGAGGCCCTCGGTTTCTCTTTAGGTCTGGGACGAGGCCAGTCTGAAGGCGCAAGAGTTGGCCAAGAGGGATGGTTGGGTGAACGTCCCTCCATTTGACCATCCCCTGATCTGGTAAGGTTGCCCCTCCCCCATGGAGCTCAGGGCCCAGACCCTCATTGAGTTGGGGTCCTTCCATGGGACAGAAGGGGAAACTAAGGCCTAGAGAAGAGGCTTGGAAGCCAGGTACACTGGGGTTCAGAACCTGCTTCTGTCACTTGTGAGTTGTGGCTCTGCAAAGTATCTCTCCTCCCCATGCCTCAGTTTCTACACGTATACAGTGGAGATGGCAATAATCAATCCTATTTATTGAGTGTACTTCAGGATGCATTTATCCATTTGATTCTCCTCAGAGCCCTTGAGGTGGGTGTTTTATGTCCATTCCACAGGCACAGAGGGGTCAAGGAACTTGCCCGAGATCACACAGCTAGTAAGAGGCCAAGACATTGGGTCCCAGGGCCAGAACTTGATGGATGCCAGTTGATATGCTGGTCCCCTCTTAGGCACACACACTAATGCTACCTCTTTCCAAGGTTTGGGGGGGATTAAATGGGATAATGTCTGAGAACATAGCTGGGAGGTGGATGGAAGGGAAAGAATGGAGTGAATGAATAAATTGAAAGGCTGAATGTTGAGTGAGCTAAGGGTTGCAGGGTCTCTGCTCCCCTTGCTGTGGGTGGGGATTGGGGTGGCGATGAGGGTTTGTGGACATGTCAGCCTTTGGTGATGGTGCTGGTCCCACCGTGCTTTCTCCTTGTCCCAGGGAAGGTCATGCCAGCCTGGTGCGAGAGCTGAAGGCAGCACTGGGGACCCCACCGGGGGCCCTGGTGCTGGCAGTAGGGGGTGGAGGGCTCCTGGCTGGGGTGTCGGCTGGCCTGGCAGAAGTGGGCTGGCAGAATGTGCCCATCATCGCTGTGGAGACTCAAGGGGCCCACTGTTTCAATGCAGCCATCAAGGCAGGCAGGCTAGTCACACTGCCAGACATCACCAGGTAGGTGTGGGCTGGGGACATTTGTGGGGGGCTGGAGGGTGGGGGTGTTGCTGTCCTAGGGGCTCTCAGTGCCTACCAATGAAGGTAGGGAGTACCCAAGAGACTCAACTTCACCCTAGGGCTCCAACCACAGTAATGTCAGAAGGCAATGCCAAAAAAGTAGATGAAGGATATGACTCATTTAAGTCTCATTAACTAATAAAACAAATTTCATTGATTTGTATCATTACAAAAGCAGTTTAAGTGTTTTGCAGGTAAGTTAGAAAATGTAGGCAAGTGGCGGGAGGTGGGGCAAAACAGCAACAACAACAACAAAAAAAAACATAAGCAAGCAATAAGCAACAGGAAACAAAATGACGCCTTCAATTCCACCATCCAAAGATGAACAGTGGGTTACATTTTCCCAGTCTTTGTTTTTCCCCCATGCATGCACAGTTATATACAAGTGAAATGTGCCTGGCACATAGTAGGTGCTCAACAAATGTTTGTGAAATGAATGAATTGATCATATATATATTTAAAGATTTTATTTATTATTTATTTGACATAGAGAGAGAACACAAGCAGGAGAAGGATCAGAGGGAGAGGGAGAAGCAGGATTCCCACTCAGCAGGGAGCCCAATGTGGGGCTCGATCCCGCGACCGTGGGATCATGACCTGAGCCAAAGGCAGACGCTTACCATCTGAGCCACCCAGATGCCCCTGAACATATATTTTTAAGTTAGGATTGTATCCTTCCTGAACTCTACTCCACTTGAGAGAGGTACTGCAGACTCAGAGCTGGATAGCCAGTCCCCAGCCTCAAGCCTCTCCTTCCCAAATAGGGACCAAAACCAGCCCACCCACTAGCTCTTTCACAGCTGAAAAGTGACACAGAGTGCCTTTGGGGTCTTTACATGTGACTCCCTCCCCCAGATGGCTGTCACAGCCCTCCTCCACCCCCTGCCTCTGCTTGCTGCTCTTCTTTTTGGTAATGGCCTTACTGAGATTTACTTCATGTTTCACACAATTTGTCCACTTAGTGCAGAGTTCAATGATTTTAGGTATATTCAGAGTTGTGCCTCCATCACCCAAATCACTTTTAGAACATCTTCATCACCTGTCCCCAAGTCCCTCCTCCCCTCCAACCCCCCGCGATTACCGCTCTACTGCCTATCTCTATGGATTTGCCTTTTGGGGATGTTTATTTTGGATCAAGTCATACAATACGTGGCCTTTTGTGTCTGGCTCCTCTTACTCAGCCTCGTGTCCCTCGGGTTGATCCATGTCGTTTTCCTCACTTCATTCCTTTTTATGGCCAAATGCTATTCCCCGTGTGGCTGGATCCCATCTCGTCCGCTCCTCCCTCGGTTGCTGGGGCGTCGTGCTGCTGCCCACACTTGTAGGGGCCTTTGCGTGTGGCCGAATGTGTCCGTTTCTCTGGGCTGCGTCCCTGCACGTGGTATTGCCGAGTGTCCTTGGTGCGTTGAGTCCTTTGTCTCCCCGCAGGTCAGGGTGTCCTTCCTCCGCCGCTGACCTACTGGACCCTTCACCCCCTGCTTGCACCCCTCGATGCCTTCCCCAGGCTCCCAGGCCCAGATCCGCTCTCCTCGCAGCCCACACCCCACTGGCCTGTCTTCCCACCCCTTGGCTGGGTCATGCACTTTCCCACCACCAACCTCTGCTCATGCTGTTTCCTCTGCCCGGAACGTTCTTCCCCTCCCCTGCCCTCCTTTTGGCTGGGATCTCTCACCCCTCGAGACTGGCCCCACAGCTCTGTCTCAGGGAGGGTGCCCTCCCAATGGTTTCCCTCGATCTACTTAGTTCTATGTTTCCCCTCCCAGACTTGGTTCTTATTTATTTATAATTGATGTTTGTAGTCAACCTAAAATATCATATTCATTTTAATCGTACCAGTAGCAATCCAGGAATCCTATACAATCTGCTGTCTCATCACCACACAAAGTGATGGCCATGTTATTGACTATTCCCTGGGCTGGACTTTCCATCCCCATGGCTTATTAATTTAGTAACTGGAAGTTTGTTCCTCTTCATCCTCTTCGCCCGTTTCGCCCAGCCCCCCCAACCCCACCAGCCCCCCCACCCCA